>JAWNOM010000285.1:0-337500 GCA_035045965.1 Drosophila aldrichi | reverse complement strand
AGAAAAAAAAAAAAACAGAGGTTTTTGATTGCCGTTAAAAACTATTGTTGGAAATATTTAAACACCGTTCGCAAAAGTTTCAAGTGGGGTATATACCACTGTAAGCACCGTGACTCGAAAGAAGAGTGAAAGAGAGAGAGAGAGAGAGAGAGAGAAATATTTTAGATTTCAAAGTCAAGCACTGACTCGACTCTAGCAGAGTTAATGAGAAATGTAGAGCTCTTTATCAATAGTGTTGTAACTTTTTATTATGCCTGGAAACTTTCGATTGTAATATTGTTATCGGTTTTATTATATTTTACTTTGCGTAATGCTCGTCATGCTCGGCGCCCGTCTGAATGCAATTAATTTCACCGTCATTAAATCTATAGAGTGGGCATACGAGATATACATACATATACACTTAAGCTAGAGTCTTGAAATTTTGAATAGCTATTTGCATATACTCTTGGCAGAAAAGAGTTTGAAGATATTAAGCATAATCCTAAGTCAATTTCTATTATTTTTAAGTAAGAATCTTTAAGTTGTAGAAATATTTAACAATATATATATTATCATAATTTCTATAATATTATAAAAATCTTCAAGTAGTAGATCATATATATAAATATATATTTTTAAATAAATTTAATTTTTCACGCTCCTTAAACGAGCAGCGTGCAGTCAGTAATGCCCGACCTTAACGTTCTTACTTGTTTTCTTGGCGATTTCAGCGGACGTGTTGCACAATTAAACGGAAATTCGTAATGCGAGAATAGCTGGCAACATATTTGGCAAATATAGAGCTTGTGCACATAAAATATTTGTATTCCAGCGTCAAATCATATTTTGCATTTATTTGGTGTTTTTAGGAGAAATACTTTTTGTTAGCTCGCAAATTAATTAGCTCGCTCGTGTCGCTCGCAAGCTACTTTAAATCAAATATTAGCACGTTCTCGAAAGCCTCATGCAAATTGAAACTGATAAGCGTAAAGGAAATGCCGCCCAAGCCCCGCGGGCAACACACTGGAATTTATTATTAGATAACTGAAGCGTACCGAACTGGTACGGTACTGGTATTTCGAGTAACTATTTTCGTACATTATGAGAAATAGCTTAAGTACATATTGTTCTTGAATTCGTTTTGGGGGGATTTCGGTTGACATACTTTGGCTGAGAGTTGACATTATGAAATGAATTGTTTGAGTGAATATTATGACATTCATTTGCCGAATGAGTCATTCACCCGAGATTCATGAATAAGATCTAAGCACCTGCGGAAAAATTTATTATAGTCGAAGATAACAAAGTTATGAATGAATTCGCATGGTTAGTGGAAAAAGTTTGCTTGGATAAATTTATTTATTTACTTTGATTAAGATAACTAAAAAAGAAACTTGTCAAGTAAAGAGTACCTAAAATTTTATTTTAATTTGTATTTTGCTTAAATATAAATATTATCACACATTTTATTCAAAAATATATCAAATTAATATAAAGTTTTCGTATTGAAGTAAACATCTTTTAATTAAAAGAGAAGTCTGATGACTGTCAGCATTGATAACCGCAGCAAAGAATTGCAGCAGATAAACAAGCTACGTACTTATATATATATATAAATGGAAGCCATAAAGATAATAAACTTATAAGTAGGTAAAACATTAATCTATAAATAAATTAAGAGCAATAAAAAGAATGTGGGGAAAGTATTGGAAAAGGGCTGACTATTAAATGCCCTGAACATCCTCAATATGGAAACCAATTGAAATATAGATTCATATTCAGAATATCATAATAAAGAATGGCTGCTCTATAAAATATCAGCACATTTTCATTAGGTTTCTATATATTCCCCATTACATTATTATAAAGCCAAGAGAACTAAGTGAAATATCACAATTGATATTTTTTTTTTTTTTTTGCATTTGCAGTATTGGAAGTAGAACTAAGTATATGAGTTTACTGTTTTAGACACTTAAAACATGCAAAATATACTCAAATAACTGAAACTCTATATTCATATACATAATTATCTGCCACAACAAAATATACTAAACCCTATTTAGACATTTTTCACAAGATTATAGTATAACTAATCAAAAAGGAGAGATAAGTAGTTAAATAAATTAAAAAATAAAAACAAGTAAGAAAGCTCTAGTC
The DNA here is from genome assembly GCA_035045965.1 of Drosophila aldrichi. Classification (NCBI taxonomy): domain Eukaryota; kingdom Metazoa; phylum Arthropoda; class Insecta; order Diptera; family Drosophilidae; genus Drosophila; species Drosophila aldrichi. The sequence goes on along the minus strand of JAWNOM010000285.1, from coordinate 335,361 downwards.
GAGACTGTTCGACTAGGAAATGAACCCTTCACAGAAATGATATTTCAATAATTCTTTGCGTCTTTCTGACACACACACAAACACAAAGGCACGCATGCATAAACGCGCATGGGCTTACCATGGGAACTTAATTGTTTAATAACTTTTCTAGTGGATGTACATTTTTCATGAAACTTTTATATTGATTTATGATTTTATCATTAATATGCGTGTATTTATGTGAAACGAAGCTAGAATGCTCGCAGCAGCAGAGAGCGTTCCCATTGCTCACTGGAAGCTCGACTGTAACGGGCTCAGCATTTAAGAGAGAAAGTACTCGAGTAAAAGTAAAAGCTAAGAGAGAAGAAGTGCAGAAGATCATAATAGTTGTCTATGTGTATGCAGCAGTTCTCATTTGGTATGTGTGTGTAGGCAAAACGAAGCTAGAATGCTCGCAGTAGCAGAGAGCCTTCCCATTGCTCACTGGAAGCTCGACTGCAACGAGCGCTACCTGCTGTCGGGCTCAACCTTTGAGAGACACATTGCTTGAGTAAAAGTGACCATATATAAAGGGCAGCAGCTGCAGCATTTCTTCAGTCGTCCAAGCCTGCTGGGGGTCAGCGCAATGAGGTGAAGTCGAGTGTGTGATCGATCAGGAATTACGTAGAGGCAATACGTAAAGGCATTACGTAAAGGAAATACGTAGAGGAGTTGCGTAAAGGAAATACTTAGAAGAAAGAGGAAATACTTAGCGGAAATACTTGGGAAAAATACTTCGAAATACGTAGAAGGAATACTTGGCAGAAATAGACAGACGAATCGTGCTAAATCGCTTCAGCTCGTCACCCTGATCAAGAATGTATATACTTTGTGGGGTCTGCCACGCCTCCTTCTGCCTGTTACGTACATTTCAACAAAAGCATTATACCCTGATTTCCCATTGAAAATGGGTTCAGGGTATAATAAATAAATAAATACAAACTGTTACATATCAACTATCAACTGTTAAATAAATATTTATATATATATGTATATACAAATATCAATAAACGACGAGCTATTGGACAACAAATTCAACCTCAAATAAAATACATAAAATTTGACCTAGAGAAAACGTAAAGTCGATTATAAATGTAGCTCACATTAGTTAACGTTGTCTGACACAAAAAATCCTTAGCAAAGCCATCAACAGCTAAATTAAAAATAAAAATAAATAAATATAATAATAATAAGTAAACGAAAATCGAATCATAATTTTGAAAGCAAAATATAATTTTTTGTTGTTGTTGCCTTTCGAAATAGTAGTGCAATTAACTCAGCTGCAGAGCGCAAAAGCGCAAACGTCATTTATAAACAGTAAAATTATATAAGCCCTTCACATTTTTTCAAATGATGCATCACGAGCTATTTAAGCTCTTATGACAATAATCATTTACAAAAACAAAAGAAAATACGTAAAAGAATGCCGATTATCAGAGTTCCAAAACAAAAGGAAAAAGTAAAAAGACCACGTAATAAATTAAACAAATGCTGACGACATTTCCTTGCTTTACCGAGATTTTCTATATGAAATGCTCCTATCTAGGTGAAGTGGCCAGAACTTTCACTTCATATATTATAGAAAAACACATGAATTTCAATGCTAAACTGACTAATTGACAATTGCCAATTGGAGTTGGGTGTGCGCATGTTAATTGATCACACGGATCGGGTAGATCAGCGATTATAGCATTTGTTTCATCTCCATTGGCGGTGCTCAATTTGGTCATATGCTAGCCATAAACATGGCTTTGTATACGTGTTTACGGATCAGGTTACTTATTATTCTCAAGTGGCAATAAAATTGTTTTCTTTTTAAACGTTACTCAACAGCAAGAGCAAGCGCTATATGTGAACTAGTATTGGTTGTATGTGTGTGTAAGACTTATAAATGGAAGTGCACGAGTCGTGATCTCTTCTTAACTCAACACAAAATGAGCACGAGCTACATAATTATAGAATTTGATGTTACTTTTTGGATGTATTGAAGAGCGAATAATAAGTTCTTAAAGTTCTAAGAGTTCTATAGCTATCTCATATCATATCTCTTCTAAATTTCTACTGATATACTCCTCATTTGATTACATGGAGAATGGGAAGTCAGTCTTTAATGGTTTTGGTAAAAAGGAAGGAGGCATGGCAGTTCTTATGCTTATATACGAGCTCTGTCTTATCCTCTGCTCATATTTTCGAGCGCGTCGATCTCTGAACCCATAAGAGCTAGAGATTTGAATTTTACTTGGAATATCGGCTCTTCGAAGAGTTTTCACTAGAGTTTTCTTATTTGTTCAATTAAATATTTGTCATTTATTATATTCTTTCATTTATGCACAATTGAATAGCTCTCCACATTCCAGCAGCTATCAATAGACTTTGCCAACATTTATTATGATTTATGTTTTGTTGGCCTTTGTTTTTCTTATCAGCAACAACTTAATGCAGATTTAATTTAGTTGGCATGCTTCGCAGAGCGCTAAAAATCAAAAATATCTATATTTATTTATTAGGCAAGAATTTGAGCTCTTCATTTTCAGTGTCTAGGCTGTAAATTATCTTATCGCGCGCTGTGCGGATTTTCATTGGCTGAGATTTGAGTTTTTTTTACACTGAAAACAATTCAATAAGAGTTTTTAAAGATGACGTCAAGAAAAATTAATGGAGTATTTGTAAGTGAGCTGACAGTTTTGATTAGCACCTGCTTGGGTTACTTTTCATTTTATTTATTTTTTTTTAATATATATTTTTTTTTATTATTTATTATTTAATTATTACTTTTTTTCTTAGTTTCTTTTTTTTTAGAGATTTTTTTCTTTTGGAAAGTGCAATTACTCGCACTCGTGCATGAATCACTTATAAAGATCTTCACACATTGCCCTCGGGCAGCGAGCGACAAAAACTCATTAGCAGCTCTCGAGATGCGCCCAACGAAGAGGCTGAGATTGTCGCCGTCCTCTGGTTTCTGGCTGAGTGACTGGCATTGAGAATGGTTAGCAAAGTTTTTCTTACAGCCATGGGAAACTATGTATGAAACTGGTTATGAATATTGTTGATGCCCTGTAGCATAAGGCCAATGGGTCTCTGTTTTATTTATTTTAGAAAATATATTTGTCAAAGTTGACAATTCATATTAAGCATTTAGGTCAACTAAGTCTGTATTATATTAAAAGTCTCTTGTTTTGCTCTAATGGAGATTTCACTATCAAGAGAGGAATTTCATCATCATCTTCTTATGAACTCTCTTAAGTTTTTTAAGTACTCTGGGTAGACTCAAGTGCGCAGCTTTTTATAGGGCATGCCATTAGTCTATCTTAGTTCTAAATACTTTATACGCCTCTCCCTCTCTCCTCCTCTCTGATTGCACGATTGATATTCAATGACAAATGCAAACAATGTGACTGTGACCCGTCATCAGCCGCACACTCTGGCAGCAGCCACCTGCAGCGCATAATTTGCAGGCAACTCGACACTGAAGATCATCTCGAGAACCGAGCCGATCCAATCCGATCCGCGCCCCCATCTACCAAGCAAGCCCCACACACACAGCTGTATATCGTCATTAGCATTTAGCACATTAATCCAACTGCGGCAATGACAAACAATGAACGTAAATAAATGTTTTTTTTTTTCTCTTTTTTTTAGATACCTATTAATTAATGGTAAACAAAAGTGTGCAAATAAAGTTGGGGAAAAATATAAAAAAAAAGTATTATTTAATGCGTAATTGGTAATAATAAAATTATTTTGAGCGTCAAGTCTGTAAACTGTGTGGGCTGTACGGATGAGATCATCGCGAAAGCATCGAAATCTGATCACAAATTCCAGTTACAATGGAAACTATGTAAATGCTCTTCAATTTTATTTATCATTTTGTCGGGTTCCCCAAAAGAGTTATAAATATATTTGATTTTACATATTTAAAGAATTGCATAAATTATAAACAAATACCAGACGTTAAATGCAAATGAACTCTAAATATCTGTTTATTTCATTGATTGAATTAATGTGAATGTCAACGAATCCCGATCATTTACGATTACAATCGATCGGATTAAAATTATTCTTATTATTCATGATTGAAATTGTTTTTCTTATTGAATTTAAATATTGTTAACATATTTTGAGCAATTATTTCATATAAAATATCGTAAACTGCGCATGGCGAATATCGTATACTGGTCTTATTAAACGTCGCAACGAATCAGAGTGAATATCGTATGCAGCTCATATCGAAAAGCGTATATACGAATGACGAATATCGAATACAACTTATACCGAATAGCGTAGGTAACTCATAGCGAATATCGTATGCAAGTTATACGCCGCTCATGTTGAATAACATATGCTGTCTGTATGCTACTCATATCGAATATCGTATGCAGCTCATAGTGAATATCGGATGCTGCTCATAGCGAATATCGTATGCAGATCGTATCAAACATTGGTTGCCGCTCATATCGAATATCGTATGCGACTCAATCTGAATATCGTATGTAAATCATAGTGAATATCGTATGAAACTCGTACGCCACATTGCATTCTGCTCATGTCAAATATCGTATACTATTATCAAAACGAATATCGTATGCTGCTCTTATGAAATATTATATGCCGGAATATCGAACATGATGTGGAATTTATATTGAATATCGTATGCAAATTATATAGAATATCTGCTGATGTTTAACTTAATTAAATTAATTATATTATAATAATCTTTATCTTGTTTATTATCATTTAATTTGTGGGATTACTTCTGTTGAAATAATATACGATAGCCGTGGTGAAATCTCTTAAGAGAAATCTCTAGAGAAGTTCATGCGATGCCATTAGAAAAAGTGCTCATAAAACTTACCCATTTAATTATGTTCTTAAAGTCAACTCAAGCTCTTGGCCTTGGTTTACCAACTGGGCGTATTCGATAGTTAATCAAATCAAAGCAAACAGTTCCAAAAGAAACGAAATCCAATCTGTTTTAACTATACAAAAACCGCATTAAAAACTGAAAGCGGCGACAATGAAAATTTGTAAAGAGAAAGAAACGAAAAACTAAACGATACAAAATAGAAGACAATAGAACGAACAAATGTACAATAACAATTTGTGTTGTTGTTATTGTTGTTGTTGTTGTTGTTGTGGTCAAAAACTTAACACAAATAGTTAGTACCAGGCGCGTATCTCTGGGACGACTTGGGCAGTGTGCGAATACTTTTAGCACATACTACAATAACAAACAACAGCAACCATAAGAGAAGTAATAATAAAATGTATAAAGATCTCGTCTGCCTGCGAGCCCAGAGCGACGTACATCTTGCCGCTTAGAAGCTGTGCAGAGCGAGAGAGGGGACAGAGGGGGGAGAGAGGAGCTTTCGTATCTGCAGCTTGGATGCCACAAACTGGCTGACCGCCTGCCTGGTGGTTGCCTGACAGCCTGCTGGTTGGGTTCAGTTTTGGTTTTGGTTTCGGTTTGGCCTGTTCTGAGAGGTTGGTTAACCAAATTCATTTTGAAGCTGCCTCAAAAAAAAAAAAAAAAAACAAAAAACAAAATATTTCGTGCATTCGCTTGGCCGAGGGATTCTTATTTTGTGTGCTGAGCTTGAGAAAATAAAAATTGATTCTAGAACCAGTTTGTGGCTCGTCTTGTGACGCTGTCTATAAGTGTGTGCCTGTGTGTGTGTGTGTGTGTGTGTTGGGTTATGTACTTGTTTGGCTCTGCTCTTTTTAGGCGTTTCTCATCTCCTCTTTGAGTGTCTTTTAAAAAAACAAAAAAACCAACGTGTTGGCATCTCACTCTCTACTTCTCTCCCTCTCTCTCTTTGTCTTTCTCTTTCTATGCCTTCTTTTGTCGTTTATAAAAAGCATAATTTTTGTTCATTCGCTTTCGTTTTCGTTTGTTTTGGGGCGTTGCAGCCGACGAAATGGTCCATCCATTTAATTAAGCAGATATATTTCTTTGGTATGAATTATGCATATTTCCAACATAAAGGAAAGAAATAAGCAACGAAATTCGAAAGTTCCCCGGATCGAAACGCATTTAACCAAAACACCGAAACGCTGAAATTTCTAACCCTCATCGATCAGCATGAGCTTAGCTAGAAATTTTCGTTTATATAATTGTCGATGCAACAAAAGTTTCTGTTTTTCTTCTTCATTGAAATAGAGCTCGGGTTCTCAAGACCTTGACTGCATATGAAAATTGATTGCTAATAACTGTAAACTCAGGAAAAATACAACAACAACTTGTTAACAATGAAACTGAGAAATTTCTACTAAGTCGATGTATAGTAAAATTAACAAACTTTGGTGGAAATTGTGAATAGTGTGTCTGTAATATTTATAGCGCTGCTATCTATCTAATTTTTAATGTGAGAGTTATGCCTGGGGCCCATATTGTTAACAGCTTTCCAGCAATTGTTCACATATTCACATGCCACTCAAAATGAGTTACATGCAATGCAAAAATTTTTACTGAATAAATATGGGAATTTTATGACTAGCCGCAACTACATTTATAACAGTTAAACATTAAGAAACTCATATACAATTTAAACTTTGCACCCGAAAATTATTGAGGTATTGAAGAAGATTGCACATGCCATAAAGATTCGAGTAAAAAAATAAATAAATAAATTAATGATTATTTAGTCTGTGAATCAAGCAAAAGTTATTTAACAAAGCTTAGTCAATAGATGAGTAAATCATCAGAAACTTATCTTTTATATAAGCAGATCTGTATAACTTGTTTCCTTCTTAACTCTGTGTTTGTATATGTGAAAAAATAAGTTTATTTTAATATTTCTATTAAAGACTTTAGTTAAAATGTTTTATTCACGTATATATCTATATTCATTTTCATTTCTGGCTCATTCCACAGCAGAACAACAAAGATCTAGATGAAAGAGACTCATGAAATGAGCTGTGTGAAAATATTATTAGACTTTCGGTAAGTGTCAGACCCAATAACCGGAAACTATGTAAGTAAACAGCGAACTGAGGTACTTGGTAGTGCTGATTAAAGCAAGGTTAATGGCCAATGCGATTAGTCAGACTATTTGGCAAAGGAAGCGAGAAGCGTGATAAGCAAACATTTGGAATTTCAAGAATGCTAGATATCATAAATGCTAAAGTGTAAATAGATCAATTATAGCTTCAATCAACAAATCAGCTAGGCAAGCTAAAAAAGCGAAAGGAACGTATTTGTTTTTGTCATTTGGAATATACGTATGTATATCTCGCATAAATGATATTTGAAGTGTATTTCCTTGAATTCGATAATCGAACGTAATGATGTCATCTATGCTTGATTGCAACTTTCTCAGTATTTAGTATTTCCATTAATAAACACCTTAATTTAAAGATCAATTTATAATCTTCGCTGCGCTCGGGATGTCAGAAACTTGTTGACTTCATCTTATGGAAATCTGGCTATCTGTGAGTCTTTATTAGCACATCTTGATGCGGATGCAGAGGAATGTGCCAAAATGCGATAGTCCATAACGGTAACGTGTTAAATACTAAACTTGATCGCTTAACCACAACCAAGAGAATAAATTAAATTAGCATAGATCTAGAGCCAAGACCGAGTGCGACTGATAACAGTTGTAGAGCCAGCCCGAGTGGGGGAAAACACAGAGAGAGAGAATGAGAGAAAGAGAGAGAAACAGAAAAGTGTTTGAAAACCAGAAATACACGCGACAAAAATGCACAACTCAAGAAATCAGGTGAACTAAACCGGTGAATTAATAAAAAAAAAATACATATACATATATATAAATAAAATGAAAAAAAAACGCGTTGACGAAACCTGCTCCGAGGCATAGCTGAAATTCCAGCCAAGATCGTCGTGGAGGGTAGTGCGGCGTGGCACTGGCACGCCTGCGCCATGAAAAACCCCAAGTCAAGTAAAAAGCGAATTGTATAGATAGACTAAACTAACCAGAGGGAAGTCGACAATGAAATACCCTAGGAAATAGTTGAGCGGGATTATGTTAAATGTTAAGTAGAATAGTTTGAATGATTATTTAGCAAATTTAATGGGTTTAAAAATATAGAAAAAAAAAAAAAAATAATGAAAACCCAAAGAATAAAAAAAAAAAAAGAATAATAAAGATCAAGTATTTTATCTATTTATCCATACAAATTTTACTATACAAGAAAATAGCAAAGCTATACTAAATTTAATTAATATATATTTTAGTTAGGAGTATAATATTATAAAATTATATTATATTAAATATAATCTAAATAAATATATAAATACAAAAAAAAATGTTATTTATTTATTTAATAATGTATAAAATATTATTAAATAAATAAATAAATAAATAAAAAATTTTTAAATAAAATATATAAAATATTATTAAATAAATAAATAAATAAATAAAAATTTTTTATTTAAATAATATTTTATTATATATTTTTTATATTAAAATATTTATTTTTTTATTTAGATATTTATTTAGATTCTTATCTAATTTTATCTAATAGATATTCTATCAACAACCGTAACAAAAATGTCAAGGAAATATTTGAAAATATTCTAATATTATTGTATAGAAATCATAGTCATAAATAATACTAAAAAAAAAACATTTTGAATCAATTTAAATAATAATATACAAATGAATTTTAAGTAAACATTTCTAATCATCATAAATACCATTCCGATAATTATTTTTGCATAAAAAAATAATATAATTATAGAATTATTGTATATAATGAATGATCGATCATAATTGACATTAAAAAGAAGTTTACACGAGAGTTGCAGACACGAATATATGTATATATTTTATAGATAAGAATATAAATACCTTATACGGTCAACATAGCTCGTGATTAAACAGTAATACCCTCTTTAAAAGTGGCCAGGCACAGAAATACCGAGAAATGTCTATAAACATATATATAAGTGACTATATAAAATCGCATGCATGTCGCATTTGGACTTATGCAAGAGAGAGAGGGAGAGAGAACCAGAGAGGGTGGGCAGTGTTGGTTAGCGGCGTGTGCATGAACGTGGCAACAAGACTAATAACACTATAAACAACAACAACAACAACAACAACAGCACACGCAATAAGCGGGACATAAGGAGCCGTAACAGAGAAATAAATCAAAACAATTACGGATTATGCAAGTTGCTGCTGCTGCCGTTTGGCTATGGCCATTAAAAGCAGTTAACAGTTAACAGGGCAACACATTTTGCTATGGTTAAAAAATGTTTAATGTTTATTGCACATTTCGTTTATTTAGCGTGCGGCTTTTAAGCTTGATTGCTCACAGAAACTAAAACAGAAAACGAAAAAAAATAAAAAAACATTTTGAGCCGCATTGCGTGTGCCAATAATACAGCTAACAGAAGAGATAATAATACTATATGAATATATATTTATATATACATTTACTACAAATTGTTGAAAAATGCATTTCGTTTCTGCTGCATTTAGTTATATGTATGTACTATATAATTAAGTGCGCGCACATAAATTCACTAAAATATATAATTTGAGTCAGTGCGGCTTAAACTGTTTTTAAAGCTCTATTAAAAAGCGATTTAAGAAAATGTAATTATAATTTCAAATGCACTGAAATTAGAAATAATGTGTGCACATTTAGAAGAGAACAAAAAAAAAAAAAAAAAAAATGTTCATTTAAATAAACATTAATTTTCTCAAACATTTATTGCTTTCCTTTTCAAGTTTTTGTCTTTGGCGGCATCTCAAACTGTAGCCAAACTGAAAAGCCTAAACAAACAGTATATAATTACGGTCATTTTTGTTAGTATAACTCCGTACATATATCAAATTATCACACATAATTTAATTTCATTTATTTATATAGAGTGCAAATAATAAATACCAAATAAAAAAATAATTAATTTCTATTATCAAATCTAATTTAGTTTCATAAATTTCCATTTCGGTTTCGGTGGCACAATTCTCATTAAATTTATTTGCTGGCCCCTCGAGCTGCGAGCGAGCAGGACTTTCAAACTATGCCAAGGCCGTGCGACAGTTTGACATGCACAGGCAGACATTGCATAAACTTTTTTTCGCTTCCATGCAGTTTTGCATGCAAATTGTGCGTTTGACAGCTCCTCAACTTACCGCTTAAATAAACAATCCGTTAATGTGAGCTAGTATGGGTGAGCACACGCTTGCGTGTGTGTGTGTGTGAGTCTGTGTTTAGTTTAGTTTTGTTGTTGGCAAAAGTTTTAATGCCCTTGTTATTTATAGCTTTGTTGTTATGGCTGTGTTCACTGTTTTTTTCTCTTCTTTTTTTTTCTTTTTTATCTATAAATTGTATTTAATTTATTTGATTCAATTGTATTTGATTCAATTTCTGTTTTCTTTACGTATTTCGCATGCACACCTACACACATGCAAATACACGATGTTTGGAGTCGAAATCAATCAACAGCAAAGATAAGTGAGAAGTGCGCGTGCGACAGAGACAGAGATAGCGAAGGTAACGGCAACGGCAACGGCGACGGCGACGGCGGCGACAACGGCGAAGGCGAATTGCGAAGATAAAGTGTGAGACGCATGCGCACGTAAAATAATTTGTAGCTGTTGTTGTTGTTGTTGCTGCTGCTCTTTTTGTTTTAGTTTTGCTTTTTTTGTATTTGTAGTAGAAGCAGTTGTAGGGGTACTCTTGTTGTTTATTTCTGCTTTGCTGCTCTTTCGTTGAGTTCTTTCTACTCACGTAGCGCAATCGAATGTCTCGCGCTTCAACGACTTAACCGTTTTCGCGGGCGAATTGATACTGATTGTGACCGGGCCAACGGCGCTACTTGAAGAGGGCTGGCCAGTCACCAAAAGCCACAGGTGAGCTCAAAGCTTGCTAGAGATGGTCGCTCGCCAGTGAATATCGTATAAATATCGCATAACGTTAATGGGCGAGCCAAAGCGTAAAGCGTCTTATTAAGATATGTCTATTAAGAAACTGGTTATCAAATATATGCTGATTATTATTTCGTGTTAAAACATGGCTATTGAATTTAAATGGATTTTGTTATTCAGTTGTTTCTGCTATCATTCGATCTCAGTGACGCTCATCACTAGCTTAAAACTTGAAATGAGAGTGAGTGCCGCTGAAACTGGAAGTTGAGTGTCGAGTGATGAAGGGAGAGAACTGGAAACAGCTGTTACGGGCAATCACAATCATACACACACACACACATACACTCACACATGCAGCATACTTTTAGGTGAGCCTATCAGCGCACTACAGACAAACAAATGTGTGTGTGTGTGTACATTGTATTTTCCCACTCCATTCGCTCAACGCTCTCAATTAAATTGATAACTCATGCACTTGCTTTCACTCTCGCTCTCGCTCTCGCTCTCGAGCATTAATGCCCATTGTCTGTGCCGAGCTGAGACCCGCTTATCAGCAGTAGCCAACGCTGTTTCCAGCTGACTGCTTCATCTGTATGGCATATCAATTTGTTTGAAGGATTCACGAAGTATGAATGCATATGAGTTTTGCATGCAGTTGAAATGAGTGGGTGGAGGGGGGGAGGGGGCGGTTGAGATGTAGGCAAAGGCGAAGCTGGCGCTGGAGGTGTCGGCACAGGGAACGTGCCGCTGCATATGCAGACGACATTTTCTGACCAGGCCAATGCGATTCCTCGAAAACAAAGACCATTCAAATGCAATTCGAAGACAGGCGACAGATGTAAAGGCATCGAGTTGTAGAGGATTCAAGAAATTTTGGGGGAAGTGTAGATGAACAATATAAATATAAATAAATCAAAATAAAAACTTGTTAATACTAAAGAAAATTTAGTAAATAATAAATAAATAAAATTAATATTTATAATATTAGTAATACTAATATTATATTATATAATAAATAATTCATTTTAAAAATAAATAATAAAAATTAAAATTTATAATAATATTTAATATTATATAATAATATAATAAATAAATAATAATGAAATTGATTTTAAAAATAAATAATAAAAATTAACAATTATAATTATAATTATATTGTATAAAATTAACAATTATAAAAATTAACAATTATATAGTGATATAATAAATAAATACTAAAGAAATTTATTTTAATAATAATTAATAAAAACTAACATTTATAAAAATAGTAATGGCAATAGTAATCATTTTAGCTTTAATTTAAAATTCAATAAGATTTTAAAATTAACTGTAGTTGTGGAATATAACATACTTTTAGGTACTTACAAAATGTTATATTATTTAATAAATGTTAGATATATAATAAGTAAAAAATAAATATAAAAAATATATAATAATATAATAAATATAAATAATATTATTTACATTATTTAATATGAATAAATAAATTTAAATTAACTAAAAATGAAATAGTATTAAATATAGGCAGTGCTATTAAAATTGATAATTAAATTATATTAATATGTACTGATCCATATATTGATTTTATTATATGTATTTCATTGCATTTCGTTTCCAGCCTGCGGTTGCAACATTTGGAGACGCAACGTAGAACTCCTTCGTGGCTCCACACTTTGTCGCCAACTGTACTTTTTGCCGTGTTGACAGTTGACAGTTGGCATTTTGAGTGGTTGCTGACGTGTGCCATGGCTATGATTGATCGGGGTAGCTGGTCAGTTTATGGAATTTATTTAATTTCCGTATGACCAGTGAAGCAGCAGCAGCGGCAGCACAGCCCCAGTCCCAGCTTCCCCCTCCGGGCACGAGCTCAATTTTCAGGGACAGCACGCCCGCATACACACCTCCAAGCTGGCATTTGCCGTGTGTAGGCAACAACACAACAAAACGAATGTAGTCATGCAGCAGAGAAGACAGATAATGATCAAATAATACTCAAAAGCACTAGAAGGCTGACTGGCTGGCAGGGGCTGGACCTGCAATCGCGAGCTCCTTGGGCCGCAGCTCGAGAGGCGAGTGGTTCGTTCATTTGTTCGCTCGCTCATTCGTTCGTTCGCTTGGTGATTCGCTCTTATCGTTTTAATTAGTTTCGTAAAAGTTGGCAAACAAACAAACTAAGGCAGGAATGGCGGCAGAAAGGGGAAAGGGAACTGCAGAACTGGGCAGAATATTTGCTTATGGCGTAATGAAATTTAAGCAAAAATTTGTTGTGCACTCCACATATGACTCTCACTCTCTCTCTCTCTCTCTCTCTGCGACTCTCTTTCTCATTCCGTCTGCTGGTCTGCATTCTCTGTGCACAAATTAACTTATGAAATTGCTTATAATTAACAAGCCGGCAAAGTGGAAGTCAGAGTTTCGTGCACAAATTGCATTGCCAATTGCATTTAAAGTTTACACTTAACATTTAATTAAGGTCCTTTCAGGACTGCTGCGACTGGACTGGACTGGGCTGGACGCACCTGTATTTATCTCAGCTACTGGAACAGCTGGCGGCCATTTTGTTTGCATGCATATTTATAAGAAATTCGCGCGAAATGAATTCTAACTGGCTGGAAGCCAGGTCGCAGGCGGCACTGGCAACTGCTAGAGATTAAGCAAAATACCTGAGCATTTTATTTTCAAATTAATATGCAAGCCAACCTAGAGATATAAATATATCTGTGTGTCTGTATGTATACAAAGCGTTAATCTTAAAGAAAGAAAAGAAACAAAGATTCCACTACACAAAGCGTTAATCTTAAAGAAAGAAAAGAAACAAAGATTCCACTAAATCTGCTTTAGTTAGAAAGAAAAAAAACCCAAATGCTTTACGTCAATCAAATGTGAATTCTCTTAACTCGATCAACAATTAGCTAAAAATACAAACAAACAAACTGTTTGTAGAGCACAGCTGCGCCATCATTGCTCGAAGTGTCAGCGTCTTCTTTCGAATCGATCGACCAATGGCCGTCAGTCATAAGAGATCGGAAATTTGTGTCTGTTCCCTGGGCCTGGGCCGTTGGAAAAGGGAACGAGAATGGAACCGAAATGAACTTTAATTTCAAAAACCGTGCAAAAATCGTTCAATCATTTAAGTAAAGTGCCAGGCGCGCAGCGCCGACAGCGAGCGGAACTGACGCATTCAATTCAATGGGCAGCAACAAAAACGTTGAAAAACATAAGAGAGCGACGTCAACCCCACACACACATACGCGCTCATACGCGCGAGTACACACGTATGCACGCACACACTCACGCTCACTTTATATTGCTTCGCTGGCAGCGGTTCTTTGCGTCGCTTCGTCTCGCTTTGACTAGTTGCGACTGGCCGGCAGAGTGTGGCCGGCACTCTCTTTCCATCTCTCTTCGATACATGGCGCGGTGCATTTTACAGTTTTTGTATTTTGAAACGATCATGCGGGCGTATAGAAATAGCCCCACACTCACTATGCAAGAAACGAAGAGGTGCCACTGAATAGTTTACTTGGTGAACATGCTGTGCACCTGTTAGCCGCATGGATCACTTTATCGATTTTACGAATGAAGAAGCAAAAATGCGATCGATTGTGATCTCAAATCGGAATAATTTCGTACCCGAAATACTCGATCGTGCACAGTTTCTGCAGAGCAACACAGCAAAACCTCAGAAAGGGGAAAAATAACGGGGCTAACTACCTGAATTGATGCGATCGCTTACAACCACAGCAAAAATGCCGTCAGAAAAACTTGTTCAAAGAGCATTTTGTATAGAAATAATTAAAATAAAAAATAAAATAACAAAAAATGTAATTGGAGATGCCGGGGATTGAACCCGGGGCCTCTCACATGCAAAGCGAGCGCTCTACCACTGAGCTACATCCCCGTTGAGTTAGCGGCAGCGCAAACAGCAGTCTAAGCTAAATGCATGTCAATTGCTAATGGTCATGCGCATTAAAATGAAACGTGAAGAGAATAAAGAATTAGAAATTGGATTTTATATGAATTACAAACTTTTATCATCTATCAATATAAATAGAAAATTACATAAATTATTCAGTATTGAGCTGTGCAATGTTTATACTTGTTCATCATTTATTCAATAAGCAAATTATTTAAATTACAGCATTATCGAATTCGCAATACCAAACACTAAACAGCTACCTACTTCATTGAATTGTACTAGTCTACATGGGTTTGGGTGACTTATCAGCATTTGGCAGGTAACCATCAACATGGGGATGTAGCTCAGTGGTAGAGCGCTCGCTTTGCATGTGAGAGGCCCCGGGTTCAATCCCCGGCATCTCCAATTACACTTTTTTGCATATTATTTTTTTATTTATTTAAACATTTCGTATGCTTGCGCGTGTGTGTGTGTATTTGTTTGCTTTACTCAGACGAGACTTGTCAAGACTCTTACATGCTGGCTAAAGTTCAAGTTAGACCCAGCAGTCAACTGTTCCATGTGACCTCAGTGTTTCTGGTTTTGGCTTTGGACCGGCTGACTTGATTTATGCGCAACGAGGCGGCAATAATGAATTATTTATGCCGATTTACGGCTGCCAGGCAGGTCTGCATGTCAATTGGCTAAAGGACTAGTGCTGCCAGACGCTGTGGGCGGCCGGCAAGTGGGGCGGATGTGGCGCACAGCTGAGCGACGCTGACTTCGGGCGGTGACTTTGACTTCTTGCTGCCATTTTAGCCACAATGCAGTCAAGTGGTTAAAATGTATGCTCGCAGTTTCTTGTTCAGCTTGTTGCTGTTGCTGTTGCACGGCATACATACATAGTCAAACGACTGGGGCGGCTAGTGTGGGCGTGGCTAGAGCTTTTTGTTTTGACTTTTGTTAAGGCAAGGAAATTGCCTGTTCTCACTTTCGCAACATTTGCTTAGCTGAAATTAAAATTAAATTTTGCATGAGCCAACCCACACACACACAAACACACACACACATAGTGATGTGTGGCTAGCATAGACAGGCAATTGATTTTGTTGCGGTTTCGACCAGGCTAAGAACTTGACAATCTGTGTCCTCAAGCTCTTTAATTGGCAGCCAGCGACTGCGAACACAATTTCATTTGATTTCACATATTGTCCATCAATTAGCCTCAACTTAAAATCCAGGCCAAATTTTAACAGCAGCTGCCACACATAAATATAATTATGGCAGCTTTCAAATAAATATGCAAATGCAGAATTTTGAGCATATTGAAATTAATTACCACAACACCGTCTGCCTGTGTGTGTGTGTGTGTGTGTGTGTGTGTGGTGATAAATATTATATTACAATTGGCTGGCATACACACGTTTTCCAGCCGTCTGTCTGCCTGGTCCGACTGCCTGAGTCAAAGCACCCGAAGGCATAATTTAAGTAAAAGAAAATACAAATCGAAATTGTCTCACAAAATTTATGTAATTGCACAGACACCACAAGGACCCAAAACATACTCTCTCTCTCTCTATCTGTCTCTCTGTCTCTCTCTCTCGCACACACATGCAAATTGTTTATGATGCTGCCTTTTTGGCTACTGAATAATTGAGGCAGCAAACTAAACAAATGACATAATCTCAATTTTGTGACATTCGTGTCAAGTCGAAAGTGTCCAAAGCACTTGGTAAGCAAATGGATTTTAGCTTTTAGGCCTTATTGCCAGGATGAGCTTGCCTTGAATTGATTGATGTCCTTGATGTGCCGAAATAAAGTCATCTATCGATTTGCATTGCCAGATATATGTACATACCTTATATAATACTTAACGTACATACTAACATAACTGCTTTTACTTTTTTTTTACTGATTAGTAGAACTTCTTCATCATTCACGCTATGTTCCGCTTTGAAATTATTAGCTTAGGTAACCGAAGAGCTGTGGATAATACGGATTATTCGGATTGCATAACAAATATTATAAATTAGAATTTTTACAGAAATATTACTAATAAGCTTAAAATTGATAATATAACGGGAGAATTCGATCTGCTTTGCTTTTTAACAGCTGCAAATATCTACAGATGTTCTTCAAGTTGCATAATAAAAAATCGAAATATTTATAAATTAATAAAGAGTGCATATATAATTATGTTAAATTAAAATAAAACATTTTTTGCACACCAACATATTATTGAAAATATAGTATAAATATATTATAGTATTATAAATATTCCTTAGACAAAATTCTTTTCTTTATAATTAAAGAAGTTAATATGAATTCATTATAATTATTCCACGACTTAGTTTCTATTATCTTCAAACACTCCTTTAAAGTAGTCCAGTAAATGATAATCAATGCAAGTTGTTCCCAACTGAACTGCTAAGAGCACCTGGTTTCTCCTGGTGGCTTACATTTAAGGCCCATTACACTTAATACCCAGGGTTCTCTGTAAAGAAATTAGAAACTCAACTTGTGTGTGTTAGACTCAAAGTCCGCCGTAAGACCTCAACTTAATCACATTAGGAGTGCATTTGAAATTCTCTTTTGCGAAAGACCGGAATCATCATCAATATCAATATCAGCAACGATGCCATGAAGAACCCAATGCAAAAACATAAAGGACAGTAAGGGACAACTAGCTGTGTGTGTGTGCGTGTGTGTGTGTGTGTAAATTAATAATGCATTCGATATCGTAGCCATTTCGCATTCAAATTCAATTGTGCGTGCGTGCAAATTGAATTCCCCAAAGCCCACGAGCATCAACTAAATTATATTACGCACAACATTTAAAGCCTGAACTAGAATTTTTACTTAGTCGAGTGCTGCTTTTTAAGCTGCCCGTTTGACAATTGCAAATTGCAAGTGTCAAAACGAGCCGGGCCCTCATTTCTCTAAGCAGAGAAAAGAAAACTGGGGTTGGCCCCATTTTTGGGACTCATGGCCCGCTGCCTTCGGCACAATCACGTTTCAATTAACACACACGGTGCACTCTACCCACGTTTCCAACTGCCGGCCATATTCATATGTAAAACACGCACGCACAGCTTCGCCTTCACTTGGCTTAATGGGCTGGACGTCGCGTCGGCCGGTCCTGGACATCATAATTCCGGCCACAATTCCCAAATACCGCAAAAACAACAGTACCCGGCCGGCCAAAAACTCTCTCTGTCTGTCTGTCTGACTGTCTGTCTGACTGGCTATACTACGGAACCCATAGAACTGGAATGCCCCTGCAGGCCTGCAGTTTGAGTTTTCACCCCGTTAGCCGCACACACACACACACACTCAACCGTACACCGCCTCTACCAGCCACAGCCAGTCAGTTGCAGTCGGGCAAGTTCTATGGGGCGCATGAACTAATTACGTTAATATGCGACAACGTTTTCATAGGCGAAAAATGTTGCCAGCCCTGCGGGCGAGAGGCAATTCGCAATCGAGTGGGGAGCAGCATAAAGTGAAGTTAGGGTCAACGCAATTGGAAAACCAACTGTGGTGCAAATGAGTTGTTCAACATGAACTGCATTTTTGGCGTTGGGGTCATGCAAGGCTTCACGTTCACATGCAACATGTGCAACAGTCTTCTACAAACAGCAGCACTAATTGACTCCCCAAACAAAACTCTGAAATGATTTCACAAATATTGAAATTTTATGCAACTTCAGATATTTATCCAGTAGAACTTGTAGCTTTATATTTATTATACAAAAATGCGTTTTTGCGTTTCCAAGTACAATATAATTTTCAACCAAACGAGGGAGTTCGCTAGAACCTCCTAACCTTTGGGGGGAAAACAATTTTTGTCAACCAATGCTTGAAAGGCTGGCAGCACAGCTTCATGAATCCTTCCGATCGAGGCCAACAGGCACTTCTCCTTTTGGAATAATCGTTGAACAAAGTTGTACACAATGTCAACCAATTGTTGTGCATCTATGTTGGTTGTCTGGTCTGGAATAAAGTTCAAGCATGCCGCAGTGTTCTTCAACTCAGGTATGGCAAGGCCAGCGAGCGAAGAGCCCGATTCAGCTCCAACCTGCACGCATTCTAGGATCCCATTGAGATTTATTCCATTGGCATTGGGCCCCAAGACCTGGAATGAGAGATAGAATCGGCAAATTGATCTACATCTGATAAGATGTAGCTAGTCATTCTTGCTTACCAGGAGACAGCTCAGCAAAAGAATGCTCTTAACGATCTGCATTTTGATTTAGACTATCTTATGGACTGACTTGATGACGCTATTTATAAGGAAACTCAAATCAATTCGATATGCTGGCGTATCCATATACGATTCGAAATGGACCAGCGAATCAAATTAATTTAAGCAATCTGCTTATAAAAAGAGCAAACCGAGTCGATCTGGAATCTAGTAACACTCGAAATGCAGTTTATAAAGGCTATTTTCTTGCTGAGCTGTCTCCTGGTAAGCCACCTCTCTCACTCTGCCCAACTGTGGACGGACTCTCTCACTATCTCACTCTCTCTTTGTCTAACCTATAGATTGTGGGGCATACTCACGTCAATGCAGCTGGACTCGATCTGTTTAAGGCACTGGACTGTGCGGAAATTGCCATCGCAGCTGGCGGCGAGGTAGCTGTGCATGTCGTACCCCTAGTAAAGGACTTGGCAAAATGCGTAGATTTTAATCCCGATTTAAATGCTGAGCTCGACATCAAGGGTTTCATCGAGGTTACGAACCAGTTCCTTAAGAAAACCACTGGAAATCAACAGTGTGTGACTACACTGCTGGATGCGATTAAGGGTTACATCCAACCGTTTGTACAACAGTTCAACGATAGGCAATGCTTACTAAGTATCTAGACACGTTTACATTGTAGACAGATTCAATAAAGTACTTCCAATCTTTCACAATATCCTGAAATATTGCTTGAAAACTGTATAATATGGCAGTGCGACGTCCTGCTCCATCTCAGCCTTAATTCTTATCTTGATTGATATAATGAACCACCTGCTGGAAAATGAGAAATGATTTCCGCTCTACCGTTTCATGTTCACAATTTGATAAATTTAGATTTTCATCTGGACTAGCTTTTGGTTCCGCCCGGATGAAGGTCGAGCTCGGAATACGAGAGACTTGAATTGTATATTTCTGTACTAATATACTAAAGTAATAATAGTTATATTAATAATGCTTAACTATTCAGCAATGTTCTCGAGTTTAGTTTTGGTTTTTGGCTCCACTCCAAGCACTTCTCATCAGTGAATTCTTGCACATGCGGTGCTATGTAGTCCTTGATTGTTTTAAGCGCTATCTTCATGCACTTCGCATTCATTATGATTGTTTTGAGGAACTGGTGCAGAATGCTAAACAAGTCCCGGATACCCACATCGACCTTGGTATTGGTAGTGAAGTTTACGCATTTGGCCCAATCCGTTAATAACGGTATGGTCTTCACAACAACGTCGCCGACACCATCAATAGCGATTTCAGCGCAATCAAATAACTTAAACGTGTTGATTCCCGCCTTTACATGAATATCCTTTACAAGCTACGAGAGAGAGAGAGAGAGTAAGTCAGTAGATGGGTAGAGTAAGATAGATGCTTTACCAGGAGACAGCTCAGCAAGAAAATAGCTTTCATAAACTGCATTTCGAGTTTTACTAGATTCCAGATAAGCTCGTATTACTCTTCTCATTCGCAGGGCTTAAATGAATTTGATTCGCTGCTGTAGCTCGAATCAAATATAAATATATCAGCGAATATTTAGCATATCGAACTGATTTCAGTCTCCTTATAGCGTATAAGGCGTAAGTCAGACAGTCCCTAAGATCGCATTGTCTAAATCGAAATGCATATCACTAAGACCATTCTATTGCTGAGCTGTCTTCTGGTAAGCAGGAATGACTTACTTACTCTGAGCAGAGAACCTATTTGTCATCTCATCATCTAGCTCCTGGAATCCTCGGTCAGCGGGCTCAATTTCTATGGAATTCTAGATTGTACGCAGGCTGCAATTGAATCATTCGTTTCGCTTGCTGCTCGTGTTATACCCGAAGTGAAGACAACAGCGGCCTGTATAAAATTTGTTCCAACCCTGGCAGCTGAGCTAGATGCCCAAGGTTTAATCTTGCTTATCTACGATTTTTTCGAACAATTGTTTGCAAATGATAAGTGCATGGATGCTACGCTTGAAAGAGTTTACGCAGCTGTACAACCGGAATTGCAAAAATTATACAACATACAATGTATACCCTCGGAACTTCTGGAAAATTATATGGTATAAGAATATAGCTAAAGTTTATTCACAATTGTTATTTATCGATTAATATTTTTTTTTGGAAATTCGTAAAAGTAAAAATATCAGAAAATTAAAATATAATTTTTGTTTATTTAAATTTGCATCTGGATTAGCTTTGTTTGGTAGGGGCGAGATAAGAGAATCAATTTAGAAGCCCTCTTTGGGATCATTTCGCCACTTTAGCGTGCCATTCTTACCGAACGGGCAATTCTCTTCTTTAAATTGTTGCACATACGGTCTTATATAGTTCCCAAGTTTTTTCAACGTTTTCTCTATGCAAAATGGATTGATGCTGACTTTTCTGAGGAACTGGTTAAAGGTCCGCACTACACCCAACAAATCCAGATCTTCTTTTGAGTCGAGCTTAAATTCTATGCATTTCGCCAAGTCCTTTATTAAAGGTACGCCCCTCTCAGCAACGTAGCCGGCACCGTCAGTAACAATTTCGCCGCAGTCAAGTGCTATAAACACATCAATTCCTGCCTTTACATGATTATCCCTCACAATCTATGGTACAGAGATAGAGAAAGACACAGAGAGAGAGAGAGTCAGTCAGCATTTGCGTAAAATGAGAGAGGTGCCTTACTAGGAGAAAGCTAAGCAAGAAGATGGCTTTCATAAACTGCATTTCCAGTGTTACTAGATTCTAGATTAGCTCGCATTGCTATTTTTATTCGCAGGGAGCTTAAATGAATTTGATTCGCTGGTATTATTGAATATCGATACGCCTGCATATCGAATTGATTTGAGTTTCCTTATAAATAGCGTCACCAAGTCAGTCCATAAGATAGTCTAAATCAAAATGCAGATCGTTAAGAGCATTCTTTTGCTGAGCTGTCTCCTGGTAAGCAAGAATGATTAACTATATCCGATAGGGAGAGATCTATTTGCCGATTCTCTCATTCCAGGTCTTGGGGCCCAATGCCAATGGACTAAATCTTAATGGGATCCTAGAATGCGTGCAGGTTGGAGCTGAATCGGGCTCTTCGCTTGCTGGCCTTGCCATACCTGAGTTGAAGAACACTGCGGCATGCTTGAACTTTATTCCAGACCAGACAACCAACATAGGTGCACAAGAATTGGTTGACATTGTGTACAACTTTGTTCAACGATTATTCCAAAAGGAGAAGTGCCTGTTGGCCTCGATCGGAAGGATTCATGGAGCAGTGCTGCCAGCCTTGCAAGCATTGATTGACAAAAATTGTTTTCCCCGCAAAGGTTAGGAGGTTCTAGCGAACTCCCTCGTTTGGTTGAAAATTATATTGTACTTGAAAATGCCTAAACAAATAAGTCTTGTTTTATTTCAACAAAAAATGTACTCGTTGGGAATATTATAAGGCTCCGAAAAAATTCTTCTGGCAAAATGTCTTAGTTGATTCCATTAATACGCAAAAAAAAAAGATTCGTTTTCAAATAGAACTTGAAAGTCCAGCAAATCGCTTAGCTGAGGTGTGCTTAATGCAAGTATCGATCAAGTAGACAAAGGTAATGCAATATAGTGAAAGTGGGAGTGAGAAGCACTCTATACTGTCGCCATTTTATTTTTATACTCATTCATTTTATACATGTCTCACATTCCCAAAGCAGATTTGCCTATGCAAGAAAGAGACGAATATATCTGCCACGTGCATATCTGTGTGGACTAACTAATGCAAGGACACGGCCAATAGAATATTTTTGCGTTGCAGACATTCGTAAAAGAATATAATAATGCAATATGTATATATTTTTTCTTCTATTCTTCTCAAATGCGATTTTCCGACTGTTGGAGTCTTCAAGGTACTTGAACCGTAAAAACTGTAGTATTTTTTAGCATAAACCTATGTAAGTAATGCCTAATAATTAAGCAATGTTCTCGTATCAGTTTAGAAGTGCTTTATTGAATCTTTTTACAACTTTGCTGTGAATTGCAATTGGGTCTAGATACTTAGCAAGCATTGCCTATCGTTGAATTGTTGTACAAACGGTTGGATGTAACCCTTAATCGCATCCAGCAGTGTAGTCACACACTGTTGATTTCCAGTGGTTTTCTTAAGGAACTGGTTCGTAACCTCGATGAAACCCTTGATGTCGAGCTCAGCATTTAAATCGGGATTAAAATCTACGCATTTTGCCAAGTCCTTTACTAGGGGTACGACATGCACAGCTACCTCGCCGCCAGCTGCGATGGCAATTTCCGCACAGTCCAGTGCCTTAAACAGATCGAGTCCAGCTGCATTGACGTGAGTATGCCCCACAATCTATAGGTTAGACAAAGAGAGAGTGAGATAGTGAGAGAGTCCGTCCGCAGTTGGGTAGAGTGAGAGAGGTGGCTTACCAGGAGACAGCTCAGCAAGAAAATCGCTTTTATAAACTGCATTTCGAGTGTTACTAGATTCCAGATCAGCTCGTTTTGCTCTTTTTATAAGCAGGTTGCTTAAATTAATTTGATTCGCTGGTGTAGCTCGAATGGAATATGAAATTGTCAGCGACTATAAAGCATATCGAATTGATTTGACTTTCTTTATAAATAGCGTCATCAATGCAATTCACAAGACAGTCTAAATCAAAATGCAGATCGTTAAGAGCATTATTTTGTTGAGCTGTCTCCTGGTAAGCAAGAATGATTGAGAAAATCTGATATGAACAGATAATATATGCCATTTCATCGTCTAGATCTTGGGGACGAGTGTCAAAGGCTATACTATTGAGAAAATACTAGATTGTATGCAGATTTCGGCTGAAGTGCTTTCGGGACTCGCCAGCCTGGCTATACCGACACTGAAGGAGTCGGCGGCGTGTATTAACTTTTTCCCGCAAAAATTACATGATCTGGACTTGGAATATGCAGTTCTGTTTGCCTACCAGTTTCTACAAAAATTCACTGGCAGCAAAAAGTGTGTGAATGCTTTGGTCTTAAAACTAGAGAAAGCTATAAAGCCAGCTTTAAAGAGGTTGGAGGACAACAAATGTTTTCCATATAATAAGTAGAGAAATTTAATATCGGTTAAATCTTGTACATAAAGCAATCCCAAAGCCTCTAACAACTACTGTTTTATTAGTTTGGTTTCTTATAGGGGGGTTTTATATTATATCTATACTCATTCACGAGGTGAAAAGAGAAAGAGTAAATTGTGCTCAACGGATTCAAATTCTGTCGGCTGTGATCGTGTTGCATTCTGAGTTGTAATGTCCTATCTTTTGTTTTGTTTTTATTTTATTATTATTTTTAAGGAATTTACTGTAATGCATGAAAATTCATACATTTGCATAGTTTCAATACAATATTTAGCAAATTATTTCAGGCCATTTACTTAATTAAGTGTGAAAATTTTGGATATGGTTATGAAAATGAAATAAATAAGATTGATTCTATTATTATTCTGCCAATCAAATTTGCATGCTGATTTAATTGATTCGTCATGATATAGCTAAGAATATAATTACAAAATGACCTTGAATATTAAACGTTTCAAATGACCTTGAAATTATTGCTGTTCTTTGTTTTTCTTGCATTTTGCAATAACTACAAAAGAAATACGTTACGTAATTGAAATGCTTTCATTATTTTTTGATTTTGTTATATGTATTTGTGTATACATGCATTTATCTGTCTCGCTTTTACTCGATTGAAATTGCTGGTTTTCATAGATTTTGAGCGCAGCTTTGATCTCAGTCAAGCAATTGCATTGGCGCTTCTCTTTAATTGGGTATCATGCAATGAATAAACTTAAGCATATATTCGTCTCACTCTCTATCTCTGTCTGTTCCATTCCACAAGTTACTTCTCTCTCGATTTTTGTATGAAAGGCGCCTCTCTTTAAATTGATTTACAGTTATTTCTCAAGCAAATAAGAAGCATTGGGCGAATAGGGATATATCTGTCCTGCTCTGCTAAATGAAAATGTAAGGTCGATCGCATGCTGATGTTCTCTGTTGCTGTACTTTTCCTGCTTATGGTCTATAAGTTCAATTTAAAATTCAGTAATTTCGTTTATATATTCTGAGTAAATATTGAAATTTCTTTTACTGGACTGGCGATATTAGCCAGGTGCTGTAGCACCTGTAATTACAGCATATTTTTCGAAACTTGAGCTGTTGAAACTGTTTGGACATTCACCTATTATGGCTTGCCGCACAAGCAAGTGCTTGCATTAGTGTGTGTACCTTAGCTCAATGCTAGGGTGGTACGTGTTGAACATCGGTTATCATATCTGCTGTACTACATGGCCAAATCCAGGTACAGCAGGCAAACCCAACAGAACGCTTTTGCATTCATAAATAAGACATTCAACGAAGCAGGGGCACCATCAACGTGGTACAAGCCGTACAAATCCCGACTTGACCAGCTGCCCGTCAAGCACGCATATACATACATACAAACATACATACACACACGCACACTCGATCATTCACTCACGTACGAACGCAGAGCTGCCCCATGGGGAATGGCCAATGGCTGGCGGCCAGGCAGGAGGGCAGCAAGCGGCGCGGGAGGCGCTTGGGTTGGACGTAACTCGTCAATGTCCTTATCGTGCCAGTGCTGCTGACAGCGCCTGCTGTCATTCATTCATTAATGCATTTTCCTGATTTTCACTCATTTAACTTCATAGATTTTTCATTTCGCCTATTACGTGGCCGCCCCAGCAACTGCTGTCCTGCCCAGCAAGCGCTCTGTGTGTCGTCAGTCGGGTCGAGCTTTTCATCCTGTTTGCTGCACTTTGACTGCCAACCCAACGCCCAACGCCCAACGTCCCACTCGCTGGCCTGCAGCTATGCTTCATTTACTTTGTTGTCAGTGGCCATTAGTTTTGACGCACTTTGGGCTGGACGAGCTATCTGGCAGCAGTTAGCAGCAGCTACCTGGTAACAGCTCCCAGTTGTTACCCTTGATGAGCATGCCCCATTGCCGTTGGGGCTTTGGTATGCCAATGCGTATACGCAAAGGTGATCTATGTGTGTTGGTGCTGGTGTGTGTGTGTGTGTGTGTGTGTGTGTGTGTGTGTGTGTGTGTGTGTGGTAAATGTAATGGAGTTGTATATGCCGAGTATAGCTCGACCCAGCAGTGGGAGGCAAGAGCAAACTAAAAACAGGTAATTGAAGTTGTTCCTATGCCATTTATTTTAAGTGTTTGCAATTTAAGCAACAAATTAATGTTGCAAAAAATAGAAACTAGCATTTTGTTGTAAGTTTAGATATATATAGATATATATATATATTATAGTAAATAATCCAAAGAGAATCTGGAAGCGAAACGTAACGAATGTCATTAATTATTTTAATGACGATTCGTATCAGAATGAAATTCGTCATGAATATTATATCACATTGCACATTATATAACATTTCTACGCCTGTGACTTAAAGTATTCCTATTAAAGAACTTTCTAGAAATTAATTTATTTAAATAAAAAAAAAAAAATAAATAAAACAATTATCATTAGAGTTGAGTTCTGAATTTCTTAAACTATTTATTGATATGCACATTCGAGCATTACGCTTAATTTTTAATTTCAAAGTCATGAATAAAAGAAAATAAAAGAACGACAAAAAAAGGTGAAGAAAATACGCCAAACGTCTGTGACATGCAGCTGAATTAATTACAATTAAGGGCGTGGCACAGCTCTGCAGAAAGAAAAGAGAACTGAAAGAATTGAGAAAACAGCTAAGAGCAGCTGCCAAAATGGCGACAAAAATTGCACTGGGCGAAAATAAATTTGGTGCTGGGCGACGAAGCGACGCGTCTTGAAGTATGCAACGAATTTTTGCTATTAACTATAAAGGACGAGTGGGTGATGAGAATGAGGAGAAGGCGGAGACGGAGGAGACGGCGGCGGAGGGTCTAGTTGGATGGGCAGACAATTTGAGGCAATCATGCACTCGTTAATCTTGCTCAGGGGCCAGAATTAATAGTTAACCTGGCCAACAGCAGACTGAGCGCGCGAGAGTGAGAGAGAGAGAGAGACAGTGGGAGTGTGAGCATTTGGGGCACTTTGGTCAGGTCGCAAGAAAAATGTGTTGCCGAGCAAATTAAACTCGTTCTAAATACATTACGATAGCGTCCTACGCTTTTCAAGGAGCAGCCGAAAAGACAAACAAACAGAAGCATCGGGTGACAGACAACAACAAAAACAACAAGCAGAAGTAGAAGCAGTAGCAACAGCAGCGACAAGGACTAAACAAGATTAATTATACCTGAAAGCCAAAGTCAGTTAGTTGCTGCCAGGCATAGCCTTTTGACTTTTGAGCATCGGCAACAATTCCTAGTCGTTGCCCTCGAGCATCATTTAGTGGGGACTGGACGGCATGGCAAGGACGTAGCCCTGGACACTTCTCAATCTCTCCCACCCCCGCCAACTCTGTCTCTGACTTTTGTTTACTTGCTGTCTCTCATTTGCTGTTGTTGCTGCTGCTGCTGCTGGTTAAACGCTCGGAAAAGCGAGTCGTTGATAAAGCGCAGCTGAAGCTCAAGAAGTGTGCTCTGTGTTTGTGCAAAATGTCACTTCAGGTACTTGAGCTGGCACAAAATATATACAAAAGTACAACAACAACAATCCAAGGGCAACAGCAAAAAACTGTCTGAGTGCAATTCGCAATGATTTCAGCCAAATTCAATTTACACAAGCCAAAATTGTTGCTTTGATATTTGCAGAAATATCGGACAAACATAAAAACAGATTTCAAATGAATTGTAAAATAAAAGTGAATTTCATGATAATTCTTAAAGCATCAATGCAGCAGAGAGAAGCACAGAGAGAGAGAGAGAGAGATAGAGAGAAGGGATAGAGCTAAACATAGATAGATGAGCAGCACTGTAAGAGTTCAGAGAAAAATTGAGAGAGATTCTCATGGAGAAATTTGAAGAGAGAAACAGACAAAATGAAACGAAATTTAATTATGAAAATAATTTAATTTTTCTTCTCTATGAACTTTATTATAATATTTCATTTACTTCTAAATATTGTTATATAAAATGAAAAACTAATTCGTAAATTTTTCACATTTTCCATTTTGCCAAAGTCTTTACCATAAACTTTGCATTTTGTTTTGAATTGTTACAAGTTTTCTACATTTTCAGTACATTGATTTCTTTAGCAACAGTTTTGGTTGTTGTTCTTCGTAGTCCCCCGCCTGCCCCCCCACTGCAGTGGGCTGGGGCTGCCATTTTGTTTCTGTGTCCAAAAATTCTCGAGCTGCTGCTGCTGCTGCAGCAAAGTGAAATGTTTTCATTGTATTGAAAATGCTGGCAGAGGATTTAGCTTCATTGTTTTTGTTGTTTTTGTTTTGTGTTGTGCTGTGCTGTGTTATTGTTATTGTTATTGCAACAAAGCTGAATGTGTTTTTGCTGTTGACACCTGAAATGCAAACACATTTGCCACAGCCGCCGCACAGCAAACGGGATTCAGTTTCTGATTCAGTTTTCTAGCTGCTGCAGCAGCTGCTCATGTGTTATTCGAGTGCATCTGTCTGTGTATATGTGTGTGCGAGTGTGTGTGTTTCGACCATGTGCATGCAGTCGACAGCCTGCAGTTTTTGCATGTTTGAAGTTAAAGAGGGTTCAAAGTCTTGTTTTCATTTGTCAACAACATGCGAAAGTTGTATCGCTTGACCTGTTCGACTGCAGGTCATCGAGCTGACCCAGAGTCGCAGCTGAAGCGCATGTGGTGCAGCAATACACTGCGATAAATCTCATTCAATGCATTCAATTTGATATTCAAGACAAACCACGTTTGATTCGGCTGGCTGTCTAGCCATGCCCCCACACTCTGCACTCACATTACTGTTCAATGGGAATTTCCAAAACAAAAAGAGAATAGAATTGCTCGCTCTAAGCTCATCTTAACTTCGCTGTGGCTAACCTGTCGAGGCGCCCCCTGCGGCGACCTTTGATCGTATTTGCATTAAGTGCCACTTAACATGGAATCTCAATATTTTATGCAAAAGCAGCAGAAGTTGCAACTTCATTGTAGTTGAGTGTGTGACTGGGAGGTTTCAATAACAGCGCCGTCTGTGCGAAGGCCGTGAATCAAAATCTCTGCTGACGTCTCTCCTCGCTGCTGTCTGACGTTTGCTTGGATTGGCTGTCAACTAGACTTTCGTTTCGCCGTTCTTCTTTCTCCCACACTATCTCTCTCTCTCTCTCTCTCTCTCTCTCTCTCTCTCGGTTTGTCTGCCACTGCCGCCAACTTTGCACATATCATTTACAAACCTTTTGCCCTTGCTGTGTTGCTGCGGGATTAGCTTCACTGTTCGCTCACTCTTTCACGCACAATTTGAATTGAAAATTCAAGTGTTTTTGTTTTTGTCTCGGCGAGAGCTTTGCAATGCATCAAATTGGCAGCAGCTGACAGTGCAGCAGGGTAAAAGTGTCAGCTAGCCAAAGTTGTCAATCACATTCCAATTTAAGTAGCAGATGCTGTATAATCAAATTGCAAAGTGAAGTACATTGGGTGGCTATTTGCTTAAATTTTAAAGGCATCCTAATTGGATAGCCTATCGAAGATGGTATTGATGAGTACAAATTAAAAATCCAAAGAATAACAGCTTGTAGACCAATCACAATTGCTCGAGTTGCTAGAGCGAGACAACTGCTGCTATGTTATTTTAAGTTGCAAAAGCAGCGATCAGTTCTTACCAGTCATTGGCTCTTAAGCATGTGTACAGCAAAAATGTACCGTTAGAATTTAGAGGCATGCAAGATATAATGTGCTAGAATGAGATAGCTACATTTGATGGAGTAGTATGTATGCAAATGAGCAAGAGTGCTGCAGAAGATATCGAATGGCGGATAATTAGTAGTCAGCGCGTTAAAGGGAGATAGCTGCATTCACTATTCATCTTGTCATGCTTGTCTCAGTCTAGCGCATTTATTTTACAATAATATACACTGATCTATGTTTAGCTATGTTGTGTTTGCGAATAAGAGAAGATGTCATAAATCAAGGAATAGTTGTGGGCATAAAAGCGAGATAGCTGCTGAAAAGCCGATGAGCATTTGCGTATGTATGCCAGAATATTTGTAGAGTGTAGCCATAGCAACTGTCTAATTGGTGTACCTCTATATTTTGCTCTATCTCGTAAAACTTTTGATCTGTATTTAAGTTTCTATGCGTGCGTAAGAGAAATAATAAATTCAACTTGCCAGCCAATTGCATGAACTCACCTGAGACTTGGCTTGGCGTTTGCCCAGTTGCAATTGGTGAAATTTGCTGTTGCAGCTACTCATTGGAAAGCAAACTTTAGCCGCGTTTATTCTGGCTCTCTGACCTCTGGCTGTGCAATCGCAAAGTCAGAACTAAAACGGTTTTGTGCATTTCGACGATTACCCAACGCAGCGTTGCATAATTTCAGCATCAAATATTTAACGTAAATCTTTTGTGCGCAATCAAACAGTTTTAGCAGCTTGCCGAGTCTCGTGCGCTCCACCATTCCCATTTGCCAAGTTTTAGTTTCACTAGCTTTATTTTATTTCATTTCTCATTTTACATTTTATTTCATTTTTTTTTTAAGGTTTTTTTCTTTCTTTTTTATTCTTTTTAGCTCAGTCAAGCAAACGTCTAAAGGCAAACAAAGTTTTTCGCCAGCATCAGTTAATTTAGTCAATTCAGCGCTCACTGTATTCCCTCTTTCAACTTACCTGAGCTTCCTAAATATAAAAGTTGGGGCTGTGGAATGGAAAAGCGGAAAATTCTATGCCGCAGTGCATTCCGGGAGCATTTCGTTTCATTTCATTGCGCGGCGCTAACACCGCAAAGTATGCAACGCAAAAGCAGCGCTGCAATTTTTATGAGATTTTCGCGTTTGACGTGCTAAAAACCCAACAAAATCAACAGAGAATTCACTTAACTTTCAACTATGCCAAGCTCTGATTAAAATATCATGAGCCTGCTGGAAATTTGAACAAGTTGGCAGCATCCCCATTCCTTAATTATATTATGTTGAATGCATTATGTTAAAATATATCCAAATTAAGTCAAGCGAGAGTCTCTCATGTATGTATGTGTACTCAGAGAGCTCTTAAAAGACTTGAATTTAAATATACATATACCGAAATAGCACTCATACATATGTATGAACTAATGCATATATGTTCGTCTCTTTTACACGCATGCCGGTGAGGCTTTGAAACTTTTGCAAATGCTAAAGACTCCAAAAATAGTTCAAAATGGCAGCCACAAATAGTGTCTATATATTTATCCCTCTCGTACATATTGGATCGAGGCTTTATAGCATTGGCTAATTTTAAAGATGGTAATCAGTGGAATTTAAAAATAAACCAATAAGACAGCCACCTTAATGAATTATAAAATATCAATATTTATCTCTTTCATACACATGTCGATTAGGCCTCGATCTCGTGAACTCATCACTGAAAATATATATTAAAAGCTCAGCAATTAAATAACCGTGAATTGTTGGCCTTCGTACAGATTGTTTGATTATCGTAATTTATGTGTCGGCACAAAGGTTAAGTTCGCAAAAGAGGAAGAAAATGCTGTCTGTCTGATTTTGTGCAATTTCCCCAGCTGAATTTGGCCACCCTCTGCTTAGGTTAGGTGGCAACGCAGAAAATAAATGGCACAGCGAATTTAAGCCACTAAATCAGTGCAATTTTCATATCGCAAAACATTATTCACAGATTTCCCGTTTTGTTTTTTTGCAATCCATTTTATTGGGGCACAGCCAGCTACTAAACAAACTTTATGTACCCCAAAAACTGCACCGACTACCCATATTTTAAGTTCTTTCGAGCACAGCACGAACAAAATATGCAAATTTATTGCTACACAAAGTTTCGTAGACATTGGAGCGAAAAATGTGACAGCAATTATATGGGGAGCAGCAGAGGCTAGATGCAACCTGAACAAACTGTGGAACGATAGAAGACTTTCCCATGGGCTCCACAAAATAAGAGACAACAAATTCCAGACGTTACTTCAGTATCAAATTTAATTACTTTTTGTTCATGCAATGAGTCAAGTACAGGTAAGCGAAAATAAAATGAATCGATTAGATGAGCACTTATGTATATATTATATTTTTGTTTTTTAAACACGAAATAAACAAATAATTAAGCATTAAATAATATTAATATTTGTACAATAATTGAAATTAAATAAATATCCTATCGTAAATAAAAAATGGCATTCAATAATGCCAAGTGTTTCCTCTACGTATTTCCTTTACGTAATTCCTCTACGTATTTACTTTACGTAATTCCTGATCGATCACACACTCTACGTCACCTTATTGCGCTGACCCCCACCAGGCCTGGACGACTGAAGAAATGCTGCAGCTGCTGCCCTTTATATATGGTCACTTTTACTCAAGCACTGTCTCTCTCAAACACAGCAGGCAGCGCTCCTTGCAGTCGAGCTTCCAGTGAGGAATGGGAACGCTCTCTACTGTTACAAATGAATACACATAGACAACTTTTATGATATTCTGCTCTTCTTCTCTCTTTGCTTTTACTTGAGCTCGAGCAGGCAGCGCTCGTTGCAGTCGAGCTTCCAGTGAGCAATGGGAACGCTCTCTGCTGCTGTGAGCATTCTAGCTTCGATTTACCTAAATACTAATACCAAAAGAGAACTGCTGCGCACACACATAGACAACTTTAATGATCTTCTGCACTTCTTCTCTCCTTGCTTTTACTTTTACTCAAGCACTGTCTCTTTCAAATGTTAAGCTCATGCCAGTTTATGCGTGCGTGCCTACGTGTGTCTATGTATGTGTGTTTGCGTGTGTTTTTTTTGTAAGCAGAAAGCTGCGAAGAATTATGGAAATATCAGTTCTGCGAAGGGTTCAGGTTATTTCCTAGTCGAGCAATCTCTATATTGTTTTTCATTTTTTTCTCTTTTCTGTCGGACTAACTCTTTTCAAGTTATTAGTTTAAGTGGTCTTCCGTTGAGTTTCATTTCCAGCTGGTTGCCCAATCAAAAAGTTGTAAAGCCGCTTTGTGCCCAAGTTGCTGCTTTGTATGGCCTACCTGGAGGCACATTTACTTTGACCTAACATTTCAATTAGGTGGGCGCCACAGTTTACCCAGCTTTAGTTTTTTTTTTCTTTCTTCTGATCAATTGGAAAAAAGTTTTTGCGAAAACAATGAGACGTAAAAAGGGGGGAGGTAGAGTGGCGCTGGCTAAACCGAACTGCAATTTATGCCTTAGCAAGTTGAGTTTATCTTGCCTAACCGAAAGCCTCAGACTCCTCAGACTCAGACTCGGTGCCTAACCTCAATCTCGGGCAAACCTCAAACTCAAACTCGAGCTGTTGCACTAATTTGTCGTCGTTATGCAAGGTAAGCCATTCACCATTCACCCACTCATCTGCGCACCCGCTCTCCCTCTCACCTTTTGGTGCTCGTCTGGATTTGTTGCTCTCGGACTCCTTCGAACTGCTCTGCTTAAGTTCCACATAATTTACGCACGCACATTTGTCGCCAGCTATCTCGCTCGCTCACACACCTCAGCTGCTGCTGCTGCTGCTTCCGCTTAAGACAATCGAGTTGGGGTAGGGGTGGGGGTTGGGGTTTTGGCTGTTTGCTTGTGTAAGTTCCCTTGGCATAAGTTAATGCATCTTTATAGGCAATAAAATTTAAGTTTCTTGGCTGCCTTTGCCGCTTGTTAAATTTTTCATGAGCAGCTACCCAATAAGTTTGCCCGCCCCTCCGCCTACGCCTTGGCGAAAAACTTTGGACAAAACTTAACAGAATTTAGTGGGCAACTGAACGACGGCATTTGCTAAGCGGGCGCTTATATTCTAGCATGGGGTCTGCATTGCGTTTACACGGCTAGCCAATGCCTCCTCGTCCATTGCCCCGGGTGCCGACTGCTGCAAAATTAAGTTTGTGGTCTCTCTCTCGCTCCCTCAACCCAACTTCTGCAACATAATTACCAGTTAATTTTTATAGACTACCAAAAAGTGATAGCTCCTGTTGTTTCAATTAGGTTTTTCAAAAATATTAATGAGTGAAGGTAGAATAGAATGTAAGACTATGTTATTTCATTATATATTTATAATAGACAATATTATATATATGTATATAGAGAAAACATCAAGTTAAGCCAAAGCTATCTTCTTTTTAGAGTGCTCATTAATCTCCAAACTCATCTAAGTTCAATCAGCAGAATTTGTGAGAGTTTGATCTCTGATTCTTAGTCTTCATCAATTGTGTCTGGGCTCCTTATGTAATATTTGTATGCAGCGTGTCTGATCGCATTCGAGCGGCTTGTGTGAAAACAAATATGTGTTTAATTTTCTGCTGGATTACGTAAATGTTTCTGAGGAAATAATTATATAACAATACCATATTCGCAGTGAGAAATCAATTCTATTAGCAATGATTCACATTTTATGTCTACAAACTAAAACGAAGAGAAGATTTGAAGTCGTTGCATAGAGCAACTGCAGACATGACTCGCTTGACTGAGCATACATAGATTTGACTATGTATTTGACTATGTATTTCATATGGGTGCCAGCAGGCGTTCGTCTCGCTGTCACATACATGGGCATTAAAGCGTTGCCATTTTGAGCCCATTGAGAGCACGGATAGCTGGGAAAATAGCCCAAGGGCCGGCCACTAGTGCCATAGACCAACAGCACAGAGAAGCATTTCTTGGCTGGACCGAGACGAGGCAGGTGAGGCGACATTAATGAGGATGCCTTCAGGTGGTCACTGCGACGTGTTGTGTAAATATTTTGTTTCGCACTATTAAAATTGACTAAAAACAAATGGCTTACGGTTGATATATGTATGTATGTGTGTGTGTGTGTGTGTGTGTGTGCGTTGGTTACAGCAATTTTTAATTAACGTGATTAAATTAATTTAATGAGCTCGTCCTCTGTCTGCATTCAGCTCAATTGCAGTCGTTCAAGCTTACGTATACCCTGTATAAGTTTAGTGGTAGAGGTAGATTGAATAATTGAAGAGGTAGAAGCAAATTTAAAGTTTATATATAACTGCTCTAAAATAATATAAAATAAATTATTAAATAGTAAAATCTTAGTTTTTATCTATTTTATGTTTTTAAAATGCTAATGTTAATAAATAATTAAAAAAAATAAGAATAAATATTGTTATTATTATTGGCATTAGTTTACTAAAGTGTCATATTAATTTATTGATTACTAATTTATAAATAAAATGATTAATTTAAAAATAAATAATTAAAAATAATCAATTTATAAATAAATAAATTATTATTAATTAAATTATAAAAGAATTTATTGATTATTAATTTATAAATAAAATTATTAATTTGGAAATAAATAATTAAAAATAATCAATTTATAAATAAATAAATTACTATTAATTAAAATATAAAAGAATTTACTTTCCATTAATTTCCTTTTATTAAATAATAAAAATAAGAATAATTCAGATTTTAATCTGCATTATTTCTTGCAGAGTTGAAAAAAAGCGTAGTATTTGTAATTTCCTACAGGGCATTGCCTAGTCGTATATGCCTGTTGGACAACGAACGCAGTTTAAACTCACTTTAAGCGACAATTAAATTTTCATGCGTTTGTTGCTGTGCAAGGACAGCGCGACAAGAGCAACAACAACAGCAGCAGCAGTGACGTAAACATAAACGCCACGTTACGTGTAATGTATAACGTAAAATGATTTTTACGACGCCCGGCCCGACCGCGCCACATGTCTGATCAACGTCAGCTCTGGATGGACTGGACGAAGGGCTTGTCAGAGTCGAGCGGCATTATCATTAACAACATCATGTGAAAGTGCCACGCCCCACGCCCACCCCAGCATTCGCATTCAGCTTAAACGCTCCCCGTACATGGTAACGTACTTACATTGTCAATTGCTGAACGAGGGAAAGAGAGAGAGAGAGAGAGGGAGAGAAGGAGTAGTGGGAAAAAGGGAATAGAGAGAGTCTTGTTTGCGTGTTGAGCAACGGTAAATGGGTGTGCGTATGCGTGTGTGTGTGTGTGTGGGTGGGCTAATAAACCAATTTCTGTGTTAATTTTTGTGCTATGACCATAACCTCACTTGTCTTAATTGATGTTGTCTATGTTTATAGTGCGGGCAATTAAGTGAGCAAGAGGTTCTGCATTTATAATAAGCCAAAGAAGAGTAACGTAACAAGGTTAGACTATGTTTTAAGTGAACTGTGTTTTAGTTGCGCATATAATAATTAAATACAACTAAGCAAAAGTTGATAAAAGAAATAAACAGACAAGAATTGGCTCAATCAAGAGTATATTTACATACCTATATAATCTTCTTTAAGAATTGGCTTAAAGTGATTTTCTTATCTTGGCCGTTAGCTTCTTAGAATATTTTCACCTGGGCATTAGTCTTCAGGCCGTAATTTATACACATTAATTACAGTTCGGGGTTGGACGTGGCCAACGCGGGATATAATATTTTGTGCACCATGCAACTAATTGCAACTGTTGCCAGCTTGGCGCCATATCGCAGCGACAATGACAGCGCGTTGCCATTCCCATTCCCATTCCCATTGTCAACGGCGGAGCAGGAGCTGCTGCAGCTGCAGCAGGAGACGACTACAACTTTCTGGCTGCTCGTGCTGCCGTTTTAACCCTTGGGATGGCTGCTGTCGCTTTTGCAACGCGTTGGTGTGTGAAATAGACAACTTGCATTCCGACGCGTGTGACTGTGTGTGTGTGTGCGTGAGGCTGCTCACCTTCAACTTCTTTAAAAAGCAAGGGAAACCTGCTCACTGAAAAGAAAAGAGAAGCAAAAGAAAGGAAAAACTGCAGGCAGTCGGCGAATTTCGTTTTTCGCCAGCACATTTTTCACTGCCATGTGCCAGCCTGATGTCGTTTTTTTTTCCTTTTTTAATACATTTTTTTTTTATTCATTTCTTTCCCAACACTGGCACCTGGGGAATTTACGTGTGCATGCGTGCGCTTAGCATACCCTAAAAACTGTGCAACCTCTGGAGCTAACGCTTTGCGGCTGGCCTCCCTTCAGCCCTTGACTGCATTTATTTTTTCTTTTTTTTTTGCTTTTCTTTATTGCGGTTAAGCAAAAATAATGTTTCTCACGCCACCTACCAGTTAAACGATGCAATATACGTAAATTCTCTAGAGACTCTTCGTGCTTTTATTTTCATTTCAAATAATTTATTTTTGGTGTAAATTCGGTTTACCTCAAGTCTGTTTAATTTAAATTTAATAATCTGGTATTTTTCTCTATTGTAAGCCAGAGAGTTCTGATTAGAATTTAAATATAATATGTATATCTACCCTTCTCGTTCGCTCTTTCTATTTATTGCTTTCAATTGCGCTATTCTAGCACTCAATAACAAGGGTTGATAGCTGCTTCACACATTTAAAGCTTTTGACGCGAAGCGAACAACAAGCAGAGTGGCGCAGTGGAAGCGTGCTGGGCCCATAACCCAGAGGTCCGAGGATCGAAACCTTGCTCTGCTATAAATAGAGAAAATTTGTGAATTCTTTTTTTTAAATTTTTTATTAAATGCCTAGTGAAATAAAAAGACCATTGTTTATTTTTTAAATTTTATTTTCGTGTTTTTATTGTATTTCATTGTTTGTTTTTGTTGTTTGTTGATGTTTGTTTTTGTTTTTTCATGTTTTACTTTACTGCTAAATAACTTTAAATGTGGTAATTTCTTGACATCTTCTTCATCTGCTTTTCCCTTTTGACTGATTTTCATTTCTTCCCCATTCTTCTTCTTGCTGTTCTGCTTAGTTTCGCAACTGCAACAAAATTACGATGTTTGCTGTGCATCTCTTTATTTATCATCTTTACTCATCTTGTTCTTTACATGTATATAATAACTAAATTTGCTTTATAATAATAAATATAATAATAGTTAATAATGATTTGTTTATTAAATATTTTTAAAAAATGTTCGTTTTTAGGAGTATAATTATCATCATCATCATCATTATCTTTATCATACTTATTCTCGTTTTAATCGTTGCCAATCGTTCCGAGAGCGAGTTACATTTCTCTCTCTCTATCTATTTGTCTCGCTCGCACTTGCATTCCAAACGGTTCCTCTGTTCCGTCTCAATTTGTTTCTTTATTTTTCCTCGTTTACACAGTGTCAATTCATGATTAAGCTTAAGAACTATTATTTCAATTCATCATTGTTTTTTTGTTTTTGTTTTTTTGTTTTTTGTATATATGTATAGGTAATTGAATATACTAGTTCATTAATTAATGTATATAATAATAAGTATATATATGTTAAATACAAAATAATACACACGTTTTAGTACGTTTGCATATATATCAAATAAAACAAATTACAAAAATATACAATATTTATGAACACACAAACAAAAGAAATGAGACAAGAACTAAAACCAACAACAAACAACTTTTAATGAATATCACAAAAAAAAAAAAAAGAAATAAAGAAATTGAACATAAAATTTCTATAATGATAATAATAATAATAATAGTTAATTATAATAAAACATAAAATGTATATTCGAACACCTATTCAACTTAAGGATCTATAAAAACAATAAATTTTGTGGCTACGTTTTGTGAGAAATACGTTAAGCCGCTGATGAAAACATATAGAAAATTCGTTGATATCACCTGACAAAAATGAAAGACTACTTACAGTTAACATACACACACACATGTTGTGTATGAATTACATTCAATTCAATTAAAATTAAAATTAAAACTTTTTTTTTTTCAATATTTTTTATACGCACGCATAAGTTGTTCACACCTAGTTTAATTTTTTTTTCTTTTTTACTTCTTAGTTTTTCATTTCTTATAATTTTTTAGGTTTTCTTTGTAGTACAATAAATTGTTTGTTTGTTTCATTACGTTGCAATATTGATTCATTTTTTGTTCTTTACTTTTCAATAAACACATCACATCATATTCACAATTAATAATCATAATAATCTAATATATGTATGTATGTATATATGCATATATATATATATATGTACATATATGCGTGTGTAAATATATAAACTAAAATTAACAATAATAACTATGACTTATGCTGAAAAAGACTATACCATATATTATTACATTTCATTGTTATGGTTCCGCTATTATAATTATACTTTTATATAATTATTTATATATATAATTTATTAATTTATTTGAATGCGCCATGTACAAGCGTCATGTATTACATAAGGGTTAAGTGTGTGTATGTATGTATAGTTGAACAAATTCCAAAAACTAGATTGAATCAAAAACATTCAATCTAAATTATATATAAAGTATTAGTATATGTAAGGCAAATAAAAGTTTCGTTTCTAGTTTACACGTTCCGTGCGTGTCACGACGCACGTGTCACGACTGACAACACAAATTTGTATTGGGGTAGGGGGGGAATTGCTTAAGTAAAGTTCTTATGATACACAGAATCCTATGCTCATCTATATTTTAGTAGTTTATTTCTTCAATTTATTTATAGAACATTTAAATTTTCTTTTTTTTTTTTGGTTTTTTTTTTGTTTTTTTAATATTTTTTGTATTTTTTTTTTACACAAAAGTCGAGTTCTTTCTTTTTTTTTTTTGTTGCTGTTTTGCAGCTTATTGTTTTTCCTCCAATTGTTTATTACATTAATGTTTTAGTAACTGTTTAAAATGTTGTCGTGTTTGGTGTTTAGTGTTGTCTAATCTACAAATATGCATTTATTTTTTTTTTATTGTAAACTTTTTTTTTCTCATTAATTTGTTAAATTGTTTTTTAATTTGTGTGTGTATGTGTTTGTTTTTTATTTTTATTTTTTTCTCCTTTCTATACAACTTGGCTTTATCGTTCCACTTGCTGTTGTTGTTGTTGTTGTTGTTGCACATAGATTTAAGGTCTGCTTATAATGGACGGAAACTTATTAGGCATTTTTGTTGGAGTTGTTGTTGTTGTTTTCGACTTCTATGGGTTTATTTCTATATAGAACGTTTCTTGGTTAACGTCGAAAAAGTTGAGAGTGTGCTTAGTGTATGTATATAAGTATGTATGTATGCATGTACCATAAAAAGGATATCGAATAAATCGAGTAAATACATATGTATGTGTATGATTGGTGGACATACTATAGAATTAGATAGAGATAGAGGTAAAAATAGCTAGAGATTGAGAGCGAGGGAATTATAGATAGTTGAAATCAGAATCTGAGGAACAAATCATTTGCAGAGAATTAACAAATTTCCGTATATTATAATCAGCCCTTAAATGTATATGTATAAGTGTATAACGCTTAAAACTTGAGAACGATCTTAGCTTACGTTGATTAAGTTGATGTT
Organism: Drosophila aldrichi; assembly: GCA_035045965.1. Classification (NCBI taxonomy): domain Eukaryota; kingdom Metazoa; phylum Arthropoda; class Insecta; order Diptera; family Drosophilidae; genus Drosophila; species Drosophila aldrichi. Next base: position 295,074 of record JAWNOM010000285.1, on the reverse strand, counting down.
TATCTTTAGTTAATTAGTTTTATTTTTGCATATTCGAGTTTTTCTCTTTACTAATTTATTTTTAAGTGTATTGATTAATGGAACCGATTTAAAATTACATTTAGCTTTTATTTTTTTATATTTCTTATGTCATTTTTTTTTTTTTTAATTTTTTCAGAAACTTTACTAATATTGATTGCTAATATTCATTCATATACATATGTATATAAAATTATTATTTTTTTTTTACCTTTATCCAGTTTCTGTTTGCTTTACATATAAATTGATGTCAATAGTTTTTCATTTTCACTTCTACTTCGCTTTGTTATTGATTTCTCATATTATGTTTGTTTCTTTAAAAGATCACATTTCATGTTTTAGTTGCCATTAGTATATATATATATTCATATATATTCATGGATGTATATATATATATATGGTATATAGTTATGTATTCTTGTATTATATGTTTCTATACATAAATATATGCATATACATATGTTGTATATAATAAGTAAGTTTTCTTTCCATTTTTTTGTTTTTCTTTTCGTTAATTATTGTTAGTGTTATTTTCTGTTAATAGTGTTGTGTAGTGTTTCACGATTCAATGAAATAAAAATCAGTTAGAAGTAAGATCATTTTCTGTTGGTTTCGATTTGTTAATATACATATTATACATATATTAATTTCAATGGATCTTACGCTTACAAATTTTATATAGGAAGATACAGTACGTTAGTTTTTTATTCCTTTTTGGGTGTGTGTGTGTGTTTTATGAAATGTTTGCTTTTTAATATTATTTCATTTTTCTAGAGATTTCAGCTAAATTAATAATACACTTTTAAAAAATTTAGTTATCAGTGTTTTCATTTTTGTTTTCATATAATTTAATTTTGTTTTCTTATGCAAAAAATGCTTACGGTTTAAATTTGATTATACTTTTAGTGTTTGCTTTTGATGCTTCTTCTTCGTCAGATATTTCTCGTTTCTCCCTCTTTATTGTGTATTGTAATTTGTATATAAAAAAATATGTTTATTAGATTTTATTTGCATTTCTTATTCGTGTTTCCTTTCGCTTTCTTTATTCTTCTGTAGTTTGCTGATGCGCTTGCTTGTTTATAAAATGTAAAAAAAGGAATATGATTTCGTTTCATTTTCTTGCATTTAGACAAAAACAAAAAAGAAAAACCCTTTTGAAATGGTTTGCCATGCATCTGCTTTCTGTTTGTTTTCTTTTTGCTTTGTTTTTTTCTGTTTTCTTAACTGTTTTGTAGTAAATCGTTGTTGCAAAAATAGGACGTGACTGTACTTATATATCTTTTATTTATTTTTGTATTTATTTGTTATTATTTTGTTACTCGTATCGGTTGTTGTTCTTGCCTAACTATGGCCTATGAATTTCTTTCGTTTTGATTAATTTTGACTATTTGCAATGTAAACTTTTGTAGATTTCTCCTCACTAAATGTTTGCTTATTTTTTTATTCATAATTATTTATGTTTATATTTGTATTTTTGCATTGAAATATGGAACACTAGAGTTTAAAATAGTTTGTAACTAATTTTAATGCAACTGCGTTTTCCCATTTTGCTTTCATATTCATACATTAATATGCTTACATATATATATATATATATAAATTTTTTTTTCAATTTCCATTTTTTTCTTTTAATTGCTAAGTTCATTTTGTTTTCATTTAACAACACTAAACATTTTTTATTTTAATTTTTATTTTTTTTTGTTTTCTTGGGCTTTCTAATATTGTAGAGCTGTCACTCAATATTTTTCTCTCTGTATCGTCTGTAAATCGAATGCTTACAACAACTCGCTTACGTTAAAGTCTTGCTATACGTACGAAAAAGTTCTGTAGATTTCTCAATATATATATATATTTATATATAATTTATTTTCTGTTTTTTTGCGGTTTTCAATATTTCCCCATAATGTTTTTGTTGCTCTTGTAAATAGTTCATATCAACCTTTAATTTGCATCAAAATGTTTTCATTTATTTATTTATTGTGTGTGTCTGCTCTAGATGCAGGATGAGGGCGCGGCTATGGTGGCCGGCGTCACGGTGATTGTGGTGGCTGGCAGGGCGGCCACTGTGGTTGCCACCACCGGGTAATGATGACCCACAAAGGCGTGCTGCTGCTGATGATGATGATGATGGTGAATCAGGCCGTGATGTTGCTGCTGCTGTTGCTGATGTTGCTGTTGCTGGGGTGTTGTTGTGTACTTGAGTACATGTTGCTGCGGCAGCGAGATGAACGGTGCTGCCTGTATCGGTATGCAATTGGAGTTGTAGTCGCTGCTTAGCACCAGAGTGGGCGTGGCATCGGTATAATAGGCCGGCGCCTTCAGAAATGCAGCTGCTGGTGCTGCAGCGGCAGCGGCAGCATACTGTTGCTGCGGTGTCGGCATTGTTGCTGTCGATGTGGTGGACAGCGTTGTGGCCGACGATAGTGTGGGCGATGTGGCTATCGAGCACGACGACGATGAGGAGGCCGACGAGGGGGAATATGGTGAGCTGCAGTGATAGGTGATGTGTTGTTGTTGCTGATAGATGTTGCTGGCGTGATGTGCGACAGCTGCTTTGTTCGAATTGCTGTGATAGTAGTTGGTGTTGTAGTTGTATTGTTGTTGCTGCTGCTGTTGTTGTTGTTGTTGCTGCTGATGCTGTTGCTGTTGATGTGGCTCAATGATGATCAAGTTGTTGTTGCTGTTGTTGTAGCCGGCAGCAACAGCTGCAGCTGTTGTTGTTGCCACCGCCGCCTGCTGCTGCTGCTGCTCACTGGGATTGGTGATCATGGCAGCCATTATATTGGCCGGCGGCAAGACAATCGGTATATGATAGTATTTACATTGCTTGCGACGGCACTGGCTGTTGGCATGATCCCGACAGACGGCAACACGTTGATCAATCACCTCGACCTTGTCATCTATACAGAGAGAGAGAGAGAGAGGGGGGGGGGAACGTGGGAATAGAAATAAATGCATTGATTAGTAAACGAAGATCAAGTGTAAATTTCATTGATAAACAGTGAAAGCAATTATAAAAATAATTGTTTTTTTTTTATTATTTTGATTTGGACTTTTGAATTCTTGTTCTTGCTCGCGAGCTAAAGTGAAACTTGAAAGCTTTAAGGTTTTCTTGATCACGCTTCTTCTTCGTGAGCGTTTCTTCAGATTTGATTTTGGTGCAAATGAAAACGGACTTGAGTTGAGTTGAGTTGAGTTTGGATTTCTGAACTAGAATCGAGTCGTAATTCGGCTAGAGTTACATACGTTATAGAGATTGTATGTAGATTGTATGTAAACAGAAAAACCTATATATAGAACGAAACACATCCAATTTTTTTTTCTTTGCGTGTATTTTTGTGTGTGTAATTTCTTGGAAACTTGATAGAACCTAAAAGGGAAACAAATCGAAATAAAACTGAGAACGGGGTTAGATCAAATTAAAGTGTTGCCAATTGAGCTAAAAGAAATATATTTAAAATAGATTAAAATAATTATATTTGGTATTTGTCTCTCAGCTACAGAACGTAAGAAATTAAGTTTTTATTTTTTTTGTTTTTCGTTTTCGTTTTTCCACTATAAGAAAAGCATTAAAAGCAACGCAAGAACTAAATGCTAGAACTAAAACTAAAAGTGCTACAAACTAAGAACTGAAACAGGGAACAACTTAAGCACATGCACTTACCTTCAGTTAAATGAACGAATCTACAATTTAACCGACTGCACATAGATCTATTAAAATCTTGGCACACCGGGAGGGTGTCCAGTAACTATATATAGATTTTGTATGAGAAGATTTGATTTCAGTTTGGAGTTATGGCAGGATGCAAACGTAGTAAACAAACCAATTGACAAAATAATAATTAAATTTTTTTTTTGTTTGAATTGTTTCAGTGTAGTTTGATAATTTTTTTTTTTTTTAATTATAGTTTTTTTTTTGAGGGGGGGATTTTCGTTTGAAAAAAAGAGAAGAGCAGAAAAAGAAAAGAAAAAGAGCACAAATTAGTTATATTCTTATAATAATTATATGATACACTAGAATTGTTAATGTTTGGGTTAGATTAATTACGCTTTGAGTACATTTTCTTTTTGTTTTGGTATTTTTTTTCTTCTTCTTTTTCGATTGTCAATGTTAGTCGCTGTTTAATACATAATAGTTATCATGTTTCATGATATATACATTAATTTTTATTTTAGACTAGTTTCTCACTTAAATAATCTTAAAGGCAAATAGGAGAATAAATTATAAAATGGCGGCGCAAATGAATTTAAAAACTCTTTTTTTTTTCGTTTTGGTTTTGTTTCAAGTGTTTTGCGTATGAGTCCTGAGGTATGAGACGTGTGTATTCGATAGTTTTCGGTGTTTGATGTTAATGCTAAATATAAATTTATATAAAAAAAACATTTGTCTTTTAACAAAAATTTGTATTCTTGTTTGTTTTGGAAAAACTTAAATGCTAAGCTTAAAAATAAAGTTTTGCCACAAAAGCTTTTCAAGTCGAACTTAAGGAAATCTAGAAATCAATGTAGAAATGAAACACCTTTAAAGCAGCAAGTATTGTACAACTAAAACTTAGCTTTTGATATAGCCAAAACTGTTTATGGATAAGCCAAGAAGCTTTTAAGCACAGCATAGACATAGAGAGACAGATAGAGCGAAAGAGAGGGAGAGAGAGACAGTGTGGGGGAGAGCGAGAAAGAGCTTTTAGGTCTGTAACACTCACTTTTTGATAAGGTTTAGAACGCGCCTTAGTTACGATAGATGTACATATATAGATATCTCTATATGTATGTGTTATTAGACAGAAAAAGAGATTATTCAATTTGATTGTTTGCTTAAATTCTAGTGGGCTGAATTATGCAGTAACAGTTACATATCCTAATAGGCGGCACTAGAAATATAAGAAAAAAAAAGAGAGAAAAAGAGAGAGAGAGAGAGAGAACGTAATACATACGCAATGTTAATTTGTATACCATTATAAAAAGAGAGGCCTGTGTTTTATGATTTATTTATTTATTTTTATTTATTTTTAATTTTTAATTTTTTTTGTAAGGATAAAAAGAAACCAAAACGTGAATAGAAAATGAAAACGAGCTTTGAGTAGCGCGCAAAAAAGCTGCTGCTAAGCTGAACAGAATATCGAAAGCTTGAAAGCTTCAACACAATTATTGCGATCGCCTTGAAAGCGCAACAAAAGCTTAAAGCTCATTCTGCAGTAGATCCGCAATAATATTGCAAGAGTATTGAGTATGTTATATTGTATATATATCAAAAGTGTTGCAAAGCACACAAATTTAAATTTTATTTAATTTCTGGTGACACACAAATTAACAAGAGTGAGGCAAACAGAGAGAGAGAGAGAGAGAGAGAGAGAGGGGGGTACTTGGATTGCTGTAAACATATTGAATGTAAATAATGTTGGCCGCTCTTTACCTAATTATGTAAAATGTGCCATTCATTAGCATGGGACACTGAGTGTATAAAACGCCCCGTTCCGGCTGGGCTGTTGGGTATGAGAGTATCAAATAGAGAGAATATATATTGATAACGGATTAGCTTGGCATTGTCTATAAGGTTTTATACAGTTTTTATATTGCAATTTGGCAAATATTGACGACAGGTGGTAAATATGTATGTGTGTGGGTGTGTGTCGGTGTGTGTGTGTGGGCGTGGCATATTGGGTCAGACAGTTGTGCAAACAGCTGCTAACAGCTACGACACACACAAAGGTGTGTCCATGTCAGCAGCGCGCTGACATCATCGTCGACAATGTTGGCAACGCCTTCAAAATGGCCGTCGACACTTTGGTACCGTTGCCGTTCCTCTTGTTGTTGTTGTTGTTGTTGGTCTGGCTGTTGTTGTTGTCGCTGTCCCTTGCTGTCCCTTGGGGCGCGGCAGCGCATTTAATTTGATTAACCCAATTCACGCAGCCAGAGTGTTGAAATGTGTAGCACAGTAGACAGCCTTTGTATGTATGTGTATTTGCATATTTGTTATACATATAACAATATAATAGTTGCTTGCTTAATTGCTATAAGATGTTGTCTTCTCAACGGACTGGTGGTGGGGTGGGTGGGGGTTGATTTCGGCAAGCCGTAAAATCATTTGAAAAAGTTCTCTTACTTTAGTTATTTAAATATTTAAATATGACAATTTCGCGTCTTATTAAACACTTGCTGCTCTAATTGTGTTTGTATTTCTAGTTGATAACATAAACATAAAATACAATTGAATATTTGAATTTAGTCTGGGCATTGTTTGTAACTGTGTGTGTGTGTGTGTTGGCTTTACAGAAACAAAACTTAAAACTAATGTAAAGAGATAGAGAGAGAGCGAGAGAGTGAGAGTGAGTGTAGGTAAATTAACATTAACAGCCGCTTAACATGCTGCCAACAGGCTGCGACTGTACCTGGCCACTGGCATCGGTATAGATAACACAGGAAGCATTTAGTGGCGGTATTTTAGTGTTTGCTATAATTATCGATAGTCGCAAAGCCAGGCAAAACATGCAATTTGCATTTATTGGTGGAGCAGAGAGAAAAAAATAATAATAATAATAAATATATATGTATATGTGTGAGGTGATTAGAGTCAGAGCCAGAGCCAGCGTAGAAGAATGTGATTGTTTATTGTTTGTTGTTTTTGCAGTTCGGCATCCATTCAGCATTTGGCAGGTGTATGAGTGTGTGTGTGTGTGAATATTTTTATTTGGTTGCATTTTGCCATTTGAAATTCCAATCCGTGCGAGTCGTTCAAAATATATGTATATTTAAATTGATTGCATGCAAATTGTTGTTTTGTTTTGTTGTTGTTGGTTGTTATAGATAATTGAACGCGTATGTGTTAGCATGTAAAAGGAAAAAAAAGAGTATATAATATATATGAAATTAGTAGAAAAAAGAAATTATGAGAGCACATATGCAGTAATTATAGAGTCGAGAGTTCGAATTAAATTCAAATTGTTTTGCTTTGCAATATTCATTGGGCAGAGGCTTAAATTAAGCTTAAGCTGCATTTGAGCTTCAGCAGCATTTTTTTCATGTTGTGGCAATTAGTTAATAATTGTGGCAAAATATTTATTTAATATTTCAATTTGAAATATAGGTTAAACTGAACGGGGGAAATAATTATAGAAAATACTAAATTTTCAATTGAAATATAGTATAATATTTTAATTGAAACTTAACTGGGAAACTAACTTATAGAAAATACTAAATTTTCAATTGAAATATAATATTATATTTTAATTTTTTTTTTTTTGTTTTTTCATAATTGAAATATAGGTTAAACTCAACTGGGAAAATAACTATAGAAAATACTAAATTTTCAATTGAAATTTAGGTTAAACTCAACTGGGAAAATAACTATGGAAAATACTAAATTTTCAATTGAAATATAATATAATATTTTAATTTTTTTCGCAATTGAAATATTAGTTAAACTCAACTGGGAAAATAACTATGGAAAATACTAAATGTTCAATTGATATATAATATAATATTTTAATTGAAATATAAGCTTAAACTCAACTGGGAAACTAACTATAAAAAATACTAAATTTTATTGAAATTCTTTTCTCTATATAATCTCTATATGTTCCGCCAATGATTACATCATATATAAATATATTCTTCACATATTTCAATGATGATTACATCGCCTCCGTTTCTAGGCTCCACATATTAAACGGGACCCAGTAGAGAGCGAGTAGCTTACATCCAATTTAACACTCAGCTGCGCCCTAATTACTTGTGAATTTTCATTTTATGCGAAAATGCAACAGGCACACCAAAAATTGCGGAGTTAATAAATGTAAATTAATGCCAAGCTTTTTTTCCCTTTTTCTTTTTTTTTCCTACCATTAAAATTCTCCTGACTTGTTGCTACAATTAAAAGTTTTGCCAAACATCGTCGAAGAAGAAGAAGAAAATGCTGCTGCAACGCATATGGCGAAACGCACTTAAAACTAGAATAAATTAGTAAAAATGTACAATTGAAGCATAATTATATTTAAGGCTTAAGCGAGTTAGTTAGAGTTGCATTTTGCTGGCGTCTAAATATTTTAAGCAGAAGCTGTAAAAAAAAAGTAAATATATAAAATGTATAAACAATGTAAAGCATTAAGGGGGCTGCAACTGAAACAAGAAATGAAAATATATATATAATTTAAAAATAATAAAATAATAATATGGGCAGGCGGCAGCAAAAATTGTGTATTTGAAGCGCATTTAAAAATGTTTGTTACTGGCGCAGCGGCTGCAATTAAAAAACAAACAGACAATTTAAATACTCATTTAGTTGAGATATATGTATATATAAATATATATTTAATTATATATAGAGGCAGTTAGTTAGGACGCTCAGGCACACATAGTAAATAAACAACGAAAATACTTACTACATTAAGTACATACAAACAAGCCTGCAAGAGTCGATCAAATATAAGTACAGATATATATATATATGTACACCATATATATCATATGTGTGCGTGTGTGGGTGTGTGTGTGTGTGGGTGTGAGTGTGCTACAATTTTGGCGTATACTCAATAATCCAGAAGGAGTCGTAATTGAAGCAACAGTTAAAACGCATCGGATGAGCAGCTCAGTTGAGTCTGTGTGTGTGTGTGTGGGTGTATGTGTGTGTGTGTTTATCAATTAAATTTAGTTTACAAAGCTTTTGAATTTGCCTGCAAGCAGATATTGTTTTTTTTTTCTGTAATATGACAGCTCTGTGTTGTAGTTGTTGTTGTTGTTTACGTTGTTGTTGTGTGTGCATGTATTTTGTTTGTTTGTTTCATTTTGATCAGCATACAGTCATACAATAATACTTTGGTAATCCATGAAAAAGAAAAGAGTCATGTTAATAACATTGCTTGCAACGGGCTATACCACAAAACTTAACATATGTAATTTAACAGTCAAAGAGATCAGAGAGTGAGTGAGAGAGTGAGAAAGAGAGAGTCTGCATGAAGTAATTTCTTCAGTCTTTTGAGTTTTTCAGTAGAGAAAACTTAACAGCAATCTCTTAACATATTTAGGTATTAAGGTAATAAATTCTAATTTTCAGCCTTCATCTCTCTCCCTCCCTCTCTAATGTCTTTGCACGTTTAAGCATTTCGTAACTAAAAATAAAGCTAAAAACGTAAAATGAGAAACATTATATCTAGTCAAGTTACTAATTACTAAGTAAATGTTTTGAATAATATCATATACATACGTTCAAGTATAATAAAGAAGCTCATTGGGCAGTGCACCAGCTTACCTTAGAAGTGCGATTGTTTTTTATATATATGCTTTTTTTTAGCGATTTTTATTTTGAATATTGTAGCTCAGTTACCATCATACCACATGCCTGAGAAGCCGTAATACGAGTATAGTAAATAAACGTAATGCGTATTTAGCGGGTACTTCGAAAGATTCAATCACAGTTAGCATGAGAGTGACAGCCACTTGCAACACTGGACTTCAAAATTTGTTGTTGGCGATACGGATTTGGATTCGTTTCTGATATTTATTTATTTTTTTTTTTATTTTGTACTTGCTACGAAAAGTTCTTGTTTCATTGAGCACATGCTGAAAAATTACAATACGATACGCTCCAAAAGAAAAGAAATAAATAAACAAAGAAGTAGAAGGAAAATACGAACAAATAATAAAGAGTAACGAATATTCAACAAATATGAGAGAGGTACAGAAAGAGAGACAGAGAGAGTTACGTAACATGTAGAAGAGAAACGTACTTCCCACTATGGAAGGAGTATTTATATATATATATAGGTGTTTATATATATATATAGGAACAACCTGTACGAGTGTTGCGTGTAACAGCAAAAGAGAGACAGAGATAGAGAGAGAGAGCGAGAGAGCTAGAGTGTGGGGACATTGAAAAGATTACTGCATTGTGTGAGTGTTTGTGTGTGTGTGTTTGGAAACTCGCTGAAAACTTTTGTAATGCATTCAAAGAAATTCGAACTGCTCATCGGAAAAAAAAAAACAATATTATTATTCAGACTCAATTTATATTTTTCAATTTGATGTACAGAAACATGCAAGAGTTGTGGATCAGATAGTCTACTAGAGTGTAAAGAGAGGGGGAGACGGAGAGAGAGAGAAAGTTGGTGAGAGAATATTAGTTGACAGATAAAGAGACAGAGAGACAGAGAGAGACTTAAATGGAAATTAAGACAAAGTGTAAAAGAGCACAAAATGTTAGCGAAAACAAAATGATATGTTTGTTTTTTTTTTAAGCATTTCTTTGAAACATTACAAAAGCGCTTAACTCTAAAGAGTATAGATATATATGTATATATATATATATGTAGGCAATTGTATATATATTATTGAATAATATAATGCTTCCATACACATAAACTAGTTCTTAAGCAATACAGTAATATTTTCAATTACAAACAGAAAGTACCAGCTCGAGCAAGCCATGTGTGGAAAACTGGAGTACTACGAGTACTATCTCGCTTGTGTAAGTGTGTGTGTGTGTGTGTTTCGATATTGAAATTAAGAGAGTCGAGCAGAGAGCACACATTGATAAACGCCCAAGGAAAGAATTTTTCAGAAAGCTTTCAAATGTAGTTAGCAAAAGTAAAAGGGAAACAAGGATGATTTTTTTTTTTAGTTAAGTTAACTTAAGAGCCAAACAGCAAATCTAATTGTATTAATTAGCAAAATAATTCGAAATTAAATTTAGCAAAATAAATAAGGAAAATAATTTAGAATCAAGGACAACGCACAGTAGAATTAATACAATATGTGTGTACGTGTGAGTGTCTGTGTGTGTGAGAGAGAGAGACAGTCAGAGAGAAAGAGAAAATGTACGCAGAAGTATTAGTGTAAAGTTTTTGCCATTTAGCACTTTCCAGTTAACGAGAGTTAAGTAAAAGAAGCAACAAGTTTTTTACGGTTTTTACAATAAAACGTTTATATAATTTTCAATATAATAAATTTTTGTTTTGTTTTTGTTTTTGTTTTGTTAATTTTTGCATTTTGTATTAGTTTTCATTATATTATAATAACGCATAGAGTTAATAAGACTAATTTTTGTGTGGATCTTGTTTTTGTTGTTTAATAGCACATTGAACATATTCATTAAAGTGTTTGCTTGTATTGGTTGCTTTGTGTTTATGTAGTGTATAAGTCATATATTTAGGTATATAGTTTTTTTTTTTTCAATATTTTTTAATTATCATAAAACAATTTTGTTTCGTTTACATGCATTAGTTAACTTAGTTACACTGAAGTTTCTCGCTTTGTCACTTTTCATAAATAGATTTTCTGCATTTTGGATCAAGTTTTTCTAGACCTACAAGTTGAGTCCTGGTGAAATTAAAATGAGAAATGTACGAAATGAAAACGGCATCAGCCATAAAATGTTAACTATGTTATGGGTTCTTTTTTTTTTTTTTAGATTCTGTTATAATGTGTTGTACTTTACAAAAAGTGTGCTTCTCTTATCTACAAAATATAAAAAAGTAAGTAAAGTCTATTATCAATTGTGGCCGTGCGCAAACTACGCTACATGTTCTCTGTACTGATATTTATTTTTATTTAATTTTTTTTTGGACGGTACTGTATTTAGTGGCTTTCTAAAATATTGAACTACGTTTCGTAATCGGAATTTTTGAAGACTGTACGAGAGAGCTGCAAGAGCTCTATAAATTCAATAAAAATTGTTGCCCAATTTTCGTTGTTTATTGTTTGTTGCACTGTTAACTTGCTGTTAACTCGATGTTAATGTCAAGTATTGTGTGTGTGAAGCGGTTTTTAATCTATTAACTTGTGCAGTTGAATTGTGAATTTAGAAGAAAGCAAACAACAAAAGTAAATCAAATGATATTCAGTATTATTTCTAATACCTTGCTTGAGTAACAATGTATTTCTCTTGCGCGCTTTTATGCATGCAGTGTTTGTTGAATGACTGTTTTCTCTTGGAATATTTTCGTTTTCAGAGATTTCGCTAAGTTTTCACATAATTCTACAATGTTAAACAAAAGGAAAAATGAAACATACGACAGCTAGAGAACTGGACATACATGGATTATTGTTAATATATGTAACATATTTTTAGCAAGACATAGATATATCGATAGTATTATTTTTTTTTTATTTATGTTTTATTTTTTTTCAGTTTTCCATTGTTTGACGCATTTGCTGCATGTTTTTTTGTTAATTTTTTTTAATAAGCAAACTCTCTTATCAAGTATGTAGTATATATATATATAGATATAGGTAGGTATATAAGTAGATAGTAAGCCTGCCACAAGTCAAGCAATAATAGTAATGTATATATATAAGGTATATGCGTATTGTTTTCAGATTTGTTACAGCTAGTTTCTACCGTTAGAACGAAATAGTATTTTGGTTAGCGTACTCAGTTTTGCTTGCCATTATATCTAAGAGCTAAACATAGAGAAACTTTACTAAATCTAGATTATTTTGTTTATTTTTATTTAGTATGTTTTTTTAGTAGTAGTAGTAGTAGTATTTGCTTTTTATTTGGTTTGGGCAATGAAATTAAGCAAAAAGATTGAAAGCATTTTACAGACAGTCAAGGCAGACAGAGTGTGTTGTGGGCTGGGTGGGGTGGTAAGAGGTATTTGAAAGGTATTTGGCATAGGCTGAACGAAGCGAAACTAAGAAGAGGAAAGCTGGAAAAACTAGTGCTGCTCTGCCCCAAAAGCGCGGCATGTGAAAATGCTTAGCGTGTGGCATGTGGCAAATGTGGCGTATGTGTGTCGATTGGGTGAGTTTTTCGAAAAGAAAACGGGAGCGTGTTCGGCTTAGAATTCGAATAGATATTTGTTGATAAATAAGTAATAGGTACAGATATATATGTATATATATTTAAGTATATATAAAATGTGTGGAAAGCGGCACAACAGAAAGAGTAAAAAACAAATGTAAATAAAAAGAACAAGAGATAAGTGAATATACCAAAATAAATACCAACACACAATAAATTAAGTTTTTGTTTCTGTTTCGTAAGGTTCAAACTATATTTCAAATCAAACACACACGATATTTTGTTTTTTTTTTTTCGTAAACAAAAAGTCAACATTAATCAATGAACTATCGACAACTAAATATTAGAATTAGTGGCAAACATTAAAAATTGTCATTAAACATTAGAAATATTGTAAACGAATTTTACAGAGATTATATAAGTATATATGTATGTATGTATATTTTAGTCAATAATAATAATAATAATAATCTAAATAATAATAATAAGAGTTCGAATTTATCAACTTCAGTGGCTAACAACTTAAGGTGCGCAAGTCTGTGGCAATCATATATATATTTTTTTTCCATATTTTTTTCGCTTTTTTTTTTCGTAACTCTAAACAGGGATAAAACACATAAAAATATAGACTACATATTGAACTTGTATAATTGTCAGTACATAAATTATATAACATAAACATTACATTGAGGAGAAAAAAAAAAACATAATAATTATGAAAAATCACACGAGATCTAAGATTAAAACATAGTTCAGTTGTCATTGAATTTATTAATTTTTTGTTTTGTTTGTTTATAAACATACATCATGTAAATTGTTTAAATATATCAAAGAAATATGTATAATACATCGAGAGCAAGATATATGTAGTTAGATAGATAGAAATAGATAGTGAGTGAGAGAGAGATAAATATGTATATAGGAAAAAACGAAAAGTTTACAAAGTTTTTTTTTCATTATTCTCATTTAATTGTCAACATAGGAGTCAAATCTTGAACATAACATTAACATAACATAACATAACATAATTTTGATGGCTTAACAGTTTCAAAAATGATTTCGTTTGTGAGAATGTCTGTGTGTGTGTATATGTGTGGATGTGTGTATCGCAAAGAGAGAGCGAGAGATGTGAATGTGATGATGAATTAAGATATTGACTTTCAATTGGTTTATTGATTAGTAAGAGCGCTTTATAGCTAGCTTGTACGATAATGCGTGTGTATATATGTGTGTGTGTGGGTGTGTGTATGGCTGTATGATGGCTAAACGATATACAGTTCGAACTTCGTTATGTTCTAAAGAGTGTGGATCGGGTGTTCAGGTATGGGAATTTTCGGATCTAGTGAGTGTTTGTGCTAGAGTACATTGTGTTGATGTTTATATAACGTATAAGATATATTTAAGTATATGTATATTTTAGCAGCATACAGCATTTATATTGTATGTATGTATATAATAGGTATAATTCTATAACTAGGCAATATTCGTTACGCATGTTCGTTGCTCAACAATTTGAAACAATTAAAATTACAACAGCATTCACGAAAGCTAACTAACTAGCTAACTTTTTATAGGTAGAAGAGACAGCTAGTAAGAAAGAGGGAGAGAGAGCAACTGATTGAGCTAGTGAGTGTGGGAGAGTGACAGAGTCAGAAATACAGAGAGAGAGAGAGACACAGTAGAGAGGTAGAGAGCAGAACAACAACATGCGCAGACACAACTGTACCCAGCAGCAGCAGCAGCAGATCTACCTGGAGGATTTCTCTATTTATATGGCATATTTGATAGGAACGATTAACTGACTCGCATTCAAGGGCAAGCTGTGTGAAGCTTCTGTGTGTGTGTGCGTGTTTGTGTGCGTGTGTGCAAAGCTATCACAGTACTTCGTTATACCAAGTTGCAGTTAACGTTACCAATTCCATTTCCGTTTCCGTTTCCGTTACCGATTCTATTTATATTTTGTGTGCTCATTTTAAGGCTATCAAAAAGGAACTTAACTTAAAAGACTACGTATTGATGAAAAAGGCTTTTGTCGCTTTAAAAGCTTCGTTCTTATTTCGACTATGCTATGCTATGAAAATGGCAACAGCTCAAGTCACAGTGAGGTTATGTTTTGTTGCGTCTAATTTTAAATAATCAACTTGATGTCATAAATAATCTAAGGAAAGTGTGTGCAGGTAGGCGGGGCAAGAGGATCGCTTGAAGGGCAAGCTTTAACAGCGTATTGGACTTTATGAAAGCTCATTCCAATTAAAGCGAAAGCTTTGGATGTTAAGGCTTTAAGCAGCTTTACGCACATTGAGGCCAGATCCTTAGATTCTGTGTGTGAATTTCAGATTTGTCATGGTGCAATTTGTTTAGAATAGAGAGAGAGAGAGGGACGCCTAAATATAATGCTATGCTATTACGAGACCTAGTGTATAAATTAAGTTAAAACTGAGGCACATAATCTTACGTCTTCGATGTGTACTACGTACTAAATAGTTACTGCTACAAATAACTGGACCAACACGTTCATTAAGTACAGTTGCGTTCGAGTCTCTGTGTGTATGTGTGTGGGTGTGTTGTGGTGTGTGTGTGTGATTAGCGACTGCCTACTTAGGAGGTCTTCATCTTCTTGTAGGGATTAAGAACCATGGCCGTGCCGGGAGCTGCGCCCTGAGCAGCTGCTGCTGCGGCCGCTGCTGCTGCATATTGCTGAGCGGCAGCGGCTGCTTGGCTGCTGGGCATGGCATAGGCATACCCGCTGCCTGGTGCTGTGGGCGTGGCAGCCATTACGCCCGGATAGAAGTAGCCCTGGGCAGCAGCTGCTGCTGCGGCATACTGCTGCGGACTGGCCGCCAGGGGCATGGGCGCCGCAGCGCTCGGTGCACGGAGCAGCGCAGCCGAGGCGCCGGGCAAGTAGCCAGCGGCTGAGGGAGCGCGCACCGGGGTGCCGGGTGCCACGGGCGTGGATAGGCCAGAGCTGGGCAAGGAGCCGAATTGACGCAACTGCGCCTGCGCCTGAGCTTGAGCTTGTGCCTGCACTTGGGCCTGAGCCTGTGCCTGCATTTGCAGCAGCGTTGCCATGGACACAGGCTGAGCCTGCTGCTGCTGCTGGGGCTGGGGCACGGGCTGTGGTGGCGCCGCAGCAGCTGCAACGAAGCTCTTGTTGAGCGTCATGCCGGTGTAGGCAGCTGCCGAGGCAGCGGAGACGGGCTTAGCAGCCGCATTGGCCACCTTCAGGGCGTAGTTCTTCTGGGCCACCTCCTTGGCCAATGCGGCGGGATCGGCATAGTAGCCGGCAGCGGGACTGAGACCAGCGGCGGCGGCATAGGCGGCATACGCCTGCTGAGCATATGCAGCCTGAGCTTGAGCTTGAGCCTGAGCAACCTGTTGCTGCTGGTGCTGCTGATGCTGCTGTTGCTGCTGCTGTTGTTGCTGCTGTTGTTGCTGCTGCTGATGTTGCTGATGTGCTTGCACATAGCTGCTCTGCACCGAGCTGCTGGCCATGCTAACAATGGGCGTGGCACTCGAATAGCCGCTATACAAATTGGCATAGCTATAGGCGGGCATGGCATAGCTGATGCGCTGATATTGCTGCACCGCCGGAGCCACCGAGACGGGGCAACTGTTGCTGCTGCTGCTGTTGGTGGGGGTGGTGGTGGTGGGCGTGGGCAGAATGCCGCTGCTGTGGCCATTGTGATAGCGCGAATAGGCATCGCTGCCATTCTGCTTGATCGCATAGCTGCGCTGAGGCGGCGCCTGGATGTAGGCGGGCGGAGCGGAAACGGAATCGGTATCGACTGTTGCTGCTGCTGCAGTTGCAGTTGTGTTGGCGGCAACTGTTGCTGCTGCTGCTGCTGTGCCATTGTCTGCCTCACTGGGCAGCTCGTCGCCATTCAATGATTTATTCAAATTGTTATTAATGTATGACAAATAGTTGTTATTATCGCCATTGGCCAGGGTCAAGGGTTCAAGGGCTGTCTCTGTGTTGTTGGGGCTAGCGCTGCCATTAGTTGTTGCTGCTGCTGCTGTTGCTTCAGCAGCTGTTGTTGTTGTTGTATCATTAGCTGTATCAGTGTCTGCTGCTGTTGTTGTAATTGTTTGTGTTGTATTACAATCGTTAGCAGTGTTTGTTGTGTTGTTTTGTGCTGTTGCTGTTGGTGTTGTTGGTGTTGTTGTGTCATTATTTTCTTGATCAGAATCGTTAGCTAGCGCTTGGTTATCATGATTATTAATATGATTAGTAGCTGTTGTTGTTGTTGTGGGTTGTGTTGGTGTTGTTGTGGCTGTATTTGTGTTTGTGTTGGTGTTTGTATTGGTATTGGTATTGGTAGTCATAGCAGTTACAGTTACAGCATTATTATTATTATTACTGGCTGTTGTTGCTGCTGTTGTTGTTGTTGTTGTTGTTATGGCGCTACATATTGGTTGTTGTTGTTGTTGTTGTTGTTGTTGTTGATGTTGTTGTTGTGGGGGATACTCACATGACACTGGCACGTAGGGCTGCATTAATTGTTGATAGGTTGTCGCACCGGGTTGATACACTGGAATGCCAGACTTTTCGGCAGCTGGACGTTTAAACGGTACCATGCCAGAGAATTGCTATTGCGAGAGAGCGAGAGAGAGAGAGAAAGAAAGACAACGAGAGAGAGAGACATAAGATATAGAAATCAATTAGTACAAAAAATTGTCAATCATTCAATAAATTCATCTTCAACTTAAACTAATTGCACTCTAATCATACATATTGAATAATAATATTATAATATATATTTATATATATTGTTTACATAAATAGCTTACAAACGAGCTCAACTGGGAAATTTGATTAAGTTATTACAACTTTTTTTCTTTCGTTTTTTCACTCAATTTTTCTCAAACTTTTGCCAATGTATTTAAATAATAAATAATTACATGTCCAATAATCAACCAAAAAAACTTTTCAAATCGAATCAAAAAACCAGAAATAATACCAAAAAGGAAAAGAAAAAGCATTTAACTGAGCAGAAATTGTTCGTAAACGTTTATAGCGTGCATTTTACCAAGGGCGAAAAAGCTTTTCAATGTGCTTCGCATTAAAAAAAGCTACAGAAAGCTTTGCTCAGCCAGCGATTAAAGCGATTGTGTGAAATGTGAAAGTTCTATGCTGTGTGTGTGGAGCAGCAGAGGACAGCTTGAACTCATTTGAATTTTGTTGCTCTGGCATTCGAATAGTCGATTCATTATCGAATTAATCTCTTTAGCTGACCCATGCTGAAAGCAATTTTGATTACCGATTTGTTTCATCAGTTGATTATTCTTTTCGATTTTTTTCTCTTTTTTTTTTATTTATTTAATTCAGTTATTTGATGTGAATTTGTATTGTTGTGTGATTTCTGTTCATGCATTTGGGAAGCCAATTTCTGTTTGTTTGTTTCTAGTATGTGTTAGGTTTTTGATATTAAATAAGCTGTGTTTCTTCCAAGTGTCGGCGTAAATTTAAAAAATATTTATATTGGAATTAAGTTATACGAGCAGAGGCTAAAATATACTATAAATAAAACTGCAACGTCCTAGAGTTCTGGCAGCACAATACTTAATAAAATTCATCAGAAAAAAAATATATTTTGACTCTTTTTTTTTTACATCTCTGATAATACTTTATGCGATTTATATAAAACCGAAACTTACACAGTTTCTTCTTTTGATTTTTTTTTATTATCTAAATTTTATTTTTATTTTTTTTTTTATCTAAATTTTTTATTTTATTTTTTTATTTATATATGTATATAAATATACACACAGTTTTTTCTAATTTTTTTTTCTTTTAAGATTTTATTTATTTTTTTTTATCTAAATTTTTTATTTATTTTTTTTTATATATAGATTATTTTTTTCATTTACTATTATATATATATATTTTTTTTTTTTTTTTTTTTTTTTAATTTATATATATATATTTTTTTTGGCAATCTAAAAATGAATTTCTTTTATTTAAACATTTGCAACCCATATAATATAAATATTTAAGTTCAATAAAATATGCTAAAAATTTTAATAACAAATGTTGATCAGCAGCGAAGAAATTTGTATTAACTGATTAATTATTCCAACTTTGCCATTCTCTTAAATTGCAATCTCTAAGCTATATTGTTTGTTTGACTACATTAAGCTTGGGTTTATATTAAGAGCATTTATTTTGCTCAGCATTACATTTATTTTAACATAAAGCTCTTCTCTTATATTCAAGAACCTCTTACTAATTATTACGTATGTTCTTTACATCAGCTGCCTTTAAACACCTCTCTTATGCTCTCATTAAAGCTCTCCGAATTTTATTTCAATTTCACTTGGCACAGCAGCCCAGCAGCCGTCTATAAATAGGCACTCGCTTCCAGTTCCATTTCGTTTCGTGCCCTTCTTGTCTTTTGCATTGTTGCTCTCGTCTCTCACTCATACATAGAAGCAAGCCTACGTAATATTCTGCTGCGCTCTCTGCTTATAATTTCTACTGTTTCTATGTGTTCCGAAAATGCCAATAAGCGTTCTTTTTGTTAAGTGATCTATACTTGATCTGCTATAAATAAAATAGAAAGCTGATTATACTAACTTAAGTATTTTATTTATTTATTTTTTAAAAATTTAATTTGATAATTTTTTATATTTTAATATATAATCTAATATTATTCTTGACTCACAGCCAATATTGGTAACAAAAAGAAAACAAGAAATCATTTGACAACTTTTCTATAAATAATAAAATAATCGAGCTAGTATATGCCTATCGAAAATATCGATAAATGATAATAGATATGTGATCATTTCCTGCCCTTGTGCACTGGAAGAAACACAGCTTACGTTGTAAGAATGTTAAGTATTGTAGTTATAATGCAGTTCATTATCATGTGGTGTATATATATGTATATATAGATATTTTGTAGTATTGTGATAATACTAGATGGAGAGATAGTTGTTCATTTATTTGATAAGTTACGTTTTCTTATTGGCTTTTTTTTTTGGAGTACTTACGAAGTTTTCATAGTAAAATGAACCAACCGTTTTAACATCCATCTTTTTGGCAATTGTGCATTATCATTATCATTATTATTATGGTTGTTGTTGTAGTAGTTGTTGTTGTTGTTATTATTATTATTGTTTGCAAATAATAATTGTGATGATATTGATCCATTATGAACGTAATTCGGTATTAGTAATTGATTTGATTTTGTTCATTTTGATTGAATGATTAATTTGAATGATTCGCATTGTTGATTGATGCATTGTAGTTTTTTTTATTTTGATTTGGGTTAGCAGACATTTTTGTTGTAGTTGCAGTTGTTGTTTGTTGTTGTTGATAATTTTTTTTTGTTTTTTTTTTGAATTGTTGGCAACAAGTAACATAGAGAGAGAGACACAGAAAACAAACGAAAGTCGAATCGAAAAAAACAAACGAAGAAGAGAGAGAACACAAATGAAATTAGTGAATATATTCAGCATAAATATACAAAATACAAAAATGTTCATCAAGAGGTATTAGCGATAAGTTAAAGATATATACATATACATATATATATATGTAGGTAAATACGTAGTCTAGCGTGATGTGAATGTGTGATAAATTAACCTAAATCATATACGAATACATACATACAAAATACATACAATTAGGCCAAGACTTAAGTTTTAAGTTATTTGATTTTTTGCGCAAAAGCCAAGCAAAATTGTTCGCATGTTAAGCTAATTAACCTGGAAAAGCACTTAGGCACTTAAACAATTAAGCTCGACTGTAAATAAAGAGCGGAAGAGCTGTCGAATCAATCGAATCAGCGGCTAGCCAAACAGTTCGTCATGCAGGCAAATGCGAGTGAGTTGAGGGGGTGGTGGAGGTGGTGGGGTAGGGGTTGTGGGTAGGCTGGGTCAATTAACAGTTAAACCATTTTAATTAACACTTGCCCAGGTAGTCTGTAACTATGTGGATGTATATATGTGTGTGTGTGTGTGATTGTGATTTATCATATACAACCCCTAATTGATGCCACATGTGGCACGCAACATTGATTGCAAGCTGAAGCTGTCGCTACCAGCTCAACAAGGCAACACATGCAACTGTATTGATAAATTGATTAGCAATATGCATTTGTCTCCATCAATGTGTATGTGTGTGAGTGAGTGTGTGTGAGTGTGTGCGTGTGTTTGCTCTTTTGATATGCCAGATAATTAGTTGCTTTGGCAAATGAAATGCTCGCCGACTAACTAACTGACTGAAAGACTTGACTGACTTGCTGCTTGTAAACGCTAATTGATGGCTCTTCATAAGGCATGTGAAATTTGCGACTAAATAAGTGAATAACTGAGTGAATGAGTGAGTGAGTGTGTAGGTGAGTTAATGAGTGGCTGATTTAAGAGCTGAAAAGTTCAATTGAATTGCAATGGCAATTTTTTTTACAAACAAATTGAGCTTAGCTTTAATTTTGTTAATTACTTTTGAGCTGATTTAAAAAATGAGGAAATTATGATTTTAAAATTATAAAGTATATATCATATAATACTTTAAATATATACAAAATAGATTTTTTAATTAAAATCAATATTAATAAAATTAATAAACAACAATATAAGAAGGACTTTTTCTTTGTTGTTCAAATAAAATTTTCTTTTTGTTTTTATTTATTTATTTATTTTTTTCTGATATATATTTATCAAGTATAATATAATCAAGGCATGATTTAAATCTTTTATAAAGTCTGTGATAAAATTCTTTTATTTATTTTGCATTTTTTTATTTTTTCATTTTTATTTTTTTATTTAAGCCATACGAGGTTTTTCAATAACCCCTTTGTGAGCTTATTTTCTATTGATTTTTATTTTATTTTTATTTATTTATTTATTTTTTATACCCTGAACCCATTTTCAATGGGAAATCAGGGTATAATGGTTTTGTTGAAATACATGTAACAGGCAGAAGAAGGCGTAGCAGACCCCACAAAGAATATATTTTCTTGATCAGGATGACGAGCTGAGTCAATTTAGTACTATTCGTCTGTCTATTTCTTCTAAGTATTCCCTCTACATATTTCTTCCAAGTATTTCCACTTTCTTCTAAGTAATTCCTCCACTTATTTCATTTACGTAATTCCTCTACGTCTTTAATGCTAAGCTGATCGATCACACACTCACCTTCACTTCGTTGCGCTGACCCCCACCAGGCCTGGATGACTGAAGAAATGCTGCAGCTGCAGCCTTTTATATACGTAAAGCCACTTTTACTCAAGCACTGTCTCTCTCGCTCTCTCTCAAATGTGAAGCCCGACGGCAGGCAGCGCTCGTTGCAGTCGAGCTTCCAGTGAGCAATGGGAACGCTCTCTTTTGCTGTGAGCATTCTAGCTTCGTTTAACACATACACATACCAAAAGAGAGCTGCTGCCTACACATAGACAACTCTAATGATCTTTTGCTCTTTTTCTCTCCTTGCTTTAACTTTTACTCAAGCACTGCAGTGCAAAGTCTCACCCAAATGTTGAGCCCGACGGCAGGTGGCGCTCGTTGCAGTTGACATTCAAGTGAGCACTTACTACTATAAGTCTTACTACTATAACTATAAGTCCTACTACTATAACCATTACTTCTATTACTACCAATATAAGTGTTACAACTATAACTATAAGTCCTACTACTATAACCATTACTTCTACTACTACAACTATAAGTCTGCTGCGCTTTATATATGCCCACTATTACTCAAGCTGTGTCTCTCTCAAATGTGAAGCCCGACGGCAGGCAGCGCTCGTTGCAGTCCACCTTCCAGTGAGCAATGGGAACGCTCTCAGCTGCTGCGAGCATTCTAGCTTCGTTTTACACATACACATACCAAAAGAGAGCTGCTGCCTACACATAGACAACTCTAATGATCTTTTGCTCTTTTTCTCTCCTTGCTTTTACTTTTACTCAAGCACTGTCTCTCTCGTTGTAGTCGAGCTCTCTTTCGCTGTGAGCATTCTAGCTTCGTTTTACCTGCTACACACACATACACACACACTTCTTCTCCCCTTGCTTTTACTTTTACTCAAGTACGGTCTCTCTCAAATGTTGAAAGACGCGAAGAATTATTGAAATATCAGTTCTCCGAAGGGTTCAGGGGATTTCCTAGTCGAGCAGTCTCGACTAGAGCTTTCTTACTTGTTTAATAGTATAATTTTATTGCAGCTTTTGTCTTATGATTGTATTTCGGATAGGGAAATTACTTGTCCCTATCCGACATAAAATTATAAATAGAAAATAAATAAAATACTTTTATCATACCACAAGTTGTTTATGAAATTTTGATAGGAATTGCTCCAAAGTTAGTTTGACATTAAATAAAATTTAAAAAGGTTTATTATTATTATTATTATTATTTTATTTCTTTTTTTTTAATTTCATTCTTCTGGCAATTCGAGAGCTTGATAAATAAAAGCTGTAATAGCTTAACTAATTAATTGATGAGTGTACAATTAAAAATTCTGGTTAATAATGAGCTTGTAGTGGATCAGCTTTTTTTTTCTAATTTGTATTCCAAATATTTACTGAATTAAAAATGAGATATCTTTAAACAATATGTCCTTTTTTTTTATTATTATTATTATTTATGAAATTTATTTTTTGTTGATTAAATAAATTTAATAAAATTTTCTCTTAAACGAATTCATGAGTTCTGATTAATAATTTTTGATTTATTTATTTATTTATTTATTTTTTTATTATTATTATTTAAGAAATTTATTTTTTGTTGATTAAATAAATTAAATTAAATTTTCTCTTAAATGAATTTATGAGTTCTGATTAATTTATATATTTTTTTATTTATTTTATTTATTTTTTAACAGATTTTCTACTACCAAATTGGCAGCTTAACAAGTTGAACATAAAGGGACTGTTGAATAATTGATGCAAAGTATTTGTGAAATGATTTATTTTCAGCGCAAAAGTATGCAACAAAAAGCCAAGCAACTATTTGAATTCGCACTTTATTTCAGTTGATCTCTTTAGAGCTGCTCTAAGTATATACACTCGTAGCTTAAAATCATGCGATAGGAAATCAAATACACTTAACTAAAACAATTCAACAAAAAGAAACACGAAAGCGCAGGAAATTAAACAGTAAAAATAATGAAAATCAAAAAATTCGAAATGGAACGCAAGGCAACAGAAACAGAAAGAGAAACAGAAACAGAAACAATATATATAAAGGAATAGAACAGAACAGAACAGAACAGAACAGAGAGTTGTGAAAGAAATTAAACAAAATACCAGTGGAAACATTTCTGGATCCGCTGACCGCTTCTTGCCCACTTCCAGTGTGTGATGACCCATAACAGCGGCGGCAGCGGCGGCGGCGGCAGCAGCAGCGGCAGCGGCAGCGTTGTTGTTTGTTGTTGTTGTTGCTGTTGGTGTTGTTGTTGTTGCACCAGCAGCGATGCCGCCGGCCGTATGGATGGTGTTGTTGTTGTTGTTGTTGTTGTTGCTGTTGTTGTTGCTGCTGTTGTTGCTGTTGTGGAGGTGGGTCTGCAGTTGCTGATGATTTAATTGTTGGTGTGCCGCAAGAGGTGAGCTCTGTATTGCGTGTGAGTGTGTGTGTGTGTGTGTGTGTGTGTCAATTGAAGTGCATATATTTCAAATTATAATCAAAGTAATTATGCCAAAAATCAATTAAAAAAGTGAATAGAATAGAATATAATTTTGATCAAGCATTTAAATTATGCGTTCATTAAATATGAATAAATTCCAATTGAATTATTCAAGCAGCATTGGTGTTGGCATTTTTAATAAATATGCACAAATATTTAATTTTTTATATTTTTTTTTAAATATTTTTTTTTTTTTGCATTTGTTGAATAGTTTCCATGAATATTTTATTTGTTTGTTTTTTTTTATTTTGGCATTGTGCAGGTGTATATGTGAGTGTGTGTGTGTTTGTGTGTAGAGATATCATCCATCGTAGAAGCAATTACAGTGTGTGGCACAGGCGAACAGATGAAATACATAATAGTAGAAGAGTACGAGTGTTTTTTTTTTTCATGATAAGTAAAAATTATAGTTAAAAAGAAAAAACAAAAACAATAAAATCAAATAGAATTTTTGTTTTCAGAAATATATAGTATAGAATATAGTTGAGGCTAACTTAAATGTGATTTTCAAAATCAGAAATTTTCCAATTCAATGAAAATTCTTAAATTAAATATATGAAAAAAGAACATTTTTTGTTCAATAATAAATATATATAAATCCATTTTGTTAATGAAGCAGAGTTAATCATAAAAAAGCTCAGAAGCATATAGTTATAATTATTTATAAATATAATTTATATGTTAAAGCTTGCAGAAGCCGGCAGCAAAAGCTTTAATTGTTGTTGTTGTAGAAACCCAAGAGCACTTAATGATATATTAAATATATTTATAAATACCTAGTTATGTTATGAGCTTAAGAGTTACCTTAAAAATAAATATATATATTAAATCAATTGCAACAAAATCATTTTTTTTTTATGTTTTCGCTGTAAGCCAATATATATTTTGATATAATTCCATCGAATCGTAAAAATTGATTTGAGTACAAACACACACACATTCGCTTTGAGTCGAGCTGGAAGAGTAACCAAAATTACCTAATGCCGTAATACCTACCGATGTATCGTTGCTGCTGCTGCTGCTGCTTTAACTGATACTCAATTAAAAATCATAAATAAATATTAAGAAAACTAAAGCAGAGAAATTTGTTGTAGACTGAAAACCCTAGAGATCGCCGAGTTAATTCTTTTAACACCGTCATTTATACAGCAGCTCGACAGCGTTTTTTTTTTTTTATTTTTTTTTAAGTCCTAGTGCCTAATAAAAAAAACACACAGCAAAATGTATAAAACATAACGCAAGTTAACATGCTTTTTGGGGCTAACACACACACACACACACACACACACACTCGACTGCTGCTCGACACGAAAAGTGCAAAAAAATTTGCATTTAAATGGACTCGCAGCGGCAGAATTTGTTGTTGGTTTGGCGCATGTTCTCTCTCTCTGTGTGTGTGTGTGTGTGTGTGTTTTTTTTTTTTAGCATTTTTTGCTACGTGTGCTCAGGTTGTGCCTTTGCCGAGAACTGTTTCATGTCACCGCCAATGAATGCTATAAATGGATTAATTCGCTTGGGCAAGGCGATATGTGGTCTGGCCTATGAGTGTGATATCTGCGCGTGTGTGTGTGTGAGTGCCGTGTATATATATTCTTGTTGTTGTTGTTTTTTTGAGGTCAAAAGCGAATGTGCTGAAGAAAAAAGTGAAGACACTTGGACTAGTGAATGCTCTTTAAGCAACATTGTGGGACATAATTTTTATCAGAGCAAAGTGGATTCTGTTTAAGAGCTGTAGATCTTTTATATGACATTTTTATTATTTTTTATTAATTATAGTT
The DNA here is from genome assembly GCA_035045965.1 of Drosophila aldrichi. Taxonomy (NCBI): domain Eukaryota; kingdom Metazoa; phylum Arthropoda; class Insecta; order Diptera; family Drosophilidae; genus Drosophila; species Drosophila aldrichi. The sequence goes on along the minus strand of JAWNOM010000285.1, from coordinate 268,915 downwards.
GATTTTTTATGCAAGTTCTATAAGAGCTGTAGATCCTGTCAGATCACATTTTGTTTATAACATTTTTATTATTTTTTGTATTAATTATAAATGAGTTTTATACCCTGAACCCATTTTCAATGATAGATCAGGGTGTATGCAGGCAGAAGAAGGCGTGGCAGACCCCACAAAATATATACATATATTCTTGATCAGGGCGACGAACTGAGTCGATTTAGCAATATTTGTCTGTCTATTTATTCTAAGTAATCCCTCTACGTATTTCCGCTAATTATTTCCTCTACGTATTTTCTTTACGTAATTCCTCTACGTATTTACTTTACGTCTTTAATGCTGAGCTGATCGATCACACGCTCTACTTCAGCTTACTGCGCCGTACGACTCGCCCCCAGCAGGCCTGGACGACTGAAGAAATGCTGCAGCTGCTGCCCTTTATATATGGTCACTTTTACTCAAGCAATGTCTCTCTCAAACACAGCAGGCAGCGCTCGTTGCAGTCGAGCTTCCAGTGAGTAATGGGAACGCTCTCTGCTGCTGTGAGCAAATGAATACTGCTGCCTACACATAGACAACTCTAATGAGCTTTTGCTCTTTATCTCTCCTTGCTTTTACTTTTACTCAAGCACTGTCACAACAGGTAGCGCTCGTTGCAGTCGAGCTTCCAGTGAGCAATTGGAACGCTCTCTGCTGCTGTGAGCATTCTAGCTTCGTTTTGCCTAAATACAAATACGAAATGAGAATTGCTGTGCATACACATAGACAAATTTTATAATCTTCTGCACTTTTTCTCTGCTTGCTTTTAATTTTACTCAAGTACTGTCTCTCTCAAATGTTGGGCCCATGTCTGTTTATGCGTGCGTGTCTATGTGTGTTTGCGTGTGTGTGTATTTCTTTTGTAAGAAGAAAGACGCGATGATTTATTGAAATATCAGTTCTCCGAATTGTTCATTGAAAGAGATTTCTTTTATATACAAAATAGAAATGTTTAGAGACTTTCGTTTAGCTTTATGCTTGTTTTCACTCTACTCTCTCCTTATTCTACATAATTGTCACTAGGCTAACGGCTAACATCTAACAAATATCTTCTTCATCATTCATTGCTTCTCAACTCCCCATCAATTCTCAGCCTCAACATTCTCTTTAACCAAATCTTTGTTATAACCAATATACCCTACATATCCTCGATAGGCAGTTTGGCTGGGCGGGCAGCATTGCAGCTGGACAATTCATTGGCATGGAAATCTCTGCTTTTAGTTAATTTTCCGGTTCAAACGTTATCCTGCCGACTAATCCGTGTCGTCGTTCAGTGCGTCCTGCCAGCCAGCCAACAGCCAGGCAGGCAGCCGGGCACAGGTTGACATTTACATTTTTGGTCAGAACAGACAGAAAAAAAAAGAAGGAAGTAGTAGAAGAAGAGAGGGCAGCACAAATGAAGCCTCACAGCGGGTCATGTCCTGCAGCCTGCTGGCAGCTACATACTGCTTTTTTTGTTATAGCTGCTGTTCCCGTGTCACGCTTACATGAGGATTATAGTTTGGGGTTGGCTCACTGCAGGACACTGGCAGCCAGGATGCGGAGCACAGTTCGAACTGTAGCTTTGATTCGACAGTTGACATATTTCGGGCATGCCCCGGGCCTCTTGAAATATACGGCTAATTTTTTACGGAGCAGGCGTAGTTTTTTTTGGTCCGCTTTTATTGGGGTCATATGCAGGGACAGTAAAAATACTTAAAATGTAAATAAAAACAGATTAAATAATATTAATAAATAACATTTTGCTTAACGCAACCAAATAAAATTGTACAAAAATATACAGCTACATATATTCTTATGGCTTGGGCAGTTTGGGCTCGCGGGGCGTATGCGTAATGCGTGTTACAGTTTTCATTATGTATTCAATGTTCATGTTGTTGCTATGTTTGTGTGTGTGTATGTGTGTAAAATAACAACATTTAATAAAAGTTTTAGGTATAAATACGAGTATATAGTTAGGCATAAAATAAATGATTTTTCTTGAGTTTGGACTGGGGGTTCTGCATATTAAAGTTGGGGAACTGAACAGACTCGAGTGGAAATGTACAAATATTTTACTTAGGATTTATAATTAAATATATTTGAATTATTTTCCACTCAAGTGCTGGCAACATGCATCAATAACCCCAATAGAGTTGGTTTACATATATATATACATAGAATTATTATATATGATTTGAGTACATTTAAATAGTCTAGGGACAGTTTCTAAAGGGGGTTAAGGGAAGACAAACAAAAACTTAAAATGTATAGGTATATTTAAATATTTTAGTTATTATATAGACCATTATGAGTTACGGCTAGCTGGGGGGCGGGGAGTTTCTGTTGGTATATAGTATATAATTTAAGTTGATGATGAGTGAGGAAAAAGTTCTTTTATTTTATATGTAATTTAGAGCAGCGCTGCATCAACGAGACAATCGGTTAGCTCTGAGGCGAGCAACAGAAACTGTTTAGAAATTAGAAATTTGGAATAGATTTTGTTGCACTATCAAAGCAAAGATATATAAAAGGAAAGAAAGAGAAAGAGAGAGAATGAGTATTATAATCTAAAGTGTATAAGATAAGGTATATAAAATATATTTAATAATATACACTCATAAATATTTATGAAACTAATTGCTAATATATAATTAATTAGCTACAGGCCATAAGCACAACCAGGGCCATATTTAACGAGCCATTTAATAATAATTACCAAAATTGGCATTTTTATATATATGCACTTAAAATGCTCAGAGCAGGTGCAACAGCAAACACACACACACATACATATATTCCTCTATATATACATATATATAAATTCTTTTTTGGCTGAAGCTCATAATCATATTAAGCCTGCGCCCATAAATAAAATTATGCGTTGCTCTGCTTAAATGCGTATGGGCATGAAAGAGACAGAGACACAAGACAGAGATAAAACGAGCAGGCTCTCTCTCTCTCTCTCTCTCTCTCTGTGTGTGTGTGTGCGTGTTGATGCAATTTCAAAGGACAATTTGATACAATAATCACGTTTGTCGTGCCTGGTCTGAGGCTCGATTGAATTACGCCTAAAATGCTGCAACAATTTTTCACTTTATGCGATATTATGCTGCAATTATGTGTGTCATGTTTGGAGTTGACAATGGGGGCCGACGCTGTGGGGGCGAAGCAGCACTGCTAGAGACATGACATTTATGCTGTTGTTGTTGTTGTTGTTGCTGCGCAGCGTCAAATAAATTTTCAGCCAAAAGCAATTAAGTCGCGAATTAAGTGCGGCGCATAGGCAGGACCCCATGGACGAGGCAGGACCAGAGCAAACACACAGAAAGAGAGAGAGAGAGTGTGTGGGAGAGCGAGAGCGCAGCACATGTGTGAGTTGGGCAATCACGAACGTGCGCCCACGTGTGTCTGTGTCTGTGTGTGTGTGTGTGTTTTGGCTGGCTGACTGCTGCGTGCTCAAAGTTTTAACGCGTTGTAATAAATGTTAATTTTCCCCAACGAAAATCAACATTTATGGCGTGTTTTATGTGCAGCTTCAACATATTTTCCATGTTGTTGAATGCCAATCCCTGTCAGTTGCTGTCTCACTCTACCTCACTCCCTCACTCCCTCTCTCCCTCTCTCTCTGTCTGTGTGTACGGGATTATGAGCTTGGCACACACACACACACATTGTTTAGTGCTGTGCGTGTGTGCTATAATTTTCTTGCGTAAAGTCAAATTGTTTAAAATGTAATTTTTGTAGCTGTTTCATTTATTTATTTATTTTTTTTATTGAACATCTTACGTAAATGTGCCTATTAAAGGGCTATATCTAGGCTAAAAATTGATTTAGCTTTCGCTGTAGTTAAATTCGCTTCAAACATGTTGCTAAATTGAAAACTTTTCATTTGAATAGTTCTCGAAACTTAATGCACAAATGATGTTGATAGCAAAACTTTGCAGTTTATTAAAACTGAAAGTTTGGGCAAAGCAAATTGAATACCGCCTAAATGAGTTTTTAATTAAGCATTAAACTCGATATTATGAAATTTATGCACTTGATTAAATTTGAATTACAACTGCAAATTACACACGCAATAATTTTTCCGACTGTGTGTGTGTGTGAATCAAATATCATAATTTATATTATATTTATTTATCTGTTTGTTTGCTCTTTTGTGTGTGTTTGTGTGTGTATTTGCAGTTATTTATTTGCTGTTGTGCTTAGGTTTGCATAAAGTTAATTAAATCGTTTACATGCAGCATTAGGTTTTCATCGAATAAACACTAGAGCTAATGGGTATATATATAGGTATATATAGCTATAGCTATAACATGCAGTTAACATGGGACTAACAGCTGTTTAACAGCATCAGAGTTTTGCAGTCTCTATTCAAAGCAAATTTTCCATGAAAACTTTAATTCTACAACTATTTTATCTATATTTTTTTTTTGGTATATTTGTAGATATCTATAGATATATAAAGAGTAGAAAAAGAAGAAATTGTTTGCATACTTTGTGTTGTGTGAAAGTTTCTTGGTGCGGGTAGTAAAAGTGTTTCGTTTGGTTTATCTTTGTTGAAGTGAAACACAAAATATTATGAATTGCTCTATTATTAAGCAACAAAGTGACGAAAATTCATAAGTTTTTCAAGAAAAAATTTACTTGAATAAGCTGAAATTAATAGCAGAAATTGGAGCAGCTGGCGCAAAAGAAAAAAAAAAAAAAAAAACATAAATTTTGCGACTCATAAAGAAAGAAAATGCAAAAAAAAAAAAAAAAATTTCAGCTGTCTCTCTCTCACGCTCTGTTACTCTAAAAGTGTGTGAGAGAGAGATAGCAATGGTATAGGGTTAGGCTATGGGTTAGCTGGAGCGGATTGGGCGGGGCGTTTAGGATTCTTTTTTTGCTTTGTATTATTATTTTAAATTTAAATTTTCTTGCTTGTTTGGTTTGAAAGAAAGAGAAAGTATCAAAAAAAAAAAAGTAAATATAGAAATAGCCATACCGCAGCTGCAGCAGCGACAGCGGTGGCGCGTGTTTGGGCCGCTTTTAATTGTGCCTGTAGGTGCAGGGGGGGATGAAAGTAGCGGCAGGGGTCACGTGCGCATCTGCCCTTCACGGCGTCCATGCAAACCGTTATGGAACCATCGTCGTGCCGCGCGACGCTCTCCTGCGGATGCGCGAACCGGCATTCCGACTCGGCCCGTTTGCAGGCGCCGCGCAAGAATTCGCGACAGACCTGGAAACACATTTTTAGGTTTTTTTTTTCGTTTTTTTTTTGGAGTTTGGATTTTTGGATACGGCGTTGTATTATGGACAGTTGTTGTTGTTGTTGTTGTTGATGTTGTTTGTTGTTGTTTGTTGTTGTTTGTTGTTGTTGTTGTGTTGGTTGCACAGTTGATTGCAGTTTGCGGATTGCAGATTGTTTGTTGTAGTAGTTGGTTGGTTGGTTTTTGTTGTTGTTGTTGGTTGTTGTTGGCGGGCAGCAATAGCAAAAGTGGCAGCAATTGTGGTTCAGAGTGTTGGTGTGTGTGTGTGTGTGTGTACAAAAGGCGAAGTGTTTTTGTTTATATTTTGTAAATCAATTTTTATTTTATTTTTTTGCATAGTGTGTGTGTGGTGTGTGTGTGTGTGTGTGTGGTGTGTGGTGTGTGTGTATTGGAAATAATGGAAGGATATTCAGTAACTGTTCAGTTTTTTTTAAATTGTTGTTTTTTGTTGTTGTTGTTGTTTACTTCAAGAGTAAAGTTAAGTAGGCGAAACGCAACAACTTTCAATGCATTTTCATTTGATTGTTAAAGCCGATTTGTTGTTGTTGTAATTGGTTTTGCAGCGCATGCTTCCATATGCATGTAGTATATATGTTAGGTATATTGTAGATCGATACATACACATATATATATGCTAGGGTATTTTTTTTTGAATATTGTTCAGCAGATTTGGCGTGGACTAACTTTCATTTGGGTTAAGTCCGCACCATATTTGGTTATTTTTTGAGGCGAGCCGATTAGTTTAGTTTTTGTAAGTTTTGCACACAATAAACAAAGGAAAAACAAAAAGACAAACAAGGCAAATGCAAGGATTAGGAGAGTAAACACATTAAAAGCTACAACCTGTAGAGGATCGATAAACAGAACTGGAGATAGATAATCCTAATGGGGAAAGGTGTAGAAAAATCAACTAACTTTTTAACATTTGCTATGGGAGGAGTAACAGTAAAATTGAACCATATATATCATCTAAAGCTAACCTAATCATAGCTAAGAATATGTTCATTTTAAAACAATGTTAACTTACATTGCAGTTAACAGTGTAGTTAACATAAAGCCTAGCTAAAATGAATATATATTTCAAATAAACATTGGAGGTCTAGAGCTAGCTAAAAATAATAAAAATGTATTCAAATATTATTTTAGCTATTCAAAAACTTAGCTAGGAAAAAGAAACAAAAATTATGTAAAATTTGTAAAAGGATTTGTGCACAGAATTGGTAAATTTTATATATTTTATTGTTGGTTTGTTTTTTGTTTTGTTTTTTTCTTGCTTTATATACATATGCACTGGGAAGAAAATATATGTTTTGAAAGCGCTTGTCGTAAGCTTGGCAGGATAGCAGCTGCTTCTTGAAAGCGCTTTTCTTTTCATTGACGTTTCATATAAAAAAAAAAAAAAAAAACTGTGCCAGACTTCCGACACCTGACAGAAATGTTATCGAACTAAAAAAATGATAGACATAGTACTATATAGCGTTTATATAAATGTACATCATGTGTCAAAATCAAAACGAAAAGTATTACATCAGACATAAGAGAATAAGTAGAACGATCTTCTTTTTGGTTAGACAAAAGTTCAAGTCTTCAAATACGAATGTGTGTCAACGAGATCAAATCAATTTTTATTATCAACGAATTGTTAATGATTATTATTTCATATAATTATTATTCTCATTTTTTTTTTGTTTTGGCAGAACTGAAGAGAACTTAAAACACTGTACATTGTTTTTAGTTGCAATATCTTTGATACATAGTTAAAAATATTAGGTCTTATAAGAAGAAATACATAATAATAATAATAATAATTAAAATAATTGTAACAATAATAAATAAATTCAACAAATTGGCATGCGAATAGAAATTGAAATGAAAACAAGTCCAACGAAAATCGTTTCTCTTGGCATTTTGTTTGTCATCGTGTGTACGAAATTAATACGATAAAACGATACGAAACGATAAACGATAAACACAATAACATAAGCGTAAATTATAGCACAATTCACATATAAATGCTTCATTTCATTTTGTCAATAAATAGTCAATGAATACAAATTGATGGCAAGGCAACAACTGTCACTCACCTCTAATCTGTCGGAGCGTGGAATTTTCTGTTGGGCCACCTGCACGGTCTGTGGCACCACCGGGCCCAGCTGTGAGGCGACGGCCGTCGGATCGGGTCCCAGCAAAGTAGGCACTAAATGTCCGGTTGCATAGTAAGGACTGTATGTATTGGCTGGTATGCCAGTCAAGTAGGGATTTGCGGCCTGTAAGAAAACAACAACATAAGAATCAATCAATCAATCAATCAATCAGCTGTTAATCACTCAAAGAACCTCCTTTGGAGTCCATTCCATGCAATTGGAATCTTATAAATAGCTTTCAGCAGTATTTAATCTACTCCTAAATGGAGCAAGAAATTTAGGTTTTTATATTTACTTTGTTGATTTAATATCTAATAATAAACTAGTAGGATCTGAAGGAGATTTTAATGTTTCTTCTATTTATGTAATCGTATTCTTATCTCTCTCTCAGCGAATTAATCCACTAATGAAAATTGAAAGATTAATTATTGCTTTTAATAATGTCAAATCATAACAAATATGAAAGCTCAAGTCGTGTCCGCTCGACTAGTAAATCCCCTGAACAAATTATTCAAGCAGCAGAGAGCGTTCCCATTGGTCACTTGAAGCTCGACTGTAACGAGAGACACAGTACTTGAGTCAAAGTAAAAGCAAGGAGAGAAGAAGTACAGAACATCATTCAAGTTGTCTATGTGTATGTAGCAGTATTCATTTGCTCACAGCAGCAGAGAGCTTTTCCATTGCTCACTGGAAGCTCGACTGCAACGAGCGCTGCCAGCTGTGACACTGCTTGAGTGAAAATTAAAAGCAAGGAGAGAAGAAGAGCAAAAGCTCATTCGAGTTGTCTATGTGTAGGCAGCAGTTCTTTTTCGGTATGTGTATGTGTAAAACGAAGCTAGAATGCTCGCAGCAGCAGAGAGCGCTCCAATTGGTCACTTGAAGCTCGACTGCAACGAGAGCTAACTGCTGTCGGACTCAAACTTTGAGAGAGCCAGTGCTTGAGTAAAAGTAAAAGCAAAGAGAGAAGTGCGGAAGATCATAAAAGTTGTCTATGTGTATGTAGCAGTATTCATTTGCTCACAGCAGCAGAGAGCTTTCCCATTGCTCACTGAAAGCTCTACTGCAACGAGCGCTGCCTGCTGTGACAGTGCTTGAGTAAAAGTAAAAACAAGGAGAGAAAAAGAGCAAAAGATCATTAGAGCTGTCTATGTGTAGGCAGCAGTTCTCTTTTGGTATGTGTATGTGTAAAACGAAGCTAGAATGCTTACAGCAGCAGAGAGCGCTCCAATTGGTCACTTGAAGCTCGACTGCAACGAGCGCTAACTGCTGTGTTTGAGAGAGACAGTGCTTGAGTAGAAGTGTCGCTATATAAATTGCAGCAGCTGCAGCATTTCTTCAGTCGTCCAGGCCTGCTGGGGGTCAGCGTAATAATGTGAATTAGAGTGTGTGATCGATCAGCTAAGCATTAAAGACGTAGAGGAATTACGCAGATGAATTACGTAATGGAATTACGTAGAGGAAATAAGTCGAGGAAATACTTAGAAGAAAGAGGAAATACTTTGCGGAAATGTTTAGTTCTTCTTTATTTTCACTCTTCGACTCTCTTCGCTAGATTCACTTCAAAATTAATGTCGATTTAATTTAATATCCCTCCAATTTCCACCTAATTCCCACGCATGCTTTTGATTTACAGCAAGTGTTGGGGAATTTTAAATGAGATTTCGTTACAGGGCGCTTATGACAGCTAAGCGTTTAGTCCACTTAAGTTTCGTAGCGCCCGCCCGCCCTATTGCTATTGCTCCGGCACGTTAATGAAGCTTCATGCATTTTTTAGCACTCATTTCAATGTCGAACAACAGCGCCGGCGGCTAATGGTCGCTGGCATTTAGAAGGCCATTGCGAAAGGCAGAGGCATGTTTGAAAATAATTTGAGAATTAAATTTCGATTTGTTAGAATATTGCGGCGTAAAAGAGAAAAACTGGCGAGTGGCATGAATAATGCATGCGCCCGAGCGAACTGGGCAAAAACTGACTCGAATTTCTTCTATAAGTATTTTAGATGTTCCGTCTCCTCCTCGGCCCTGGTTGCTACTCATTTTCGTGCATTCAACACGACGGACACAACTCGGCGCTGGCAAGTGGAAATTGAAGTGGGATATCCGCTTATAAATATTCATATAGCACAAATTTGTTAGTCGCCACAGTTTGCCAGCGCTTAGGATATTCAATTAAAGTATTATGCGGCTTTTCAGTGGGCAGTGGGTGTGGTGGGGGCGTATACTTACCACGGCTGGCACTTGGCCCGATATGACCTGCTGGCCGGGCGCCATGCCCATTTGTTGCATCAGTGCATTTTTGAGTGCCAGATGATTGCGTCCGTTTATCAACAGCTGATCCTTCAGATGCTGTGGTGGATGAAAGTATTTGCACGGCGGTTTGTCACGATTACAACGACCCTGAAAATGGACAAAAATTAGAGTTTAGTTGGGCATGTTACTAAAAGGTTTTGCAAATTATTTATACAAAGTTTATAAATAGTTTATGAAATTTATTTTTTGTAAATAATAATCATTCTATTATGCACATAACTTTAGTCGTGACTGTAACTGAGATTGTGATGCTAATGCCTTACGCATTCTAGCCCAAAATTTATGCGCAACAGTGTTGAATAACGCCCATATAAATTGCCAATGGCAGGGCTTACCTTAATGTTGTATGTTGAGTGTATTTTCAATGTAATTTAATAAATCACGATAAAGCTTTGATCTTTTAAGGTTAATTTATTTCAGGGCATACACAAAGAGTAGGCATAAAAGAAAGCCCTGAAATAACACTAGAAACCCGCTGCACCATATGGGTATAAAATAGAAGAGCTTTATAAGCAATATTATAATACACTTAAATATTCAGAGAGAGAAAGAAACTCTGATTTTTGCTTTAAATTTTAGTTGAAAAGTTGAAAATAAAAATATATATATATATTATATTTAAATAAGTAATTATAAATTATATTATCGTATTCGCCAGCTTAACACTTGAATAAAGAGAACCTCTGATTTTTACTGAAATTTTTATAACATATCCCTATCCATGCCCTTTTAGCTATATGTTTGATCCATAAAGGCAATCTGATTGATTCAATGCAGTCCAAATGACGCATTGCTGTCGTGCTGTCATGTCATAATTTCGAATATGAAAATTCTCTCACTCAAAAAGAGAAAAAAGAGAGAGAGAGAGAAAAACAATTAACTGCACGTAATGTGAAAATGTTGACTGCTGCAGATATGCAATCAAGCTGCACAATAAAAAAAAAACACAGAACAACGGTAAAAATGGATAAAAATGCCAAACAAACCTCATATTAAATCGATAAAAAGTAATTTCGCATCATTAGCAGGTGTAATTATGGCCACGGATTAAGCCGCCGAATCATCAAGTACCTTTACATACGTTGTTTTTTTTACTGTTTTTTTTTCTGCTTTTTTTTTTGGTTTACTTTTTTGAGTGGTGGCCTAAATGTCAACAATAATTATAATGAGTTCGGGCTAATGCTCCAGGGTAGCCAGCCGGCTGCATGCAACGTGGCATGTAGCAAAAAAAAAAAAAAAAAAAAAGATTTAATACAATTTCAGCGAGTGTGCGTGTGTGTGTGTGTGTGTGTGGCGTATGGGCTGCGCAGACTGTCAAACAAATATGCATGTAAATTATATTTAATTCAGAGCAAATGAAGTTAACAAATATTTACACATGCCCAGGCGAACGAAGTTGCCACTGCCACGCCCTACGCCCATGGCCGACTCCTTTGTCCGCCAACAAAAAAAAAAAAAAGAAGAGAAAAAGTAAAAAGCATGCAAAATATTTATATGTATGCATAAATTGATTGTTTGCCTGGGCCCGAAACAGGAGCACGTAGTTCACAATTTTCACTTTTATTTTTCACATTTTCACATTTTGCTTGCTTCTTCTTTTTGTTGGCATTCACAATTTATGACGCAATGAAAGCTCTGCAAGATTTATGGCGTGAACAAAATAAAACACAGAGCGAGGGAGAGCGAGAGAGAAAGAGAAAACTCTCCGCTAACTTTCATATAATTGTTGTTCAAAAAAATTGTGCACACACACACACACACACAAAATTTTATTCACTGTTGATGTTATTTGGCAAATAACACGAATTGCAAAAATACTTGCACAAATATTTGTTTGCATATTTCTCAATGCCAATTCAGCTTGACAAATGCTGGGCGAATGCATAAAATAAAAAGTAAAAGAATGCTGACGATTGACAATCGATCGACTCAGAGATACCCTGTAGCATAATGTGGGATTTAATGCCATCGATTATATATGAATTTTCCTTTATTTAGTAGTAGTTTAGTTTATATTGTGATTTTCTTATGAATCTGCCTTAAGTTGCAGATGGAAAGTAAGTTATAGAAAATTAAATTAAAGTATAACTGAATAATACTATATATGTATAATACTACTTAATTGATTCTTAACTCTCTCGCTCTCTATCTCTCTGTCTCTCTCTCTCTCTCTTTCTCTGTCTCTCACTATCTCTGTCTCAATATTAACTTTCTCATACTAAACTAACTTTCTAATACTAAATAAATTATATCTAAATAATACTAAAAATGGATTCTTTACTCCCGTATTCTTGAACTCCCTATCTCTCTCTCTTCCTCTTTCACTGTTTCTCTCTCTCTCTCTTTCTCTCTCTCTCTGTCTTTCCTATCTTTCTCATACTAAACTACCTTTTTAATCCTAAATAAATTATATCTGAATAATACTAATAATAATAATGGATTTTTAACTCCCTCTCTCTCTCTCTCTCTGTCTCTCTCTCTCTCTCTCTCTCTCTCTCTCTCTCTCTCTCTCTCTCTGTCTCTCTCTCTCTCTCTCTCTCTCTCTCTCTCACCCTAGCTTTCTCTCTCTCTCTCTCTGTCTCTCTCTCTCTCTCTCTCACCCTAGCTTTCTCTCTCTCTTTCTCTCAATATTAACTTTCTCAACGTCCCCACCCACTCTCCTCGCCTCTGCTGGGTATAACTGCATTTAAAAAGCATTTTTTGTTTTTTGTTTTTTATTCTTTGACAAAATAAATTTAATCCAATTTGTGTGCAGTGAATAAAATGCATTTTGATAGTCGCAACGGATTTGCTTTAGTCTATTATAGCGCCATTGGTATTGCAACAAAAATTACTGGCTGCTGAAAGAAATATTTGTTGCCAATTAATTAGCTCAATTATTTGTTGCACACAAAAAGCCTGAAAATGTTTGAGCCAAACAATAATTTGCATTCAATTTGTTGTTGTCGATGATTTGCAATTTTGATCAATATTTATTGACGCCAAACAAACAAATTTCTTTGCACATCAATTTACGAACTGCGAACTGCGAGTCGTGCAACAGCAGCAACAGCAACAGCAGCAACAGCAGCCTGAAAGCAGGCAACATGCGGGCTGGCTTCAAGGGACATGGCGAAAACCCGTTCGCTGCCTCGCTCAGGCACTTTTGGATTATTTGTTTGTGCTTATTGGCGCCATTGGCTGTAATTTAATGCTTCGATTGAGTTTATTCAACAACAGCAACAGCAGCAGTTCCAGCAGCAACAGATTCAATGCTGGCAAAACAGTCGCATCTGCTGATGTCTATCTCCCTATCTCCCACTCTCTGCCTCACTCTAACACTCTCTTTAGCAGTTTGTCACTTGATTTTAAATGCTTTTACAAATTGTCTATAAAACGCGGCATTCACAGGCTCCGTAGCGCAGACTCCTGCTCTAATTTCCAATAATTAAATACAAATGTGATTTTTTAGTGTGCCACTTGCCACTTGGCACAGTTGGTGGCACTGTTACTTGTTGCCATCGCTTGTGTGCTGGCATGCCTCGTATCTGGGTTAATTGCAGCTGATTGGCAGGCAACCGTTGCCATGAAGCGTCGCCCATGCGATTCAGCCCGATTTGGTTGCGAGTCTATCAAATAGGTCAATTCACTACCTAAATGTGCCTGCACATTTAGACTTTGTTTCAATGTTCAATTTGATGGCTAAATCGATGCAGTTCTAATGCAGCTAAATAAACTGAGCTAGAATGTATGTGAATAGAATGTATCGAAATGTTTTCAATTATGAAATGCTTTAGACACAAGCTTAGGTATTTATGAACATCAAATGGGTATGAAAAGAAAAAAAAAAAAAATAAAATAAATAAATAAAAATAGAATTCAGTTGCAATGACTTAAAAAAAAAGAGAATTTTTTAAATAAAACCCAGTATAAAATAAAATACATAAAGGAAATAATAATAATAAAAAATAAAATAAAAAATATATGTACGTATATAAATCAAAATTAAATAATAAATAAATAAATATATATATATATATATATATATATATATATATATATATATATATATATATATATATATATATATCATATAATTAAAAAAAGAAATCTAAAAAAAAAATAATAATAAAAAAATGAAAAACAAAAAATATAGCAAATATATTATAATAAATAAATAATACAAAAAAAGATAAAAATATAAACTGAAATAAAATAAATAAATTAATAATAAATAATAAATAAATATACATATATACAAAATAATATTATTTTAATTTAAATAAATTATATATTTATTTTAATTTAATTTTTAATTATATCTGTTTATTTTATTTTATTTATTTTTTTGTATTATTTATTTATTATATTTCATTTTCTATATTTAAAAAAAAAAAACTTCTTTTATATTAATAAAATAATATTATTTTTATATTTTTCTTTAAATTAAAATAAATAAATTTTAATATATTTCATTGTCTATTTTTTTTTTTAGAAATAAATTTTATTATATTAATAAAATTATATTATTTTTATATATTTTTTAAAATTGAAATAAATAAATTTTAATATATGTATTTATAAAAACAATATATATGCAAAATAATATTATTTTAGAAATACTAATATTTTATAGAAAACAAAATTTAATTTTTAATAGAGAAATTAAAAAAATTAAAAACAAACAAACAAACAAAATCACATATACAATTACATTATTAAAATGTTTAAAATATATATAATAAATTCACAGTCCCAGCTTGAGCCACCGCCAGAAAAAGCAAAAATAAAATATTCTACAAAATTTCAGCAACATATTTATAGCAAACATCAGGAGCTGCATCAACTATTAAGACTCCAATGTCAAGCTCACACATTTTGCTAATTGTGCTGGCATCTCTTCATTAACATGCTAGTCAACACTAATTTGTCGCACAGTTTCCAACACTGCGCTGCTAATAAACTGAAATTGTTGAGAATTATGGCAACTAGCAGCGACTGCATATATACATACATATACATGTATTCGTGTTAGTTATTTTCAATGTCATTTGGCAAATATTTAAATTGCATTTGGCATTGCAATCAAATAAGATATTATTCTAGCTCAGGCGAGACAGACAGACAGAGACACCACAGCTCGAGGGACTTGGGCACGTTCTTGGCTCTAATGGCGACGTGGCAGACATTATCTCAAATGGCAAGTGGAGCTTGTCTTGTGTCGCCAAAGGCAGGAGGGGGCAGGGGCTGGGCATGCAGGCCAATTTCTTGTTGGCTCAATGTGCCACACATTTAGCTAGCCGATTGCTCTCTTCAGTTCTGTTCAGCTGCTGCTTCCACTTCTACTTCCACTTCTACCTCTGCTCAGATTTCTTGCTCCTCTTTTTTTTTCCCCTTTCTCTGCCAGCGCCACACCAAACATTTTCATGTCATTTCGATTGTAATCTGCATGACTGGCTCGCTCCACGCGGCCGAGACAAAAAAAAAGAAAGGAGAGAAAGATTTTTTAAAATGCTCCAAAACGAAGCAAGGAAAAACGAGTGTGAAAATTGCAAATGGTGTCCACTCACGCACACAGAGCGAACGAGTGAGTGCTGGAAAGAGACATGCAGATAGACGGACAGCCGGACAGCCAGACAGCTGGACAGCCGGACAGTGAGACGTACAGCATATTTGCATTGTGCGCGCGCTGTTATTCTCACTGCATTTTTATAGCAGTCACACCGAACCCTTTCCGAGAGAGAGAGAGAGAGAGAGAGGAAGATTTACATTTGCGTTTTTTTTTTTCTCCCGGTGTTGTCACCAAAGCCTTGTGCAGATTATCCGCTTTAAATTGCAATGATTACTTTTTCCCTTTATTTTACTTTTATATATATATATTTTTTTTTTTTTTTTTTTTTTTTTAGGGCTGATATAGCTCTGGCATTGGCCTGGCATTTCAGAGCCATTTTTCTTCTTCGCTACGCTCGAAACAATGTTGCTGGCTGTCGCCGTCGTCTGGCATCCTCCGACTCCGACTCCGTCTCCGATTCCGACTACGGCTGCATGAGCGTTGTGCGTCCGCCGCATCGGAGAAGAAGGCTAAGGAATTTTTCATGTTTTCATGCCAAGTGCAAGTCAAGTCCAGTCATGTATATCGTCGCATCGTATCGCATTGCCGACATGCGTCTTGGCGACGGACGGGCATCGAGTGAGGACGCCCTGGCCAAAGGCACTCAACGAAGACGACGAGGACGACGGGTAGGGGGGGTTACGTTGGGTATTAAATGTCATTTTGCATTTCGTGACAAGTTGGCTAATCTGACTCGAAAGTTATTTATTTCTCCTTTGTTGAGTGCAAAGGAATTTTTCTTGCACTTTGCTAGCCCGAGCATTTTACATGGCATTTGCCGAGGGTAGCGCCACCCCTAATTCTGTTTAGTTTTTTTGTTTTTTTTTTCCCCCACTCTTTTTTGTGCGAGTCCTTTTCAAGTTTAGCTACTTTTCTTCAATTTGGCGACGATAGAAATCGCCTTTGAATGTTAATAAAATGGATTTTTATGCAAATTTAAAACTGTTTGGCGGTTGGTTGCCTTGGTATGCATTACAAATGCCAGAGGGTTAGACCTAGACAATGAGTTTGCCATCAAATGCAAATGCTGTTTGCTCAGCTGAAATTGATGACCAGCAGCAGGCGCTCCATGGCTGCATTATGCAATTTTCAACATGTTTCAAGACATGGTTAGAGCACTGAAGTGCTATACAAATTTATAGCAACTCAAATGGAGCTGTTACTACTTTTTGCTATAAATTGTCCTTACTCTATTTTCAGCTATTAGAAAATTTCATTGATTTAGTTGAATAAATTCTGGACAGCTGCTGCTGCTGCTTCTTCTTCTACTTCCCATTTGTAGACTGAGTAGTCAAGCACTGAAATGCTATACAAATTTATAGCAACTCAAATGGAGCTGTTACTACTATTTGCTATAAATTGTCCTTACTCTATTTTCAGCAATTAGAAAATTTCATTGATTTAGTTGAATAAATTCTGGACAGCTGCTGCTGCTGCTTCTTCTTCTACTTCCCATTTGTAGTCTGAAACTTGATTTGATTTCAATTCACAATAGACGTGATTGCATATGTATTTTCATAGACAAAACCTTTCGAAAATTCAAAAGCAATATCATGTAAATTTTAAGCATATTTAATTTATCCTTTTTACTCTTTTCTTTTTTACTTTTTATTTTTTTTTAAGCTTCGACAGTTGCCAAAATTCAGTGCAGAACTAACGGCACTACAAGCTTTGGCACTTAAATATCCAACACACACACACGCACACACAGACACACACACACATATATTGCATGTGACACTTGCTATTGAAAACTATTTTGAGCGTGTAACGAAGCATCTCAATTTATACCACTTGCCAGGCAGGACACACACACACACACACACACGTAGATGAAATGCTGAAAATCAAAATGCAATTTACAATTGTAAATAGCAACAACTGTAAATTGACAAAAGCAAAATGTTCCTAATAATTGAGAGAGAGAGAGAGAGAGCGAAAAATATGAAATTAAACAAAAAGTAGCTCAACATAATGAAAACAACAATTTTCCATTTCAAATAAAATATATATATATTTCGTATAAAGAAAAAGAGTTTTACGTGCGCTGCAATTGGAATTGCGCTACGTTCGGTTTAATTTTCAATATTGTCAGTCGTTAGGGGGCGTGGCATGGCAATGAAAATGAAAATATTTTCGTAAAATGCAAACAAATTGGCAAAGGCAAATGGTCAATATTTGTTTATGTATAGAACGCGCGCTAAGCGAGCCAAAGGCAAAGGCAATGGCAAAGGGAGGCGTGGCGGGGGTGTGTGTGTGTGTGGGCGTGGAGCATGAGGAGCAGCGGTGCATGTTAAGCGTTTTGCCTTTAGACAATGCGCAAATGGAATGCGCCACAGGAAAAGCAACAGCCGGCGTTAGGTTCTGTTGCGCTCTGTCTTTATACTCTATCTCTCTCTCTCTCTCTCTCTCTCTCTCTCTCTCTCTCTCTCTCTCTTTAACTGCCTGTCTGCCCGCCTCTGCAGTCACTGAATTCGATGCCTAAAAACCGCTTCAAAAAGCCGAGCGAAATGTGTGCAAAACAATGCACCGCTGTCAGTGTGCGACTGTGTGTGTGTGTGTGTGCGTGTGCGTATGTGTGTAATGGTTTTTTTTTTTCAATCATGCGTTCATTCATTCAATGCCTGCCATTGCATTGCATACTTTTGGGATTTGCAACAGATTCCCGCGCAGAACATATATGTACATATATGTATGTGTGTGTGTGTATGTGTGTGTTCGCTATCTGTGTGTGTGCATCTAGCATGTCATCCACCTCCTGCAGCTTCTGCTGCTCCACCAGTCGTCCCTCGGCAGGATTTACATTCTATGCCGCCTCCTGCTGTGTTAGCTGCCAGCTGGCCCAGTGCGGCGACACACACACATACACACACACACACACACACACACACGTACACACACACATTGTTGTTTTAATTTTCACATTGCTCGGGCGACAATTATCGAGGGGATTTCGGATTAGTTATCACCGGCGAGCCGAGAGCAAAAAGCTAATCAGCAGAGACTTTGTGCTAATTGAAAATGCTTCCAGCCGCTGCCGCTGCGTAAGTTCGAATTTAACTTTGATCAGGTGCATGGAATAGAGCTGAATGAAAGTCATGAATGCATTGAATGCATAATTGGCATAGAATATATTATAAATTCCCTTAACTTACAGCAAAGTACAATCTTTACTGAGTTGCTATAAATATTTATGGCAACTGTAATATGGTCACTCTAAAAAATCGATCAGAAACATCTTTAATTTATTTAATTGACATTAGCCAAATCTTAATCAGTTGCTATAAAATCTTTATAACATTGCCATAAATTTCCAGTTCTATTAACGAGCAAACAAACAAACATATTATATACGCATTCGTTGCTCATTTCCGCTGCTGCCACGCCCCCACATCATGTCACACCTTCATCTGTTCATTTGACGCTTATCAGCAGCAGCGAAATTCACTTAATTTAATTAAAGTGCACGCGAAACGAAATGAACTCGAAAAGAAGGCAGACAAAAAAAAAAAGTAAGCTTGGAACATTATTTTTATGGCACACACACACACACACAGACACACTGAGGCAAAAAGTATGCAATGTGCTCGTGGCCCAGTGGTCATTGCCAGTACGCCATTCGAAGCCGCCTCCTGCTGCTCCTGCTCCTCCTGCTCCTCCTTCTCCTCCTGCTGGCGTCAAACTCATTGCTGGCCAGAGAGATCTGGCCATCATCAACGTCGCCATCAGCAAGCAACGAAACGTCATTGCTTCATTTTCGCTCCTGTTCCCAATTGCCCAGTCCAGCTTCTAGAGGCTGGATGCAGTTGGAGCTGCGGAGCTGAGTAGCCACCATTGACTCCGTCTACCGAGCAGTGCCCCCGAATTAATTTCCGTTTTGCAAACCAATTGAAAATCCAATTTTCAATACACAAACCGTATACCTAGACTCACACACTCTACACATATACATACATACATATATCTATATGTATTTTTATATATATTTATATATATATTCATGTGTGTGTGTGTATGTGTGAGTCATTCAGTCGAGCATACGTTTAACTAACAGTGGGCAGTGGGCAGTGGGCAATGGGAGGCGTGGCCAGGCAGGCCTTTTATGCAACCCGTTGCACACGTGCAAAAGTTTGCTCACATTTAAATGGGCTTTAAAAATGGCCAAGCACACGGCCCGCTGCAGCTGGCCAGAGGGCCTTGCCTAAAAGTAGGCAACAATATATGGGCATTAAACGTAAACCGACTGCAGGCAAAAGCGTTGACGTGCGTGTGTGTGAGTGTGTGTGTGTGTGTGAGTGTGAGTGGTCGAACAGGACGCATGCCTGTGTGCATTGCCGTGTTTATTTGTATACAAACTCATGCGCCGGCCAAGAGGCGCCCATATGGCCACATAATGCACGCCATGGCGCCTGGCTACAGCTCCGGCTCCGGCTCCGGCTCCGGCTGAGGCCTAGCCTCCCAGGGCTGCGGAAATGCGCTGCATTGGCCACGGCTGTGGTTGTTTGTACGTGTGTGTTTGTGTGGCACATTGATTTTTTTTCTATGGACAACACAAACTACAGCAGCAGCAGCAGCAGCAGCAGCAGGAGTAGGCGCAGCAGGAGTAGCAGTAGGATCTGCTGCTGAGCAGGGATTGGGAGCAAACGCAGTTGCAATCCCAGTCCATAGGCCTTTGCGATACGATTTGACCACATGCTACGCTATTTTTTTCCGCTTTACAAATTACATTTCACTTCACACTGGGGCAAAATATATGCAATTTAAGCCGAAGGGCCGCAGTTGCCAGTGCTAAATTTTGTAGTTGTTATTTAAAAATTATTAAATAAATATGCAAAAACAACAAAAGTGCTTAGAAGATATGGAAGCGAAATTACTAAAAATAATTATTAAATAAAATGCGCTTAGTTTCTATTTTGCTTGAACAAAAAGAAAAAAAAAAAAAAAATAAAATAAAATAAAAAATAAATAAATAAAATAAATAAATAAAATAAAGGGAAAAATAATAGTAAATAAAAATAAAAAATATTATACAATAATTTAGTTCTGTATATATAATATTTTTAATAATATTTTTATTTAATCATTAATTTTGCATATATTTATATAGAACAAGTGAAGACAACTTATAAAAATCGCGCATAGTTTGAGATTTGACTGCATAATTAAAATATTTTTTTATTTATTTTATTTACTTATTTCATTTATTTATTTTTATTTATTTATTTATTTTTCTTTGATTTTAATTTGCCGAAACTGCTCGACTAGCAAATTCTTTGCGTCTTTTTGGCACACACACACACACATACATAGACACACGCACACATACCTGCTGTCGGGCTCAACACTTGAGAGAGACAATGCTTGAGTAAAAGTAAAAGCAAGGAGAGAAAAAGTGCAGAAGATCATTAAAGTTGTCTATGTGTGTGCGCAGCAGTTCTCATTTCGTATTTGTATTTAGGCAAAACGAAGCTAGAACGCTCACAGCAGCAGAGAGCGTTCCCATTGCTCACTGGAAGCTCGACTGCAACGAGCGCTGCCTGCTGTGTTTGAGAGAGACAGTGCTTGAGTAAAAGTGACCATATATAAAGGGCAGCCGCTGCAGCATTTCTTCAGTCGTACAGGCCTGCTGGGGGTCATCGCATAGCGTGAAGCGGCGTGTGTGATCGATCATAAATTACGTAGAGGCATTACGGAAATATGTAGAGGAAATAACTAAAGGAAATACTTAGAGAATAGACAGACGAATATTGCTAAATTGACTCAACTCGTCACCCTGATCAAGAATATATGTATATACCCCACAAAAGTCTGCCACGCCTTCTTCTGCCTGTTACATACATTTCAACAAAACTATTATTGGTTCAGGTTATACAAATTCAAAGTTATTTTATCTCAATAAATTTGTCAGCCTCTTAGAGCAAAATAGAAAAACTCAGTTAAGCCTTTTCATTTATTTAGTTATTTATTTTTGTTTTTGTTTTTATTTGTCTGCCTTTATTTGGCAACCCAGCCCACTGTGCAGTGCTAGTCAATTGGTGCACTGTTGACTCTTTGCCTAGCCTAAAGCTCTGCTTCAAGTGATTGGGCCTGCAGTTACCAAACATACATACCAAGCACATATGGAGTATGTATATATATCATACATATATACATATGTATGTGTATATAAAACCTTTTTGTTAACATTTTTCAATTGGAAATGAATATCAATGAACATTTTTACGTTATTTGCTGTTTGGCCCAAACAAACTTTGTTTTTTTGTGTTTTATTTTTATTTTTTTTATATATTTTCATTAGGTTTTTCCCTCTCTCTCTCTCTCTCTCTTTTGCGTGTGTTTATTTTAAAAGCATTTTTCAAGCTGCGCCATTTGCAGAGTTTGCTTTTATGACGCTGATAAATTTAAGCTCTGACAGACGTCAGAGTTTGGCTCCCTTTTGGCCGCTTTTGATATGGACACTGAGGACGCGGCCGTCATATAATTGGGCAGAAGAAAGGCGCCGCTCGTCAATTGAGTAGCTAGCTGCCTTATCGCAGCGCAATATCCACACACACACACACACACACACGCACACACATACACACATGTATGCACACACAGTCAAATAAATTGCGGCAAAAATTTAATGGCGAGTTTCGGTTTTTTGGCAGACATTGATGACTTTTTAACTGCAGTCATTTGCAAAGGCGTCGTGCACACACACACATATACAGCAGCGCGTGCTAAATGTTTGCCTAGCCACACATACATATACATACACACTGGCGCACACATTTGGTGGCGTTTCCGTTTCCGTTACCGTTACCGTTGCCGTTGCCTGAAATGGCTGCCTTCTGGCTCCTCCATGGAGGCATTTTAGCAGTGCGGCATTGCGGCGACAACATCGCGTGACGCGACGATAAAAATAATCATCATCATAATGTGATATGAAAGCGGGCAGGAGGCGGGCTCCAACCGGCAGTACAGTGACTTAAGAAGAAGAAGAAGAAGAACGCGTCGCTAATCGATTTCAGCTTTGCTTTCTTTCAGCTTTTCTAGCTTTTGGCTGTAATGCGATTATTTCGCGATTTCTGTGCCGGACTCGCGCCACAAATTAACGAGGCTCCATTATAATTTAGACGCATGCCCCAACACACATACACGCACACGCACACACACATGCATAGAGTCACGCAGAGTGTAGCCTACTTTGTATAGCGCCAAGGTCATCAACATTTTCGTGTGTGGGGCGGAGGGGCGGGGGGCTCAGTAAGCAAATTGATTTCGTTTCATGTGCCCTTGGCATATGTTGTCGACTTTTTGGCGCCGCGCTTTCTGTATGTGTGTGTGTGTGCGCAACTCTTGTGCGACATTTGCATGGCCATAAAATAAGAAATAAAAGTGCGGGTCATGTTCTACTCGGGCGTTTGCAGCCAACTGCGGTCAAATAATTGGGTAGACCGAGCTGTCAGGAGCCACGAAGCGACCCTCTCTTACCCGCTCCCCCTCCCTCTCTCTCTCTCCCTTTCTCACACAAAGTAGGCAGCATTAAATTTGTGTCGTGTTTCGGTTAGGCGAACCGCTTCAGCTGCCATAAACATTTTTATTATCTTGTTGCCGTTGTGTGTGTGTGTGTGTGTGTGCGCTTAACTCTTGCCGGGGCGTGGCCGTAATGTGTGTGCGCCCATCGTTTGCAATTATTATTGCATACTTATGGCCAGGCATGCTGTAGCCGGCAATTGCTGTCGCCACATTGGCGCAAACATCCAAAATCTGTCCGTCCGCCCTTTTATTGCACTAATTGTGTGATGCTGTCAGAGTCGCATAAAAAAAATGTTATAAATTGAATATACGTGTGTGTGTGTGTGTGTGTGAAGAATGAATAATAATGAAATACTTCGGTTCGATTTGCGAACGAACATATTGTAAACAGAATTTGGGATTTTAGAGCCAACTGAATGCGAGAATGATTTATATATTTAGGTAAACTACTTTTCTACTACTTTTCTGCTACTAAATTACTACTTTTATACTACAACCAATTTACGACTTTTTTACTAGTACTAATTTACTTCATTTCTACAACAAGTAATAATCCACTACTACTATTACTAGAATTCTACTACTATATTCTACTACTACTACTATAAATTTACTATTTTTCTACTACTACTAATCAATAGCTTTTCACCTAGAACTCAACTACTATTAGCAGTACTAAGATACTACTTTTCTATTGATGCTCTATTACTACTACTACTACTAATCTACAAATATTCTGCTAAGACTCTTCTATTTCTACTACTACTAATCTAATACTAGTCTACTATATTTCTACTAATACTGTATTGGTGCTACTACTACTCTACTACTTTTCTACTAAGACTGTTCTACTTCTAGTATTACTAATCTAACACTAGTCTACTACATTTCTGTTATCACTGTATTGGTACTACTACTAATCTACTACTTTTCTGCTAAAACTTTACTACGAATCTAAAACTAGTCTATGACATTTCTACTATTACTCCATTGCTACTACTTATCTACTACTGTTCTACCAATGCCACTACTACTACTATCTACTTCTGCTACCTTTTTACTAATACTACTATTAATGTAAATCATTTGCATAAGCATTTACAATCGATATTAATATTTATGCAATTAGTTTTCAATGATTTCCTATACCCCAATATAACCGCTTTCATTATCCCATTTATCTCTATTCTATTTTGGTACACATTCAAAAAGTATTCCTAGAATATTCCTCTTAATTTAACTGTTCACGTAACGTGATTGCCTCAACTTGCATTTAATAATGCTTCAAGTTCAATAGTTGAACAAAAAGTAGAAATAGTCAAGAACAAAGGCAGATTGCATAACGGGAAGAACATGTTCAGACATGTTTTTTTTTGTATTCTGATATGTGCACATGGCAAACTAATTGAAAAGGGAACTGCACAAAGCGCAAGGACAAACTTTATGACAAGTTGTGCTCGTTGTTGTTGTTGTTGTTGTTTACTCTACACACACACATACTCACACACATGCAGAGCTAGGAGATAGGAAAAACATGAGAGACACGCATTTAATAAATCCATCACATAACCCGCATTATTAAAAAGATCCAAGACACTGAGTCCTGGCACGAACCAGCAAAGTTTCGCTGGCAAACAAGCGCATAGATATTGACTTAGAGAGAGAGAGACAGACAAAGAGAGAGAGAGGGAGGCAGCTAAACAAACAGGAACAGAAACAGAAACAGGAGACACTCTGAGAGGACACAGAGGACACGAACAAAAAGCGCTTATCAAATTTCCACAAACGATGACAATCAAACAAGGCAGTCGCTGATGCTGTCTCCCACTGCACTCGAGCATTCTTCATCATAGGAAACGAGATGAGACGAGACGAGACGAGCTGATTGAGGTTTGGCCAGGCGCCCGGCCAGCAGCTATTGAGTGAATGTAATCGCCAATAAAGTGCACAAAGCGCATATGACAATAGCCAGAGCCAGCCAGTCGAGGGACAGCACGCAAGGATTCAATCAATGCACAAACAAAATGACTAACAAAGATGAAGCTGGAGCCGAGCTGGGGAATGCTCTCCAGCAGCCAACAGCCAGAAGCAATGCAGACAAGATCAGCCAACAAAATGGGGCACATAAATAATTCAATTGTCAACACGCTGAACGATGCAACATGCGATAATATGCTCAGCAGCATATCGACATACCATATATACACACTCATACACACTCATACACACTCATACACACTCATCCACACCTATCTACACTTGTTTAGCCAGCCGAGTGAACAAAAGTCGCAACGGACGAGGCGCAAAACTTTTTGCTCACATCGAAAGTTTATTGGGCGGGTCGAACGTGCATAATACAAAAAGTAACAACTTTATCGATTTACACAAAATGAGGCTCGTTATTAGTTAGCAGCTGCTGAACAGGACACTCAGGACATTCGGCACAGCAGTCAGCCCAGCACAACACATGGCGCCAGCTGCCAAAAGGATTGCTGTCCATTAATGGCCCACAAGCAAAGCAGGAAATGGCCGACAAGCGATTGCACTGCGCTCCAAATGAAGGTTGTTAAAGAGGAACTTATATAAATAAGAAAGGCTTACGAATATTAAAAAATTTTTTTATATTAATTGTGATGTAAAGAGAGAATTTTAGGGGAGCCAAATTTTCAATTGAAAGGTGATAAGATGACTTTTCTTGCTAACAAAAAACTATATATATATCTTAAAAAAAAACATAAAAAATAATGTATTAAATTACATATCACAAAATAATTGATATGCATTTTTCTTCTAAAACTTGACTTAAAAATCAAATTAAGTTATTGAATTTTCTTGCTATCAAAAATATATATTAAAATATATAAAATAAATTTAAAAATATATAATAATAAAATAAATATTTTGATTGTCATAAAATGCTTTTTGAATAAAATTAAGTTCTTGAATATTGTTTTAAAAAAATATATATTAAAAAATATAAAATTAATTAAATAATATATTAAATGAAATAAAATACATTAATTGATTTGATTTGTTATAAAATTATTTTTATATAAAATTAAGTTCTTAAATATTGTTGTTAAAAATATATATATATATATTAAAAAATATAAAATTAATTAAAAAATATATTAAAGTACATTTAATAAAATAAATATTTTCATTTATCATAAAATGCTTTTTAAATAAATCTAAGTTCTTGAATTTTCTTGCCAACGAAAAAATTTATATTAAAAATAAAACATAAATTAAATAAATAATATGTTATATTCTAATATAAAAATAAACAAATTTGTAAAGTAGAACAGTTAATATTCTACAAATAATAACAAACATAAACAAACATGTAAAATGGAACAATTAATATTTTACAAATAAATGCAAAATATGAAGTTGATTTGTTTTTTTTTTTTTAAGTGTTCTTTATGAAATTCGAATACATTTAAATAAAATAAATAACGAATATTAGTATTAAATGTATTATTAAATATGTATTACTTTCGTTTAGGCAATGAAAAAATGAATGCCAATATTAAATATGTATATAGATTTCATTCCTTCATTTGAAAATAATGCATTATTTATTTATTTTTCTCATTTTTTGCCATAATTTCTACTCAAATTGAAATCAAAATAGAAAATGATTTACGAATAAAAACAAAATTATATTCAAATAAACTTATTGTTATTTATAGCATACTTTATATACATTTATATATATATATTTCTTCATTTGCATATTTATTCCCATTATATTCCCAATTGTTCACATTTTCATTTCCATATGTTTTTTATTATTCTATTTTCGCCCAAAGCTCAAGCAGCTTTTCAAAGAGCAATCCAATAATTGCATTTAATCTCTGAGCATCTACCTTAGATGTCTGCAGCTAGCCACAATTGAAATGCCAGGACTCTAATAGTTACACATCCGGAATTTCATCTCAATCTTTCTACTCAATTAAAGTCATTGGCTTTATATGCTTGGTGTTCAAATGCGGCACAAAGTGCTACCCACTGACTAATCCCAATAGCTAACGGCAATCGCACCACATTCACTACATACCACACACACACATAAGCTAACCCCAACTGCTGTCGAGCTAGAGCTGCCTATGGTTTCCTGCTCCAGCTCCTGCTCCTGCTCCTGCTCCAGCTCCTCCTGCTGTTCACTTGTCTCACATTTCTTGTGCGTTTTTTATTGGCTTTCTTACACGCCACTTTGCCTTATTTTTTTATGGGTTGCCACAGCAAAAACCTTAAGTCCCCAACACCAACAGCTACCTCCCCTCCTCCTCCTCCCACTCCTGCTGTCAGTCGTCGCAGCAGTTTTTATGATTTGTTTCGCTTGGTCTCGTTTCCCTTGCTTTCGATTTTAAAGGCTTGTCCATAGCTGTGCGTGTGTGGCTGTTAACCCACCCACCCACCGATCACGCCCCCCGGCCCTATACCCTACGACAAGTCAGCGCCTGGGCCATTTTTTATTGTTGGAAAATTGTTTTCTCTGCAGCAGGAAACGAAAAGGCAAAAAAAATTGATTTCTTGTCTTTATGGCATTGTCCTTTTGCCAGCCGATGCTGCTATTGGCAAATTTAATATGTTATCCTTCGCAGTGCGTAGCTGTTGCTGTTGCTGTTGCTGTTGTTGTTATTTGTTTGGAAAATATTGAATTTTTGCCAAAGGATAAAGGATGCGATGTTGACTCCAAATGAAACAACTGCCAACGTACGGCGCCAGCCACTGGAAAATTGTCCAGCATTTTGAAGGCGACCTGAAACCTGTTCGCAATGTCCTTCGACTTGGCCAGCGTTGCCAGCTCTTTTGCGGTTAACTTGTATCAGCTTTTGCTTTCATTGTCTGCTTCTTGTTTTCTATATATGTATATGTATGTATGTATGTATGGGCAAACATGTGTTGTGTGTTTCGAATCGCTCATTGTTTGCTGGCTCTTTTTTAGCAGAGAAAGAGAGCGAGGGAGTGAGGGAGGGAGATAGACACAGACACGCACACTCACACTCACACAGATAAACAATTTATTTTGACCAAATTGAATTGCATTTAATTTGCTGCATTGCTTTCGCCCAACAAATTGAAAATAAATAATAATTCAATTTCTTTGACAGCTGAGTTATGAGAGGCTCTATGAGGCATACATATATAGATATATCTATCTATATACATACATAGATTTTTACTCAACTAATTTGACTTTTCTCTAGCTAAATAATCCAACAAATACTTTTATACAGGGTATTCCTTTCACAACCCATTTATGCTTCCCTTAACTATTGTTTTCTACATTTATTTGCTCATAGATCTATAATGCATAAATTAAAAAATTTTTTTTATAAATGCCTGTGATTGATATGTTGCTGTTGTTGTTGTTGCATTCATTGAAGAGAATCGCATAAATTTGCACTTCTGTTAGGCTTACCTGCAAGGAAATTAGAAAAACAAAAATCAATTAAAATGTGAAATAAACAAGTTTAAGGAATTTTTAGTTAATTTTCGAATTTGGCATCAAGTGTTAAATAACCAAATATTTTTCATGCATTAAACTGTTTAAATATTGCTATAATTGCTGTGCATATTTCACGTTCACCTTTGCTCTTTGTGTATTTAATTAAATGACCGAAAACCGCAAAATTTCTGTAATTTTTGGTCTGCACAATGAGAGCTAAGGTATGCAAGAAATGCCCCAAATGAAATCAATTAAGAACCGGGCATTTGCTGCAAACCATATCTATTTAAAATTCAACACTTTTGTCTATTTATTATTTATTTAAAAGGCAGAAAAAAAAACCCTTTTCAATATTTTTTCTTATGCCTGGCAAAACTCATCACAAAAGCATTAGCGCCAAAAAAAAAAACAATTTCTATTTTTTTGTTTCACTGAAAGTTGCACAATGCAAAGTAGGCGTGGCCTGGGGGCATCAGTGGACGGGGCCAAAGCACTCATGTAGAAAGCCCAAAGGGCAACATTGCAACAAACAGCGGCAAATGATGAGCACCAAATAGAAATAAAAATGTGAACTGAAGCCACTGAACGACTGCCAAATACTCTGTAAAATATGGCTACCAAATGGGCGTAAAATGTTTGTGCAGCGTATTAAACAGGCTAAGGAAACTTTTAAAATTCAAATAATTCTATGCAATGAAATTTTCTAACCAAAATAAAGGCAACACTTTAAAATATATATGAAGAGCACACACACACACACACACACATGCAGGCAAACAGACAAAACGAGTCAAAGCTGGCAGAAATACATAAAAAATAATATCATGAATGCAATGACTTTTAATGTACAGTTATTGCGCAGCTGTCTGACGTGTGTGTGTGTGTGTGTGTGTGCAGCCATAACAATATGTATACACACACACATATACATATATTTATATATGTTTATATGTGCAAGTATATTTTTAATATTGCATACTTTTTTGGCGTTGCTTACATTACGCGCATTGCACAGCTTCCCAACTCCTGCTCCTGCTGCTGCTCCTCCTGCTGCGGCTCCTGCTCCAGCTTCAGTTTCAGCAGCAGCAGCTACCGAGTCGAGTCACATAAACGTAGCATACTTTTGAGCGACGGGCACAGTGCATGCACGTACTTTTGCGTACTTTTTTGACTTTTTTTTTTCTTTCTTTCCACTTTTTTTTGGTAAGCTCCATCAGCACTTTGCAGCGGCAACGACTGTTGCCCGTTGCACATACTAATAAGGCTAAGTGCCAATGACAAACACAACTGCACACACAGTGACAGCGCACAAACACACACACACACACACACATTACAAACATGGCTAGTTGAGACGACCACCCAGCGAGCCCCTCTACTTCGGGAGCTCACCCCTTAGCAAACAAAAATTTCATGACTGTTGATGACCTCATAAGCATGCGTGTTTATTTCCTTTGTTGTCGCGTGTGCCGCGTCCTCTGCTGTTCGCATTTCTAATGCCATACAATTTGCGCGATTTGCGAGAAATATCGTTTAAATAATACCTAAAAAGAAAATCCACTTTAAAGAATACTACTATGAAATTTGATTGCTGAATTTATAGCTAAGGAAAAGGCTGAAAATACTGCATACTGCATTATAAGTTGGTAGAGTTTCTCTTTGACTTGAAAGCCATAAAAGTATTATACTTAAAATGTAATTTACACATGGAGCTTATAATAATTATTTAAATTATTTCATATTTTCATTTATTACAACAATTTTGTTTACTATATGCGACTTATACAGAAGAATTTCCTAAATTAACATAAACTAATGTAAAACAGGATTAAGTTGAAACTAAAGATAGTAGAAAATTTTTCAAAGTAAAATATATAAAATATATTTAGCAAATATTAAATGAAAACTAGCTGAATATGCCTTTAACAGTCCACTGCAGTGGCAGATAACATCTTCAATAAAATATTTATTGAAATGAAGCTATTTTAGTTTGTGTTAAAAAAAAAAAATAAAATAAATAAAATAAAAATAAAAATATATGCATTAATTAATAAGTATAAATAAACATATAAATAAATGAATTAAGTTATCATTATAAATAAATATATAAATTAATACATTAATTAATAATTATAAATAAATATATATAAAAAAAAAAAATTTTAAAAAAATAAAATATTAATAAAATAAATAATTAATGAAATAAATAAATAGGAAAATATATAAATTCATTAATAATTATTGATAAATATATAAATAAATGAATTATGTAATAATTAAAAATAAATATATATAAACATATATATAAAAAAATAAAGTAAAATAGAATAAAATAAAATAAATAATTAAAAAATAAAAAAAAATAAATAGGCAAATATTTAAATTAATTAATAAATATAGATAAATATATAAATAAATGAATTAAGTAATAATTATAAATAAATATAGAAATTAATTAATTAATTGATGAGCATAAATAAATATAACAAAACAAATTATTAAATTAATTTTTAATAATGAATAAATAAATATATAAATAAATAAACAATGAATATATAAAACAAATAAATTAATTAATTAAAAATAATGAATAAATAAATATCTATATGTATATAAATAAAAAAAATACTATAAATACTCATGTAATAAAAATAATGATAAAATAAAAGAATCTACATTTCTAAAGACAAAGTATGCTATGACATTCAGCTTCAAAAAAAAGATGCTTACGGAGCATGTTTGATACTCCCATTCATACATATATAGCTAGACGAGATTCAGTCATACACAGCTCTATTCAAGAAAAGTAGAATATATATAAATAAATATATATATTTATTTTCAGAAGCACTGTCTCTTCAACGTCGATCGTTGAATATTCACTGGAACTGTATAAATAGACCTATGCCAGAACAGCTGAGACATGTCGAAAGCAGACGGTTCATGGATCAATTGGTTTGTCAATCTGCCGTCGAATGAGTTTCTGTGCCGCGTGCCCTCGGATTATGCGCGCGACAAGTTCAACTTGACGGGATTGGAGACGATGGTGGACAACTTTCAGGACACTCTGGATGCCATACTCGACTCGGAGTTCGACATGGAGTACGGCTTCGATAGGGACACGCATCCCGAAATGGCCGAGCAGGTGTACGGCCTGATCCATGCACGCTATATACTGACACGCCGCGGCATCATGGACATGTGCCTCAAGTATCAGCGCGGCGACTTTGGCATCTGTCCGCGCATCTACTGCAATGAGCAGGCGGTCCTGCCGCTGGGCCTCACCGATCGCATTGGCGAATCGCATGTGAAGGTCTATTGTCCACGCTGCCAGGACATCTATCAGCCGAACGAGCGCTGCGCCCTGCTCGATGGCGCCATGTTCGGCTGCAGTTTTCCGCATATGTTCTTCATGCAGCTGCCGCATCTGCTGCCCCAGCCGCCCAGCGAGAAGTATATACCACGGTCAGTTGACTTGTAGCTTGCTATCTCTCTCTTTCTATAACTATTTCCCATCTGCTTGCAGCATCTATGGCTTCAAGCTGCATGAGCTGGCTCTCTTGCCGCCCACATCGTCGAAGAGCAAGGAGCAGCTGGAGCTAGACGAATTCGAGTTCGATGACTTGCAGCAGATAGAGGACGCTAGAGCTCTAGAAGAGATCAACTGGTCGAACAAGAAACGTTTTAATTTTACAATTGACTAATTCAAATGTGAACAATATATTCCAAATTTTTGTTCGTTAATAAAGAAAAGAAAATGCAGGCTCAAAAAATAAAAAATAAAAATAAAAATAAAAATAATAAAAATAAAAATAAATAAAAATAAATAAAAATATAAATAAAAATAAAAATAAATAAAAATAAATAAAAATAAAAATAAATAAAAATAAATAAAAATAAAAATAAATAAAAATAAATAAAAATAAAAAGAAAAACAAATTTGATTTGATCTACATATATCCAGCTTCAATTTGATTGAATAAACATAAATATTTAAATTATTATTTTTTTTTTTTATATTTCATGTTGCCAGCTCAATATTTAATTTATAAATATTAAAGCTCTTGATGCTCTTACTGCTCACCACAGATTTCATAGTTAAATATTTGTTTTGAGTGCGTTAAATTTTGAATGAGCCCATCAAGTCGCTTAAAATTAACTCGCAAAAGTTCTCAACTGTTTTTTTGTTCTATTCTTTCTCTCTCTACTCTTTTCTTTGTTTTCTTTTTTTCTTCTCCCTTTTTGGCTTACGAGTTCGAACAGTTTAGCAAGTTCCATCAATGTCAAAGTGATTGTAAGTTGGCGTTGTCATTTCTCTTGCTATTTATAGGCAGCTGTCAAATTGCAAATTGATGCCAGCGCCTCACGCCCAACTATCCCACACTCATACATAAATATACGTGTGTGTGTGTGTGCCTGCCTAGGGCTACATAATGCTTTACTTTGCAACACACAAAATATACATAAAAAAAATTGTTTCTTACTTTTATAATTTTTTTTCATCTTTTTTTTTGGGGTGTGCCAAAAGAGAAGAAGAAGAGATGCGCGTAGTTTGCCTTGCTGCTTGTCAAGCCATAAAATGTTATCACAAAAAGTATTTTCCAAGTCAGTGCACACACAAAAGTGCTAGACAGCGAGAGAGAGAGAGAGAGTGACAGAGAGAGAGAGAGAGAGAGGCAGTTTGTGTGTGTGTGTGTGTTTGGGACAGACAATGCAGTGCGGAAACGAGATGGCTGCCAAGCTTCAAAGCAAAAAGTTGTTGCAGCTCACACACACACACACACACACACACACACACACACACACACACACACACACACACACACACACACACACGCACACAGGTTGAAAGTTACAAATAGAGTTGCCATAAAATTGCACATGCTTATCACGTGCGTTCTACCAGCACACACACACACACACACACACAGACAGACAGACAATCACACACACGTTGTCTCTTGCTCTACGCTGCCTGCCGACAGATGGCGCCACAGCACAGTGAGTGCCCAAAAAAAGAAAGCAAACTTTGTTCTTTTTCTTATTTATTTATTTTTTTTTTTTTGGGCAGACTGTACTCAATGTTAAACTCTTGACGCTCAAAAGCTGTGCATGGCTTGCTTTTATTAGCGGCCTTGTTGTTGTTGTCAGCACACACCTGACGCGTCCGTTATGCGCCAGGCTTAACTGTACCGCGAGCGAGTGCACAACCAAAATATTGCGTACATTTGAAATTGTTTGCCGTTGTCGTTGTTATTGGTCGATATGTGTCCATTTTATTGTCATATTTATCAACAATCAGAGAGAGAGTAACAAAAATGTTCAATGCGAATATAGTTGTTGCTTACGGGTTCATATTTTCTTTTTTGCCTGTCGCCTGTGTTGCCAAAAAACAAATCAAGCTACGAAAAACAAAAGGAAACTGCAGCAACAACAACAACAGATATGTCAAAATGCCTAGCGCGAATTTGAAATTGGCTTTTCTTTTTTCACCTCTCAATTTTCTTTTTCTTTTTTTTTTCTGTTGGTTGTTGTGACAACGCGAATGCATTCAGCAAATGGAAAATATGCGTATAACTGTGTATGTGCGTTGCATTGTTGAGGATCGAACGAATTGACATATTGCACAGATACATACGTTAAGAGCAAAAAGCATCTGGCCGCAAGTAGCCCCAAGCCATGGCATAAACAAAGCAAACATCTTGTGCGGCTAAGCCAAATTGTGAACAACACAAACAGAGTGAATGTGACTTTAATTTAGAAAACAAATTAAAGAGGCTATTGCTAAATTGAGAGAAAGAAAATAAATAAATAAATAAAAATTCCAAATAAATAAAAAATTATTTTAATTTAAAGTACACTCAAAATAAACAAAGAATTATTTTAATTGCATGCATGGGCATATAAAAAAATAAAAATAAAAATAAAATAAAATAAGCATCTGCATAGCAATATCTGCACTAACCTAACCTATTTGGAGCTAAAAACTCGAAACGATAAATTTGAAACAAATCTGTGTCTAAAACCTCATAAAAATGCAACAAAAATGGGCCAAAATGGCCAACAAAACTCAATTAAAATGGCTTAAAAACTAACGTGAAATCGCTAAAGAAACAAAACGAAAAACTTTTGCGCCTGCAACATTTTGCATTTGGCTGATAAGCCCAAAAGTCGACGGCAAAAAAAAAAGAGAGAAAAATAGAGAGAGAGAAAAAAAAACTGCAGACAAATTAACGCGCAAATTTTTGGCATTGAAAGCGGCATAGAAAATCTGGGCAGAGGGAAAACGAAAATAAGAAAAATAAGGCAAAACCACACAGCTAAACAAACACAGACCGACGGACAGCTGAACGGACGGATAGCCACAACTGGCGCAATGCAATATGAGAGAGAGAGAAAGAGAGAGTGCGGCATAGTTTTTGGCGCTGCACAAAACTTTTGGGGGGCGTGGCCAAAAGTTAAGCATGTGTGACCCAGAAAGTGAGGCACATCTATAAATTGCGATTGTGCCGAGCTTATTATGAACTGATTGCGGATTGGCACAGAAACACAATTAAATTAGCAAAGAGAGAGAGAGGGAGAGAGGAAGAGTGAGAGTGAGAGAGAGCACACATACTATTACTAGCAATACTCTCTAGTGTATTCAATTTACATACATATTTACAGCCATAAAATGGCTGCCGTTTAATGACGACTACGGCTACGGCTCTACGACTCTACGGCTTTGGCTATTCGTAAAATTTATGCAGAGCCAAAACTTGAAAATTTGATTTTCATGTAAATTTTGCGTTTTTTTTTCATTTGATTTGATATGCAGCAATAGTTGTTTGCCCAACCAGGTGCAATAAACCGAGCCAGAGAGGGAGGGAGGGAGAGCGAGATCTTAACGGCCGCCAGCTGTGTGTAGATTCAAGCCTAAAGGACTGACTGACCCCTTAATCTGCATAATTTGCGCAAAGAGCAAAGAAACGAGATGGGAAAAAAGGCTGCCCAGGTCCAGGGCATTATAAATAGTCCAAGATATTTATTTGTAATGAGACTTGTGCCTGGGGCGGCAGCATTTGCTATTGCCTGGCCATTGGCTGCCCGGAAGGGTAGTTAAGAAAAAAAACTCTTGGAACTTTTGCTTTTTGTTCGATTAGAACTCCCTTTGCGTGTGTGTGTGTGTGTGCTTGAGTGCAACAGCTGTTGAGGGTTCAGCTTTTATTTTTTTGGCGCAAAGTTCAGCCTAATGATGACGACCACTGAGTTATGTTAATGATAACCGAGAACCCCCAAGAACTTGATTAAAAACTAAAAACCATCTTAGGCACAACACTCAACGCTTGACCTTCCACAGGCAATGATTATGCCTCTGTCATTTTGGTAAGTCGGTTAGATGGTCTATTCAACCAACAGCTGGCCACTATGATATACCACAAATGTCACTTTATTATTTAATCAATTTGCCGGAACAGGCCCGAACCACCATTAACTATATTTCCGCATAATTGAATTTATGATTCAAGTGCCCACAATTTATTATTGAATGGGCAAATATGACAAATGATTGTGGGACCAAATGATTAACAAACTTTTTAAATATAGTTATTTGTGTGCCCCAAAATAATGGGCTTTACTTGATGACCTTAGCTATTTTATTAAGGAAAAGACAAAATTTATTTACTGAAATATTTAATGAAATTCGCTGTTGACCAAGTCAGGATTAAGTTGAAGTTTGAGTAGAGTGGAATGTTAGTTACGATCTTTGAGAGAGTATTAAAAATTAAGAAACAGAAAGTCAGGAATCGGAGTGTTAATCAATTCTGCATAGATTACTTTAACTCAAACACAAATTGATAAATTGATTAGGCAAATTTTCTATTTAAATCTAAACAGTTTTTATATATGGGAAGTTTTTAAATATTTTTTCTAAGAGAGAAAATGTGCAATTTGGAATAAATTCTTATGAGTTTAGCCTCTTCTATAGTATTAATATAGAGAAATAAATATAGAAATAAATATTTGTATATATTTTACACAATATTTAATATATCAATCAGGCTTTTATATTAAATCAAGTTGAAATTCTTTTTATTTTCTTTAACATATTGATCTCTCTTATATTATACAGTCGAGTTTCGATTAATTTTAACCCGCTAAATCGACAACTGTCTTGAATACAAAAATGGGTAACGATAATTATCGATGACTTTAATTTCTGTGTAAGTCGAATTACAAAAAATGATCCCCTTACCATTTCGAACTATCAGGATTCAACTGTGTATTATATATTATTATGTGTTAAATATTTATTTTTGTTACTTAAAAGACTTCACTCTACTTTACTTATCTTTCATTAATACTTATTAACATAAAGCCAATAACTAGAATTGCAATGTTTTCTTTAAGTTAATAATCAATCAGAATTTCTAGTCGCTTAGTGTAGATTCTGCTGTCCATCTAGATTAGTACTCGAATTATCCTCATGTACCTCCTGCTGTTGTTCAAGGCTCTATTCCGAAATCCCAAAGCCATTTAATGCAGCTTTGCTCGGCTTTGGCCGGTCAGGGGAGAACGAAATGAATTTCTCATGAGTTGCTCAGCTGTTATTGTCGCCGTTTTGGTTGGCTCTCTCTCTCCCCTCTCTATACTATGTGCTCATAAATATAGGGAATGGCAAAAATATATATATATATATATATATATATATATCGACTGACCTGCACTTATTTGATGAAGTGGGACGTCAGGTGGACATTCCAGCGCCTCACCTACTGCCCTCCCCCGCTCTCGCCTAGCTAGCCCGATAGCTGTCACTGGCAGGGCAGCCCTGCCCACGTTTGATTGGCAGCGGAGGCGGCGGGTGTTCGATTTTATTGTCGCAATGAAACACAGCAATGAGTAGGCCAAAGGGCGCTGCTAATAAGGACTAGACCGGCTTCTATCAGGTTTTCTGCTTTATTTTTATTCTCGTTTTCTTTTTTGTGCTCAGCTTTTGGCAGCTAAACTTGACAGGTGTTTGCTGCGGGGCGTGACGCAGCGCAGGACTTCCGTTTGCCAATTTTAAGTGGTTTAAAATACAGTCGACTGTTTAATTATGCAGGGCACAAGGCGGCCAGCACAATGCTTGAGGCCTACGGCGTAGAGGCCAGCCAGCCCCCTGCTTGCCCAGTGGCCGAAATCTGCAGGAAGCAATTACGTGGGCGGTGGCCTGAAAAGGGTCTGAAATCGGATAGTGGTTGAAAGTGTCTGTGTGTGGGTAGAGGGGGGTTTAGTTTAGCGACGGATTCTGAGACCACTGTTCGAAGGGGTCCGAGTGGTCCGAGTGGTGCGCGTGGTGCGAGTGACTCATGCAATTTACACACCCAAACAACATTCGACCGGGTGTTGATGACGTCAGCTTAGCGCGTTCAACTTACCCAGGGCACGGGACAAGGGTGAGCATTGGCCAACTGCGAAGCACAAATCAAAGTCAAGCGAGTTTGTATTGGAGAAGGCGCTGAAGCAAATTCCAACCGGAATATCCTTATAAGATATTCAAGATAGAACCGATGAGAGATAGAGCGAGCGAGTGAGCGAGAGAGGGAGAATACAAACACAGAGAGACAGAGGTTAACAGCCAATTGGGGGTTGCTCAAGAGATTTACATGTGCGTGCCTCTGAGCTTGAGTGATATGTTGAGCCTAAGAGCACTGAGAGTTGAGTCAAAACCTGAAGGGTGTTGAAGAGTCCAAGTTAAGAGCTTGCCTCTGAATTGGGTAGAGCTGTTGAAGTGATCCAATTAGCAGACCACATAAAAGGCAAGAGCCTAGGCAACGTTCGATCCCGATACAAACTCTAATTACAAAGTGTCAATAGGCCAGAAACTGTGCTAAACTAAAGTTTTTCGAGGCAATCACATTACTTTACACGCCAGGCAACTGAGTTGCGTAATTTTCTAGTTTGCCCCGACAGGCCGCGACTTGTCTCGCATTCAACTTTAATTAAAAAGAATAAACTTTCAAAGAGTTTGGTATTGTCGGCAACAACTTTAGGCCAACAACAATAACAGTTCAGAGCCTTTGACAGCAGTGTGACAGCCCAGCAACAACAACAACAATTACGGGGGAAATAAAATAAAAATATAAAGAAAAATATTTGTAATAAGAGCAAGGAAGTAAAGTATTAGCCATGTTAACAAGTAAATGCTCTAAATAGATGTTTCTAAAAATATTTGTTATTATTTATTCTAACTATATTTTGCTCTAATATACTAGAATATCATATATATACATACATATATGAAGTACACTAACATTCGAAATCAATTCTAATAACCGTGGAACATTCAGAATCGCCTCTGCTTACTGCATTACAAAAGTCATTACAAAGCCGATATACCCTGCGCTCTACAAAAAGGCTAAAGAAATGCCCTCAAACGCGCACCCACTGTCCCGTGTCAACTTAAGGGTTGTGACACTCGGCGAAGAGAATAGAGCCGAAGCATAAAGAGGATGAGCAGTCCGTAATTCAAGTGAGAATGTTAAACAAATTTGTTGATGATTGTCTGAGGGCAAGTATTAAAAACCAAAAAAAAAAAAAAAAGGAGAAGCGTAAAAAATGAAATGACACCTTAACCTTTCACCGTATCGAGCGAGTACATAACAAAAGCTGAGAAGGGTTCCGGATATGGGACACCAATTGAAACAGAAGAATGAAGAAGCAACGGGAACCGGGCGAACCAGATCGAAGGCAGCAAAATGCGACGAAGTGCGTCAGAGATTTATGAGCGTGTGCCCGGCTCGATGTCTTATTATTTATCATTTTGAGCCGCTTCTCCGTCTCCTGTGCTTTATCTTTGGCCTGCTCTTAGCATGCTAATTGCGTGCGGCGTCTGCTTACGGGACATGTTTTCCCTTAGGCGCTGCGATCCGTTGAAACCAAAGCCCAAAACTCGAGTTACGTGTGGAACGTGCCGCATATTTCAGGTTTGCCTTTCACTCGCTTCTGCTTATTGAATTGCTGCGCATTTGGGACACTTCTCCTTTTTTTTTTGCCTCCCCTCTCCGCCTCTCTAACGCTCACTGTACTGAAAGGCCCATCTCGAGAGGCATTCTTTGCATTCATGCGGGTAATTTATGTAAATTTATTGCGCCTTTATCTGAAACTGGGACTCTCGTTGATTCGCGTACCACTGGCGCGTGTTTTCTGTCAAAATATTACGTTCTGGTGGCCTATTGCCGCGGCTTAATCAATTCATAATGAGCATGTGAATGACTGCAGATGTCATGAAGTAAAGTACGAGCACACATATCGCATATGGTTATGAATATCGTATTGATACACTGGAGAGAGAGAGAGCGAGTGGGTGAAAGAGTTCTCTTAATGATATCGATATAATGTTTAATGAAGTAAACTATTAATCGGAGTGAAAGTGTTGTTAAGGGATTCATCATTTTTTATGCCTATATTATTTCACTTGATTAATGAAGCAATATAAATATTACTCTCTATATATTTCAGCTTATAATCTATATTTTATATAAATTTAAATCTACTTAGGAAAATACTAACTGAAGCTGAAGTTATATCTACTTGAATGCTTACATTAGAATACTCAATAATCTGTGATTTATTTTATTTTAAAATTTTTCTCAAATATATTTTTACAATTCATGATATTTCCAATGATAGATCTCCATTAAAAGTACAGTTCTACATATGTACATCTAATGCAGTTCACATTTTCCATTGCATTCCTCGCCTGCCAATATCCGATTCAATTACAAAATTAGTTTTTCTCACACAGTTGGCACGCTCTTAGATTGGACACAGTCGTTATCTCTTATCAGAGCATATCGGGAAATTTTATCGCTTGTGGCGAGCACTCGGCTACTGCACATTTGCAGCTGTATTTACATTTATTGATCGCTTGTAACCCCATAGCTAGACTGAATTTGTACATAACATGCATATCATAAAGATATTGTGCTAAACCCCACAAATAACAACAAAAGAACCCTTAACCCGCCGCTATGTGAACCCCATTTTATTTATTAATATGCTCGCTCTCTTGCTGCTTTTCTCTTTTCTCTTCCTCCTTCTTCTTCTTTTTCTATCTTCTATATATATATATTTTTTTTCTGTTTGGTATGCGAGCATTTTGCCATTTGGTTTTATTGTTTTATTTGGAGACATTCGACAAAGACACCTCCCCCAACCCTCCCTGCCCTCACCACCCTCATAAAAGTCCCAAACAAACTCAATTACATAATAAAAATTTATGAACGCAGCAAAAGGGACATTAAAATTTTGCGCCTATCCAAGTTGTCCGAACTGTGTTCTATTGATTTGTACCCTGTCGTAGTTGTTGTTGTAGTTGTTGTTGTTGTCGCTTAAGTCACATTGAACAACATGGTCAGTACATCAAGTTAAATCCACAATCATTAATACATATGAGACTTTACTAGGGATTCGAGTTCGAATTCGAATTGCTATTGGCATTAGGTTTGGCAACTGTGAACGGCAATCGTTGACCCTCATTTATACGTATATTTCATGTAATTCATCTCAATAAAATGCGAAAAATCCGCACAGCAACAACAAATCCGATGGCAACTATAAAATATATGTAGGTCCAGTTTCAGCCACTGCATAAACAACTGCCAAAAGATAGAAATCAACAGCGTCTGCTGGGCGCGTGTCCCGTTGCGGAATGGGTTGCCCTTTGACATCAAATAAGGTTCGGGGCACAATAAAAAAAAATACATATATATATATGGGAAAGGAAAGGCAAACTGTTTGGGCTCAATTTATGCAAAAGCACATGAACTGAACGCTGTAAGGAGTGGGCAGAGCCATAGCCTAGCCTAGCCAACTCAGTTTATAATAATCAGTCGACTTGACCGTCTCTCAGCGCCAGCTGCTAATTGTGAAACGTGTGAACGACTTTAGCTTGACCTTCAAAACTCTACCCCTTTTATAATAAAAACCCAACTGAACTTGTTATCAACGCAAAATCTAACGAAAAACACACACAATCGCACGGCGAGACAATCGAAATGATGAAATTCTAAACAAGTTTTTCATGAAATTTCTTGGGTTTCTAATGATGCGAGGCCCTGGGAAAGACAGTTAGTTCAGTGCAACCCTTGAGTTGCTCAGCCGAAAGAGATGCTAAGCATCCTAAGCACTCGCACAACAATATATTTATAAGCACATTATAATGCATTGTTGTTGCCGGCCAGCTACTGGCCTGAGTTGGCCAGGTCTACCAGGCTGTCCGTCCGAGTGTCCTTTGTCACATGCAGAGCTCAGCATATTAATGATGCCATGCATTGTCCAAGCTGCTCAGAAGGAGTTGAACTTGTGTTTAGTTTTCCCAACCCCAATCAATTTCGTATGGCTATTCGGTCAACCCTTTTCGTCTGACTGCTGCTGCTTCTGCATATGCACATACATAAATTAATTTTCTTGTTCGCTGAGTTTGATTTTCTTCGAGGGTTCGTTAATGATGATCTGCATAAATATGTGGCACGCAAGACTTGTGGGCAGTCGGAGTTGATTTGTTTTATGGCATTTGGAAATGCCTAAGCTACCTTATATAAGAAATTCGGGTTTCAAACGTTGTCAAAATTTCGACTGGGGTGTGAGAATTTCAATGTAATTAAAAATTTGCGCCTTTTCTGAAAAGCTGATTAAATTACTTACAGCAGCCTGCGTCTGGCATAAGAGTGTGAATAGAGGAATAAAGATTATTTACCTGCAAAGAAAAAAATGAAAGAAAGGAATTAGTTAGGGTAGGTTAGACAATGAATAAAATATATTTGAGTACTTAAAATTTGTATATTAGACTTCTATGTTCATACAGGTAAATAAAAACTAAAATTCAACTATACTTAGTTGCCTAAAAAATCAATAACTCAATGGAACTCATGAGTAGCTTAGCCTCTTTAACATCATTCCATTTGAGTTTAATGAAATTGTATAAAAACAAACTTATTTCATAGTGATATATGATCTGGTAATGTAATACCCATTATATACTTTCTATACTTTGCAGTCCGAACCGAATTTCTTGTGGTTCAACTACCCTTAACAAATCAGAACTCCCATTATCTCAGCTAAACCCATGCTCAGCTCATAGAACTAAACATTATTGGATTCGTCACAGTGCCAACTATTTGGGCACATCAAATTTCTTAGTGATTTAATGGAGCGATGGATGTTAATTGTTATAGACACAAGCACACAAACAACATCGCACTCGGGGTGAATTTCAGCGTTCGATGGAGCATTCAGCACGTTAGCTAAACAGTTTACAAATGTATATAAATTGTTTGTCTATTTGCAGCTCACCCTTTGCCACTCCTCAAAGACCCAGACAATTAGACTTGAGTGGACGTCACACTTTAAATTAAGTCAAATGCTCAACAATAGAATGACAGCTCCTAAAAGTAGGCAAACAATGGCAAATGCCAGCACACACACACACACACAGATAGCTAGACACACCTCAGTGGGCCATTAAATTTAGCTGGCCATGCAATGACATCCCAAAGATACAAGATACATTTCGGACTCGCGCTCACTTCAAGGCCATTAAACGCGCGCGCACAAATAAACAGGCAAATAGCGAACTAACAAAATAACAAAATGGGCTTTCAGCTGACGGAGGCGTCAGCGTTGGCAATTTTTAGCACTTTTAGCAGCCAAATCCAAGCAAACCGCAAAAAGTCACGTATCCAGCGGCTCGTGCAACAAGATGAGATGCCCGATGAGATGTTGAACCGTTGCGCGCTGCGATTCGAGATGGCAATGACGGCCTTAACAAGTCAACAAAATGCTCGAGTGTTTCAATATATATGTATGTATATGTGTATACATATAAATATATACATAAATACATGTGCGATGCGTGCAGTGTAGTGTTGTGTTGCGTAGTGTGTGTGTGTGTAGCCTAGCCCGCACCACTGCTGGCTGGGGTCTTAAGTGAAACCCTTAAAGTGCCTGGCAGCGCCAGCAACGGCGACGCTTTAAGTGCTCAATGCGAGCGCGTCGAGGGGCATGTAACTGCAGATGCACTGAGCGAAAAAACTAATGCAGTTAACTGGGTTGAGTTGATATATATATTTTATTTGCCATCTATATAATTTGAATAAAAATTTGGTCTAAATTTGTGTGCTTTAACTAAGCTTACAATTATAATTATCATTATATTAATTTGAATTATTATTTTATTAAATTTATTTAAATTAAATTGAATTAAATTCATTTTATTTATTTTCACAATTATTATATTAATTATTTTTAAATTAAATTAAATTCGTTTTATTAATTTTAATTATTATTATATTAATTATTTTTAAATTAAATTAAATTAAATTCGTTTTATTAACTTAAATTATTATTATATTAATTATTTTTAAATTAAATTAAATGTAAATCATTTTATTAATATAAATTATTATTATATTAATTATTTTTAATTTAAATGAAATTAAATTCATTTTATTAATTTTAATTATTATTATATTAATAGTCTTTAAATTAAATTAAATTAAATTCATTTAAATTACTTATAATAGCTCAACCAAAAAAATAAAATAATATAAATAAAGCAGACAAAATTTGCAATAAAATATTAAAAGCAATATTTTTTAATAATAATAAAAATATATTTAAAATATTTGAACCAAGATATTGCATCAGTTAAATATATCAGATTATTCATATTTAAGCCATCTATTTTTATAATGTATTAATAACTTAATTAATTTAATAATATAAGATTTTATTTATTTTCTTTATTTTATTCAATTTTTACTTTTAATCATTATTTTTTATAATTTTATC
Organism: Drosophila aldrichi; assembly: GCA_035045965.1. NCBI lineage: Eukaryota > Metazoa > Arthropoda > Insecta > Diptera > Drosophilidae > Drosophila > Drosophila aldrichi. The sequence continues at coordinate 224,807 of JAWNOM010000285.1, read as the reverse complement.
ATAGTATTGAATTAACTTGGTTTGTCTCGTTGAAAAAATATCTGCCTTTTATAGCCTGAACCCATTTAAAATGGCAAATCAGGATATATTTAGTTTTTCAATATAAGTTAAATAACAATAATAAATAAAAAATAATATATGCATTAAAGCATTTTTATAAATTTTATTATATTTTGTTTTTATATCTTTTATTTAAATTTTTTTTTTTTTTTTTTAATTGTCTTTGTCTCAATTAAATTTGCCAATTAAACTAATTTAATATATTTTTTGCACTATTATTATATGTAATTTTTGTAATGTGTGTCAAAGAACAATCGTAAATCATTTATATATATATATATAAAAATTTATATATATATATAAAATAAATGATTATAGTTTTTAATATATTTTATTTTATTTGTAGAATTTTAATCTGATTTTTTTTCGCAGCTTCAATTTAATTTGCCAACTCGAATTAATTTAATTAGTTTCTCTTTCTTTTTTTTCTCTCTGTGCACTGTCTTTGGCCAACTGATGTCCCATATGGCGCAGGGCACAGTTCAGTTCGGCACCTCTGCACCACCCCCTGCCACCCACAGCGACCAATAGCCGAGCCTTAGACACACACTGCTACAACAGAAATACAATAACAACAACAACAATAACAACAACAGCAACAACAAAAACAACAGCAATGAAATCTTAATGCCTTAATGGGCCACACAATCTAATTTACTTTTGTTTGCTTTGCTTCGACTTGCGCTCTCTGTCTGGCTGACGGCTCGCACCGTTTGCTGTCTCTGTCTATTGCTATTTCGCTGTCTTTACTATAAATGATTTTCTGTATTTTTGTAGTTGTTGTGTGTGTGTGTGTGTTTTTTTTTTCTGCCTCTTCTGCGTCTTCTCACTATGCGCTGGCTTTTTATCGCTATTTTGTGTGTGTGTGAGTGATTCGTTTGCTTTTAATTGTTGTTGTTGTTGTTGTTGTTGCTGTTACTGTTGCTGTGGGTTTTGGCCGTTGCTAATGCCGTTAGCTTTGCTTTGCGAAATGTATAGCATTCGCTCTTCTTTTTGTTGTTGTTGCTGCTACTGCTATTGTTGTTGTTGTTGTTGTTGTTGTTTCTGTTGTGCTAGTTGTTGGCTGTTGTGCTTCCTAATCCTATTAACAATGGCGGCAGCGTCGTCATCGCTTTTGCTTCGCCTAACCACGCATATACCGACTATAAACGAGTATTTCTTTCATTCTTTCGTTTTTGTTTTTCCATTTCGCCTTTACCGTTATGCCATGCGACGCCATTTTTCATATGGTTTTTTTTGTTTATTTGTAGCTTGCGCTTGCTCCTCTTTTATTGATTCCTCATGTGCGCTGCTTTTCAGTATTTTTCTCGTCTGAGTATTTGTTGTTTTTCTACTTTGGCTAATTGGTTTCAAAGTGCATTGAACTCAATTAAAGATATAGGTGAGTGTGTATGAATCTATAGATATGTGTATATATGTACATAGAGTAGAAAACAACAGCTGCTCAAACAGGAATCTACATTTAAAGTATTCCTTAAAGCCATTTAAATATAGTAAATTAAAATACTAAATAAAATACTACATATATTTTGCAACCCACAAATTTGCATTTTCTTTGTAATATTATTAATATGCTTACAATAACTGTTATATACTTAAAAAAAAAAAATACCAAATCAACTTTGGTATTTTTACCATCTTCAGTTTGCTCAACAATGCCAAATGGCATAGGCATTAAGCGTTTATTGAGCTCTGCACCTCAGCAAAAATAAATAGAGAAGAGAAATGAGAACGAGAATCCATTCCTCAATTCCCATTCATAATTGCAATCCCCGGCTGTCTGTGACTTCCGCCTCGGGGAATTTGAGATCTGTTAGGCTAGCCGCCGTCTTCTATCATGTGCATTATACTAAAAATTTCCTACAACATTCTTGTGCAGCACAAAGACAGCTTAATCCCAGCTCACTATAAATCACACACGCACACACACACAGACAGAGAGTGAGAGAGTGAGTGAGTGAGGTAGAGCGAATTGGAAGACATAGTAAGCTCCCAGGCGCATATCAAGTTGAGTTTAAATATTCCAACATCTCTTTTTTTTATCTATTTTTTTTTTTTACCCCAACCATTTTCAGTATTTTTTTGTAGCACTTTTATTTTTTGCTGTTTTGCAAAGCTGAAATTCCCTGAAGCTTAACAAGTTTAAGTTGGCTGCAGCTCAAAAAGCTTGCAGAATGCCTTTTTATCTAACGCACACATACACACACAAATACACACACACACATACATGCGCTAGACTCTCTTTAGCAGCCATGTAAAATAGTTTTAAATTACACACCGAACCGAGCCAAGCCGAGCCGAGCCGGGCCCTGCGCCGTGCTCTACCGAGCTCTGCAAGTAGCTGGAGAAATTCTAATTTAATTTTAAATTTGGCATACCCGAGTAGGGTGTCTGCGGCGGGGGGGGGGGGGGGGGGGGGGGGGGGGCGGGGTGAGGCCACACAGTCGGGTCTCGCTTAAAGTGCACGAAACTGTCTCAAGTTGTTTGCCATTTATTTATATTTCATGCAAATTAACTGCTGCAATAAATTGGCAGCAACACTTGCCGTGAAAGCTGAAGACTTGACAGACAAAGTGCAAAAGATTCACCAGCAGGAGCAGGAGCAGGAGCAGGAGTAGGAGCAGGAGCAGCGACAGCAGGATATGAAGGCATTTAGAGTGATATTTAGCCAGAGTTAGAGCAAAAAAAGAAAACCCTTTTTGTTGGCGCCAGAGTTTTGACAGTCGCGACATTTTCAGCTTGTTTACCGCTTTTCAACTTTTTGGCTCTGGCAAAAACTCAGCTGTGCTCTTCTTCTTTTTTTTTTAGCCCACCTGGCAAACTCTTTGGGCTTGACATTTGCCGTTTTTCTCCAGCTGCCACATGTCAAAAATTGCGACAGATGCGTGCGAGTCACAAATCTGACTCAACCGTTTGGCTCCCTCTCTCTCTCTCCCTCGCCCTCTCTCTCACAAGTTTGACGTCTTAGCCGTCGCTGACTTAACCAAATTAAAAACTATGCCCAACAACTTATTTCGAGCTGTGTTTTGTGTGAAAATCTTTGCAAACTGAAACTGAAAAAGGTTTTGCAAAAACTTTTCGAAATGTAGCTTAAACTGATTAGGATTATGGTGGGGCAAGTTAAGCTGAATATATGTGTATATATATATATATTGCTTCTCCTCCAATTCAATTGCAAGTAAGCTGCCCTGGCTTAATATTCAATAGATGCAATTAAATTGCCACTGCAGCTCGTTTTCCAACACTGCCACAAAGGAACTTTTCGTATTTAGCGTGTGTATATGTTTGTCTTTGGCTTCACATTTTTCTCTTTGCGTGTGTTTTTTTCTTTCTGTTTTTCCCCCCAATTGTAATTTAGCTAATTGAAAAACGTAATACACCCGCCGGTCCACGTGATGTTAGCTAAATGCGAAATGGACTCGTCTCTTTCCACTTTTTTTTTTACCTTATTTTTATTTCTTTTTCTTGCTCGTTGCGTTTTAGTGCAGCTGTGTTGCCCTGCAGTCGCTGTCATTGCAATTTACTCTTTGATTCGTCGAACCGAGCCATTGTTGTCAGTTGGCTCTAAGTGCTTGGGACAGTTGCTTGTCCAGTTTTTTGACAATCGATTAGCAGGCAGATGATGTCTAGTTTTTGGTAAGCATCGCTCGAGACAACATTTTTATTTAACGGCTCTCGATTCCAGTTGGCAACACACGAAATTTCTGTACATAAAATCAATTACTCAACACTCACAGCGCCGACGACAGCCAGCAGCACTTTACAACACTCACAACACTGAGGAGCACACTGTGCATGTCGCTTAAAACTAAATTAAATTAGAATAAAATGGGCACACATACAAAGGAGTGGAGATGGAGCTGCAACTACAGCTTAATGGAGTAACTGGGCAACTAAATGAAATCCTTGACTGTCTGTCGAGCATTTGGTATTTATGCAAGCCCCTGCTGCTGCTCCTGCTGACCTACACTTGGCATTTTAGTTAATTACGAGTGCCAAAGGATGCGCCGCCATTGCCCAAACAAATTGGAGAAAAAAAAATGGAAAATGTGCAAAAATACTTGCCGCAAATTGTTAGCCAAAACAGAGAGCTGAAAGCAAATGGCTTGCATTTGGTTGATTGTGCCGTGGACTAATGAAGATTGCAGCTGAATGACAGCTGACATATGAGCAGCACACACACATGGCTTAAAGCCAATCTGCTTGAAGGCAAATCGTGGCTGTGCACATTTGGCCTCCGCTTTGACTGTGCGCTGATTACTTTGCCAGAGCGAGAGAGAGAGAGATAGAGAGACAGCTAGCTAGCTAATCATTGGCATATTGTTAACTGAAGCTACTGCTGCTGCTGCTGCTGCACTCGCTGCACTTTGTCAGTTTTATCCGCAACCACAAAGCCGCACTAATAACTTGCATAACTCCGTTGGTAGGAAAAAAAATGAGGAAAAGTCGCGCCCAGGCCAGCCAGCACTTGTATTAGCATTATAATGAGCGAGCGCCTGCAAGTATGCTTTGGCTTTTTAACATAATGGCACTCGGACCAAAGTCCTGTGTGCTCGTCCTTTGTCGCTGCTAATTAACTTGTTGCGTCGTTTAATTAGCCCAGCTACTGAACGAACAAAAAAATAAAATAAAAAGCCAACTGACTACACTAAGCTAAATCCATAAAAAAAAACCTTTGTTGGTCTCTGTTTTATTCACATTTTTTTCGTTATCAATTTTTTTCAATCTTGTGGCTGGCGCATGTAAATTATGAACATTATACAAATGGCACAAACTTTTTTAATTAACCAACCGTTAGTGAGTCATGCAACTATCGAAAAGCTAAATAAATTTAGCATAGATATTTATTACGGCCAAATGAGTGTGGGGAAAAAAAACGAAAAGAAAAATCACAGAAAAAATTGCAATTTTCAGCTCAGCTGACACTTGGCACATAAATCGAAACGGATACAGCTACAGCTACAAATACATATACAGATGCAAATGCATGATGAGGCGAGGCCAGCGTAAAAATAAAAATTCGACTGCATTTCATAATTAAATTGCCCAAAAAGTGGATCACACGCCGAGTCATATGCAAAGACAGCCAGACAGACAGACACGACAGTTTGTTCGCATCATTCACACACGCATTCATTCATTCATTCATTCAGTCATTCATACATTCATTTATTCATATGCCACACGGCTGTTGCAGTCAAGTAGTTTGGAGTCAAGACGTCGCTCGGCACTTCTTCTATAAATAATTGCAAGCGAATTTGTCAAGCGTGTCAGCCATGCCAAAGGAACACGCCGGAATGGGGGGCGTGACAGGGGCAGGGCAGGTTTCGCACTCACTGCGACAAATTTGCGATGTCTTCGGCTTGGGGCCTTGTGGCATGCAAAGTGCGGCAGCTTGAGTGCAAATGTTGCGCCATTATGCTCTATGATGAATACAAGTATCTTATAGATACTCTACTCTATCTGCATGCACACACACACATACATATATGACTGTGTGTGTGTGTGTGTGCAAAATGGAAGTCGCAAGTGAGCAAAAGGCAAAGAGTCGAGCAGCAGCAGCAGCTACGTGGTGGCAATTAGTTGAGAATTTTTCGCACTTTTCAAAAAGTATTTAATTTGAGTATGCCAGTGTGTATCTGTAGGTGTATATGTGTGTGTGTGTGTGTGTATTAAATAAACTCTGCATATATAACGCATATTAATAGAGTTCTTTAACAAGCTATGTGCTTAACTAATCATGAGCAGCAGCTTCAACTGAGAACAATTTTCTCTCTATATAAAAACTGCTGGAAAAAAAATAAATATTATTTTTTAAATATAGAAATATGTTGATATAAATTACTTATTTTATCAATTAAAAAAAAAAAAGAAAAAGAGAACCCAAATTAAAAAAATTTAAGTTTTTAATATTTATTAAAAATATTTTCTAGCTTGCAAAAATATTTAAGTTAAATTAAATTCAAATTCAAAGATACAAAAAAATAATAATAATAAATAAATAAATAAATAAAAAAATAAATAAATTTAAAAAAAATCTAAAAATATAAAATTAAAAAGTTGAATCTAAAAAATAATTATTTATTTAATAATTTATATTATATATTTGTATTTAATTTATATTTAAATTTATTTATTTATTTAAATTTTAATTAATTTAATTTTTATTTAATTTATATTTAAATTTATTTACTTAATTTTTTTTAATTATTAATATAATTATTTATATAATTTTCAAAATAATATTATTGCAAAGATATTTGAAAATTAAATAATAAAATAAATTTAAAATAATTATTTATTTAATAATTTATATTATATATTTTTATTTTATTTATATTTAAATTGATTTATTTATTTATATTTTATTTATTTAATAATTTATATTATATATTTTTATTTTATTTATATTTAAATTGATTTATTTATTTATTTATATTTTATTTCTTACAATTATTTATATAATTTTCAAAATACTATTATTGCAAAGGTATTTTAAAATTAAATAATAATATTTGATATTCTAAAATATTATCTAAAAATAAAAACTTTTCAAATAAATTCTCAGTTTTTAAAATTAAATGTCTACAAATATTTATTCAGCTATTCATAAATACCCCAGGACACAATTAACATAGACAAACATTTTAATTATCGATAAGTTGATTTAATCTGTGACGCTTAGAGTTTTTTTTGCTTGCTCTTTGGCGCTGCCTCGCTTTGATCCCCCCTTTTTTTGGTTTTACACAATTTGCCAAATTACATTTAGCAAAACATGTGCGAGGGTCATGGACTAAAGCACGAGTCCTTTTTTTTTTTTTGTTGTTTTGTGAAAGTCTAGTAATAAATAACAACAACGAGCACTAGGAGTAGCTGAAGGCCAAGCGTTTTGCCGTTGCTTTTTAATTTGTTCCAACAGCGGCGCACAGCCCTTTCATTTGGGTCCCCAAAAAGGACGCGCGCTCTGCGGTCAGATTGCCCGGTGGAAGTCCGACGCCCAGTCAGACGTCGTCTGTCTGGCTAAACGGGACCACCTGCAGGGCCCAACATAAAGCCAGCCAGCCGGCTAAATATACTCCCGCAATAGCCCCCACAGCCCACAACTCCTGAAAGTATTTTGCGTGCTTTTCGCATTTTTTTTTGTTTATATTTTGCACCCCTTTTTTTAACGGAGTTTTTAACATTTTTTTGTGTATTTTTTCATTTTTTTAAATTTTTTTTGAGTATTCTCTGTGTATTTGTGTGTGGCCGCTCGGTTTTCAAGTTTTGTGGCAGTTTTGCGTGTTTGCTTATAATTTTGTTTGAGTTGCATTGCCACGCCCAGCGCCAACCAGTGCAATAGGAAGCATCGAAAACTACGCGAACGGCACACAGCTAAATTTTGTAATTACTTTTTCATGCAGCAATTAAAAATGGCGTAAATAGCAGAAAGTGGACGAGGGAGAGTGGGAGATGGAGATATGGAGTTGCTTGCCGAAAAGTGAAGTTTTATTTTAGCTGCTATTTTAAGTGGTTTTTCGCCTGAGTTTTCTATTTTCCATTTTTATTTCTGTTTACAACTTTAATTGAGTTAACAGGCAGTGGGGAACAGCTTGAGCAGGGGGGAGGAGGTGGGGGGCTTTTCAGAAATAGGAAATTAAATTACACAGCTTGCAGTCTATTGATTTTGATATTAGCAGGAATAGAAAATTGAAGAGCCGGCACATAGTATATCGTATAGCCATATCTATATACGAAAAAATCTATAATAATTCGTATTTAATGACATGCATAATGAAAGGCTTGTTGTTGTTGTTGTTGTTGTTATTGGCAGCGTCATTAGCGCAAATTACAAGCAATTAAATACGCGCACGCCCACACGTGCACAAAGGCTGCTTGTTATCAGAGAGAGAGAGAGAGAGTGGGAGAGAGAGTGGGAGAGAGAGAGTCCTTGAAAGAGCCATTGCAATGAGCAAATGCATTAAATTAATTGAAAGCATTAAACGCAAACAATTTAGAAGCGCGTGGAATACACTGCAAATGCTTTTCATAGACTCCGCCAGCTAGCAAAGGAGTATATGAAAAGAGAGAGAGAGAGAGAGAGAGAGGGGGAGATAGGGCGAGAGTGTGGGTTGGTCTTTCAATCAATTTGCAATTACTTAAAGTTCATTGAAATGCGCTAAACACGAAATCGTCATAAAAATAGAGTTCTCTGTGCCATAAAAACGTGCAGCACGACTAAACTGAAACCAAATAGAAAATGTTGCATAAATAATTGAGTGAGTCACACACACACACACACACACACTGACACACACACTATTTACTACTTATGCTGTGTGGCCATGCACATGTGTCGTATTCCCCATGGAAATCAACATAATATGAAAATGGCCAACCAACATCACTTAGCTGATGTGGCTCAAAGCCTGCAAAACTGCATTTGGTGGTTGGTTGCTTTATGGCCGCCAAGATGTAGCTACATAGAACTTGATGGGGCTAGAGCCAGCCACGCGGCTTGTTATTGACACGCAAAGTTGTGTAATGCAAGTTCATGTATTTGGCTAATGCGTGTTTCGTGTAAATTCATCGGCAACTGATTGCGAGCAGACAAGACAACGCAGCAACAGCAACAGCAAATCGAAGCAGGCTTTTTGGCGCTGCCACGACTTGAAGTTGGCCAAGATTGTTGGGCCCATAAGACATCTAACTGTTATAGCTTTGCCTAACATTTTGGGGGCATTTCGTTTGCGGTCCACTGAGTGCTCTCAAAAGTTTCGTACGGTGTTTTCTATTTTCTTTTTTTTCTTTTAATTTAAATATATTTTTTGTTTCTTAAAGGAAAATCTGAGGAATGTAAAAAAGACTGTGAAAAATTGTATATTTTAAAATATTACATTATTATTAATTTATTTATTTCTTGAGCAGCAAATTATGGCAGGATAGGAATGCCAAAAGTTGGGCTATAAATTGATATTGATCTAATGATCTCTACGGGTCTGACTTATATTATATTATATTATATTATATTATATTATATTATATTATATTATATTATATTATATTATATTATATTATATTATATTATATTATGTACTCTACAGTTTTAATTCAAATTAAATTAAGACTTTTATCACCACTGAACGAGTAGAAAAGTTTTAAATTCAAACTAGAATCTAGAAAACAGTTGAAATATAAATTAACATTGATCTAATGATCTCTATGGGTTATACTAATATTATATAATCCTGCTGGAGTAAAAAAGTTTTGAATTCAAGCTAGAATACCAAAAGTTGGTATATAAATTTACATTGATCTAATGATCTCTGTATGGGTTAGACTATATATATAATAATTCCGCTCATAGAGTAAAAAAGTTTTAAATTTAAACTAGAATGCCAAAAGTTGACCCATAAATTGAAATTGATCTAATAATCTCTGCAGCTAAAAAAAAGTGAAAAAGAAAATCTTTTAATTAAATTAAGTTTATATTTCTCACAAATACTTCTTAAAATATGCCTTATATATATGTATGTACGTGTATATATTTAATGAGTGCATAAACAAACCTGCTGCCTATCGACATTTCAGCTGCCTATCGATATTTCAACTGCCTATCGACTCGCACTCCATGGCCGGCTGGCTAATTGCGCTGCTAGAACAGCTGCTTAAATTTCAGCTAATTTGCACTAATTCAGTTGGCTAACACAGTTCATCTTGGGACCGAGCGATTAGCGCACAAAAATCAAAAGCAAAATACCAAAAAGAGGAAGAAGAAGAAAAAAAAAACACAATTGGAAGAGAATAGAATTTGGAACAGAGAATTTTGCTTTGTTGCGGCGCCTTTTGACGCTTTGCCAGGCGCATTTTTTTCGTGCCTCAACTGGATTTGTTGCCAATGTTGTTGTTGTTGTTGTTGTTGGGCCTACAAGGATAAACATCTAGAAAGGCGCTTTGCAGCATGTAAATGGAAAATAAGTTGCCTACCCTTCCACACAGCCCCACCCCGCCCCTCTCCGTTGCCTCTTTTGCTAATGTAACGCCGTTACTTTGTTGCCTGTCCGTCCGCCTGACTATCTGTCTTCCTTTTTTTTTAGTCTGTCTGTCTGTCCCATCAGCCATTTGCTCTGGCTCTCGCTTTTACCTTTGCACATTTTAGTTGGCTGTGCGCTTTTTGTTGGCCTCTTTTGTCTCAGGTTTTTGGTTCGGGCTTTGCTTTGTTTTGTTTTGGCCAACTCTTGCCATGGTAACGCGTTAAATAATGCTAACGAATGAGCCACACACACACACACACATACGACTGTTAAGTGGATTCAGCGCACCACCCTAAAACAACAACAACAACAACAACAACAACAAAATAAGCCCTGTTCGTGTGGTATTATGCCACACAATACCAGGTAATTATATAATTTTATTTATAGCCAGATAAGTGTGGCGAAAATGCAATTAACGTCCATGTGGCAGGGCTTTAAAAATATACACATATTTTTGGGGCTGCTTTAAGCCACACACAGAGAGAGTGAGAGAGAGAGAGAGAGTAAGAGAGAGAGCGCATCGTAACTTCAATTATGGCAGCAACAAAAAGTTCTAGGCAGCCAAATGCAATTTATTCAAAACGAAAACGAAAACAAAACAAAAATAAATATATAAATTTATTAAACTATAATTCAGCTGGAGAAGCGGAAAAAGCACTTTGCCACTCACACCTAGAAAGGCAACCGCAGGCGACGAAATAAAGAGAAGAAAAACAAATAATCGAAAAAGAGAAGAAGAGAACAAAAAAAAGGACAATGCAACAACACGTACATAAACAACTGAGCATAGAGAGCAGGCTGACAAAAAAAAAAAAAAAAAAAAGAAAAGAAAAGTAATAATAAAACACGGCCAAGCCAGGGCCAGAGCACAACAATAAGGAATGCGACGCGTCCTGGCAGGCAAATACTAGTAAATACTTGCAACGAGAGCTCCCAGCTCGTTGTATCCTGAATCCTGACAGGCGCTTTTGCTGCTGCTCCTCCTCCTCCTCCTCCTGCTGCTGTTGGCTGCTTGCGTGCTCGCGAAAAAGTTTTGTTTGCATGTCTGCGGTACATTTCCGCGACAGGCACAGGCACAGCCAAAGCCCATATGCACACACACACAGCTATATAAATATATGTATATTGTATATATAAGCCATGGGCCATGTCCTGACAGCAATAAAAACCAAAAGAAAAGTTGCAACACGGCGCTAAAACTACTGCAAATTATAGGTTAGAAGGCTCTAACGAAAATTATATACAGCGAAGGCAAACAGCACGAGCAGCTGGACATAGTTCGCTTGATTTTATGAAAAGGGGTTAACTAACAGTTAACTAGAGAGGGTAACTAAAGTAAGACACCAAGCATAGCTAACGTTGCTCAGCTGCTCTGAAAATATTCCACATTATAGAGCTACAATTTTTTATAAATTGTTAGTTTAGTTTCGTTAGTAATTAATTAATTATATTATATTTTATAATCATCAGAAATTATGTTACATATGATTAAATACATAATTAAAAAACTAAAAAATAAAAAAAAATAAATAAATACAAATAATAATAATATTAATAATAATTTATATTTTAAATTTTTAAATGAAGAAAATTAAAATAAAGAAAACTAAAAATAAATTATTCCATATAAAAATAAATATATAATAAGAATTTTTTATTTTATAAATACATTTTATTGCAACTTGTGTGCTTAAATCTATATTTTTTCATTTAGATATTTAATAAATAAACAAGTATATTATATTAAATATAATAATTAATTTGATTCAAATTTATTAATCATAATATTAATAGTTTCACTTGCAGAAAAAGAAATAGAAATTTAGCTACATAAATTCCTATTTCAAAATTAATTTCTTCTTTATTTAATTTTATTAAATTAAAAGTATTATATTATTTATTAGCTTTATGAAATAACTAACATTCAAAATAATATAAATAAATATATATAAAATAAATATTTAAAAATATTAATAATCAAATACATTGTATCTATATGTATTTGATAATTAATATTTTTAAATATTTATTTAATATATAAATTCAAATACATATAGATATTAATATATTTAAATATTTATTTTTTATACTTATTTATTTTATTTTTATTTCATTTCGTATAGTTTATAAAGAAACAAGTAAGAAAGCTCTAGTCGAGACTGCTCGACTAGGAAATCCCCTGAACCCTTCGGAGAACTGATATTCGAATAATTCTTCGCGTCTTTCAACATTTGAGAGAGACCGTACTTGAGTAAAAGGAAAAGCAAGGGGAGAAGAAGTGTGTGTGTAGCAGTTAAAACGAAGCTAGAATGCTCACAGTGAAAGAGAGCTCGACTACAACGAGAGAGACAGTGCTTGAGTAAAATTAAAAGCAAGGAGAGAAAAAGAGCAAAAGATCATTAGAGTTGTCTATGTGTAGGCAGCAGTTCTCTTTTGGTATGTGTATGTGTAAAACGAAGCTGGAATGCTCGCAGCAGCAGAGAGCGTTCCCATTGCTCACTGGAAGGTGGACTGCAACGAGCACTGCCTGCTGTCGGTCTCCAAATTTGAGAGAGACACTGCTTGAGTAATAGTGGGCATATATAAAGCGCAGCAGACTTATAGTTGTAGTAGTAGAAGTAATGGTTATAGTAGTAAGACTTATAGTTATAGTAGCAAGACCTATAGTTATAGTAGTAGAAGTAATGGTTATAGTAGTAGGACTTATAGTTATAGTAGTAAGACTTATAGTAGTAAGTGCTCACTTGAATGTCAACTGCAACGAGCGCTACCTGCCGTCGGGCTCAACATTTGGGTGAGACTTTGCACTGCAGTGCTTGAGTAAAAGTTAAAGCAAGGAGAGAAAAAGAGCAAAAGATCATTAGAGTTGTCTATGTGTAGGCAGCAGCTCTCTTTCGGTATGTGTATGTGTAAAACGAAGCTAGAATGCTCGCAGCAGCAGAGAACGCTCCCATTGCTCACTGGAAGGTCAACTGCAACGAACGCTGCCTGCCGTCGGGCTTCACATTTGAGAGAGAGAGAGACAGTGCTTGAGTAAAAGTGGCTTTACGTATATAAAAGGCTGCAGCTGCAGCATTTCTTCAGTCGTCCAAGCCTGGTGGGGGTCAGCGCAACGAAGTGAAGTAGAGTGTGTGATCGATCTGCTTAGCATTAAAGACGTAGAGAAATTACGTAATTGAAATACATAAGTAGAAGAAATACTTAGAAGAAAGTGGAAATACTTGGAAGAAATATGTAGAGGGAATACTTAGAAGAAATAGACAGACGAATAGTACTAAATTGACTCAGCTAGTCATCCTGATCAAGAAAATATATTCTTTGTGGGGTCTGCTACGCCTTCTTCTGCCTGTTACATGTATTTCAACAAAACCATTATACCCTGATTTCCCATTGAAAATGGGTTCAGGGTATAAAAAAAAAAGAAAAATAATTAACAAAATTGATAAATAGTTAAAAATTAAAAATTATAATTAAATAAATATTAAAAATTGTTTAAATATATATCTATATTTTAAAAATATATATATACCATTTAAAAATATATACATATATACATTTAATGTTTTCACAGCTGAAATGTACATTTTGCACTTTGAGCTAGATACAAAATACCGAAAAAAAATACGTAAAACTAAAATCATTCTTAAGGTTTATTCAGCTGCTGACTTCATTTAGTTAAACCCTGCTGGCTAGTGTAACTTCTCCCTCATCGAACGTAACTTTTTTTCAAAGTTTTCAATTGATATATTTGTAGAGACATGTTATCGTTATCGATAGCACGCAACTGCAAGTGAATCAAACTTTACGCAACTTTGCTCAAGTGCAAAATACGGCATCAGACTTGAGAGAGAGAGAGAGAGAGTGTGTGAGTGAGAGGGAGAGTGAGCAAACTGTTGTAATTTCTCACTAATCTAATGATTGCATTAGATGGAAAGTTCGCTAAACCTGAACCTGAGCTGCGTACCCTCTTTTGGCGTTCAGCAAAGTCAAACGACGCCATTGACCCGCTGTGACCACAACAGACCAGAACAAAGCGCAATTCGTGTTTGTACGCGACTTGGAAATGTTTTGTCGACCTGCAGTGCCAAACGGGAAAAAAAAGGGCAAATGCTGGCACGCCAACTGGCTACATAGTCGGTATCTATGTGTGTGTGTGTGCCGAGCCAACCGAAACGTAGTTTGCAACTTCTAAAAACTACCCACACACACACACACAGACACACACACACATCGTAAGGACACCAAGTATAGTGACTGACTGGCGCCATAATGTCGCCTCGCCCCTTGTTCTTTGTGTGTGTGTGTGGCACGGCGTGTTGTCTGCTGCTACACACAATGTGGCGCTTGTGTATCCCTTTTCACACACCACCCAGCACCACCCAGCACCACCCGGCGCCACCTTTATCATGCAAGCCCCCACAAGCCCTTCTACCTAAGCCAATGCGCCTTTTATTGTGCTCGAGTTTTGCTTTGTGTTGCGTTGTGTAATATATGAGTTGTTGTTGTTGTTGTTGTTCTTGTTGTTGTTGTAAGTAATAGTGTTGAGTGTTGTTTTGCACTGTCTGTTTGCCGTGTTTATTTGCTGTTAATAGAGCCAAATGCTCAGTTTGCTGTTTGCTTTAAACGATATATTTTCATATAAAGTTATAAGCGAAAGCTTCGAAAAAATCTTATTTTATAGCTACAAATTAGATTTTTCCATTCGAATATACTATTTGGAGGAAAGTCAATGAAGTCAAAGTGGAGAGAGAGAGAGAGAGAGAGAGAGAGAGAGAGAGAGAGAGAGAGAGAGAGAGAGAGAGAGAGAGAGAGAGAGAGAGAGAGAGAGAGAGAGAGAGTGAGTGTGAGAGAGAGAGAGAGAGAGAAGTGTTTGCATTAGAAACCTTCTAATATCTTGTAAAGCAAATGATATTTCCCTTTGATAATCCCATTACTTAGCAGGTTAATCCCTTAATTTATTTCATCTATACTTTCACATATTTTTCTCTAGATATTCCCCTTTAGTATACCCATTACCTAGCAGGTCTATCTCTTACTTTTATTTCATTTATAATTTCGGATATTTTTCACTAGATATTTCCCCTTATTTTACCCATTACCTAACAGGCCTATCAATTAGTTATATTTAATCTATACTTTCACATATTTTTTCCTACATATTTCCCCTTACTTTACCCATTACCTATCAGGTCTATCTCTTAGTTTCATTTCATCTATACTTTCGCATATTTTTGCACATGATTTCTAATAATTTTGCTTGTCATCAGATAGGGCGAGTCGTTGTCGCAACCTTTGTCCATTTATTTATTTTCATTTTGTTCTAGCTACATACAGGCTCGATAAACATCGCGTTGCCAAGTCGGAAACCCTCTGACAATGACAAGATTTACAGCACCCCAAAGCAAAAAAAAAAATACAAAACAAAACATAAATAAAACCAAGTAAAATTTGCAGAAAGCTATCTCAAAACGCAAGAGGGGTAGAAGAAGCAGAGTGAGTGAGAAGCGGCCCAAATCAAAGGCTTTGTGCCATAATAATCTGGGACCACATTTGAGATTTCAATGAAAGCTGCCACACACACATACACACACACACACACACGCACATGAAAATGATTTATTTTCCATGTCGATAAACGAAAGAAAGCGAAACTTGAAACGTTGCCTCCCTGCCTCCCTCCCTCTTCTACAATTGGTGAGCTCACTTTTTGGCAATAGACTTGGCTCGAGTGTAGCGAATGGCGCATAACATTTTCCACAATAGATTGAGCATTTCCGCTGCCAGCATGTGCATGTGTGTGTGTGTGTGGAAAGTTTTGGACACGAACTGCTGGGGAATGAAAGAAAACTCGCCCGCTCGCTCGTTCGCTGGCAAAACATGTGTAGAAGTTTAATTTAATAAGTTTTCTTAGGTTATAGGATATGTTAAACATGCCGATATATATGTATATATACTGTGCACAATGCCTGCAGGCTAAGCAGAAAAAAAAAAAGGTCCAAAAACATAAAAGCAACCAGACAAAGCAGAGTGAGTAAAAAAATAATATATATCCACAAGTTTGTTTTTTTTTCTCGCATCCCCCCTCTCTTTCACATGTTGCTAATTTTATTTGTTGTAAAGTTGTTTTTTCTTTCGTTTTTTTAAAAAAGAAACAGCCAATGGGGCTAACATAAATCATGCGTAAAGTCAAGCCAAACTTTGACTTTGGGGCGTGGCGGTGCGTGTGCCACACATGTGTTGCATAATTTGTAAATTTTTAGTGGCTGAGCCGGCGCTGAGGCAAAAACAACATCTTGGCGATTTGTAAGCGCAAGCGGCTTTGGCTAATTAAATAGCTTTGCGCTTACAAAGCAGTTAACAGGCAGCCAACGGGGTTGCCAGGATTCATTAATAAGCCGTCGACTGTGTCTGTTCGCAAGTTCGTTAGGCAAATACAAAAGGCGTGAGAGAGAGAGAGGGAGGAAGGGAGCAGAGCCGGAAGGGATAGCCAAGGCAAGAAGATAGCAGGAGGACATTAGAGAGCTGCCGCAGTTTCCTGCGAGTGCGGCTGACAAGTGGCCCGGGCAAAGTGAATCAATTTTGGACCAATCAAATAA
Organism: Drosophila aldrichi; assembly: GCA_035045965.1. Lineage (NCBI taxonomy): Eukaryota > Metazoa > Arthropoda > Insecta > Diptera > Drosophilidae > Drosophila > Drosophila aldrichi. Next base: position 208,135 of record JAWNOM010000285.1, on the reverse strand, counting down.
TGGCACTACTTAGATCTGTGCGTCTGTTACGCTAATTGCCGGCACAGTCTTTGTGTGTGTGTGTGTGTGCGTGTCCCATTGCCAGCAGGCTCCTTTGTTGCCTGGCCAACAAAAGACTCTGTCACGGAAACCCCAAAAGCGTTACGCATTCATCAAAGCGCTCTTTACCCTTTGCCTAAGCAACAAAAAATTTGTTTTGCTTCAGCTTGGGGTTTTTTTTTTTTTCGTTTGCCTTTTGCCAAAAGCGAAAGTGTTGATTTCTTCTTTTCGGCAGAAACAGGTGCATCCTGCTCAGCTTTCAATACGGCGAACGGCGAACAATGTACAAAAGATAGAGCTAAAGGAAGAACCTTGAAACTAAATCGCAGCAAAGATGCAAAAGTATTGAAAAAGTGCGTAATGGATGCGACCGACCTTGCCTCGTTTTCTTTTCTGTTTTCTGTTTTCTGTTTTATTTTCAGCTTTATAAATATTTTTTCTCATTGCGTAGGCTGGCAAAAAAAAAAAAAAAAAAAGCGTGGGAAAAGTTAGCGTCTGAGCAAACTGGAGGCTGAGGTTTATTTTTAGATAAAAGTGTTAAGCGATTTTTTATAAAGTTGCCGCAGATAAAAAGTCTTTGACCCGCAGCGCATTAAGAATGGAAAAAAAGTATATTTACTTGAAGTTTAAAGAGAATTAAAGTGAAATAATTAAAGATGAATAATAATAAGTAAAATTTATGAGTGCAAAGGGTTTTCAGTCTCTTCTTGAGATTGAAGAGTATTTTAAGAAGTATGATTGGCAAAATTCATAATTGTCTCAAATATAAATAATAATATATAAATAAATAAATAATATAAAAATATTATTTATTTGTATAAATTAAAAAAATAAGTAAATAAAAAAAATATAAAAAAAAATAAAAAAATATAATTTATATATTTAAAATAAAAATAAAAAATATAATTTATAAATATATAAATTTCTCTGTTAGTGATTTTACAAATATATATATATTTTTAATTTTTAATAATATTTTACAAAAATATATATAAATATGTATACATATTTAATAAAATGCAAACAAATATAAATTTAACTGCCATTGATATTACTCAAATATAAATACAAATAAAAATATATTTCAATAAAAAATAAATAAAATAATATAAATATAATTTTTAATATATACAATCAAATATAAATAAATATATAATATAATATAAACTATGTTATTGATTTTATTCAACTAAATATATTTTATATTAAAATATAAATAAATATTGCTTATGTTGTTATTGATTTTACTTAGTTAGTAGTTTAAAAAGTGATAAGTTAAGCTTCAATTTGCATAGATTATGCCCTCATCTAGAGTGAAAGCCACAATCTTTGCTCTCTTTTACTCCATCTACAGCTTAAACTCTTTAAATACAAGTCAGCATTGGGTAACATTTTCATCTCTTTGCTTGGCAACCAAATATTGCTTTATATATGAGCGAATGCACAGCTGTCGCCTCGATTTCATGTTCTGGACTCTGGCAACGGCCGCCAGCAGCTACTACAGTGAAGCTTACTGCGGCTGTATATGTATGTATGTATGTATATTGATTGCTTCACTCCACACACTTTGGCAACCGCATACGCACTCAGGCACATGAAACGCGCGACGGCAACGAAATTACAACTTGTCAACTCAATCAAGCGCGCTTTATGCAGTAATTTCCGTCACTTGTGTGAGTTCCCACACACACACGCACACACTCACACACACACACACACGCATACTTGTAGACCCCTCTAGCAATAAAACGCGTATAATCAGCTAATATAAAATTTGAATGAGCGCGTTGCTAATAATCCTTTTTTGATTTGGCAGCTCAGGCGAAATTAACAAAGGCCATTGTTGTTGTTGTTGTTGTTGTTGTTGTTGTTGTTGTTGTTGCTGTAAGCTGCGGCTTACCTGAAGCCCAAGCGCCTAATATTATGCAACAGCAGACAGTTAAGCTACACTGTGAGAAATCGAAAGCGACTCTGTAAATTTGCTTTAACTAAAATAAAAATTTAGCTGCACTTGAATATATTTAAAAAATATTTTTTAACACTTTTTAATAAAGCTAACAATTTCTTAAAAAATATATTTATTACTTGCTCTCTCTCTCACTTTCTCTCTCTCTCCTTGTCCTTGCTCTGTTCAGCATTTTAATTTCATGCTGGGACATATTTCCTGGCAGGCGACGATGCCATTCGGTTTAGCGAGGACATCCGATGGCGCTTCCGGCAACAGTTGCCAGCTGGCGCGTTGTCCTTAGCCAGTGTCCTGGCCATGTTCCTGTCGCGCCAGCTACTTCAATTTGCCGCCAGCGAAAGTAGCATAAGGACACCGACAACAACAACAACAACAGCGACAACAACGTCTGTACACAACAAAGACCAAGGCGGAGACGTTGATAAGCTGCTGTCGCGATTTTGCTGCGCAGATTGGCCCAGCTTAAAGGTTACAGTTCTTGGCCAACAACTGAACAGCTTAAAGTGCACACAAACCTCAATTAGCAATTAGCCAAGTTAACAATGTGCCCCATTATAGATGTTTTTCGCGTGCCATTTCGCCAAAGCCAGCAAAAGATGGTGCATGGCATCGATTGCAGGGTACGACTAATGAACTTTCGATTTAAGCCACCCTAATTTGCCAGCTTAGATACCCTCTAGCAGAGAAATGTGCTAAAGTGGGTATACACAAGGCAGAGATATTAACAAAAGATTTATTACTTCAAGTTATTTGTAATCTATTATCAATTTATATATCTATCTTTTGCAGCTTAAGAAATACGTTTTATAAAATAGTTTCGATAGCTTATTTATCGATGATTTTTGACAATAGCTGTAGTACTTGTGATTAGATTGAACAGCAAGTCAGCAAACTAATATTCATTCTATGGACTTCTTCATATTAGTCTTTATAGAATTCTCTGCCCACCTACTCTATCGATAAATATCGATGTAAGGTACTTAAACAGTCATTCACTTGCAACTCAAATTATTTCTCTCTGATTTTATTTCTTTGTTGCCTTTAATTGCGAAAATCAACAAATGCCCGCAGCTCGGATTTATGCAGCACATGTGCGCCCACCGCCCGTGGCCACGCCCCCAACTGGTGCCCCCATTTACAAGCTATATTTAGTTAATTACTGCCACAGAAAATGGCGAGCAGCGATGCGGGTCGTCCAGTTGCGACTTTTCAAATTTTACGACTTGCAGCAGCTGAAAGCAAAGCAGCGAAATGAACTCCCCGGCGTATCGTTTGGGCGGGGCGGGGCGGTCTCTAATGCCAAACTTTTTGCTGGCTGCGATTTTTTCCACTGTTTACGACTAAATTAAATGTGCATTAAATAACGGTTAACAACTGACAGCCAGCGTGGGTGGGGAGATGAGACTTCGAGACTCCAGACAATAAAATGTGCCAAAGGGCACAAGTTTTTCGGATTTGTTTGCGAGCATTTGGTCAAAAGGAAAACAAACCAATTTGACATTTTATGTGACACGTGGCGTGGCGCGAATAAACTGCCACCAAGGGCCAAATCATAGCAATGGCCGAGCGAGAGGAATTGCTCTAAAGGGATTCAGACAGTGGATATTCGAAATGTAAATTCTGAATGGCATTAGAGATGCTGATCGATAGTTATCGAGAGAGATGAAGATAGAGTAAAGAAATTTGAATGGAAATCGGATGAAGAAAGGTGTAAGGAAATTATAGAGAAGCTGATCTATAGTTATCAATTGAGGGCAGCTGTAAAGAAATTTGATAGGAAGTTGGTTAACGAAATGGGTATAGAAACTTGTTCAATATCTATCAATGACTGAGAATAGCTCTAAAGAGTTTAGTGTGTGAAGATTCGAACTTTGATTTGTGGTTGGCTGTCAAATAATGATAAATAAATAAAAAGCTGTTCGATAGCTAACGATTTTTGTAGTTATCAATCAATAGCTGAGTGTGAGTATAATTCCGTGCACTTGCGAAACTTTAATTCTGATTGGGAGTTGGTTAACCGATCTACGAATAAAGAGTTTTTCGATAGTAATATTTATCTATATATTGCTGCTAAAAACATTTATAGTTATCTATTAATTAGCTAGTTGTAGCCTGGGTTTGCTCTGATTATTATCCAAATATCCTCATATCGATAATTATCGATATCATATACATATATTCATATCATTCACTCAATTCAGCCATTTTATTAAATTTTTTAAATACAACTTTGTCTGCTCTTCAATCATTCTTAAATTTGATTCAAGTCTTCAATTATTTGTAGCCAATTTAATTTTCAATTTAAAATCAGCTTCGACTTGAGCGCAGCTCAGTCAATTTTCAGGAAAATTCTTTTCATTGCTTTTCGCTTAGCCATCCACAGTGGCTTCTCCGGTGAAAACAATTGATTTTTAATTTAAATACGTCCGTTTTATGGGCTGTTCGTTAAGCTGAAGGTCCGTAGGTCGGTTAATGTCGTCACGTTGATTTGATTTTATTGCCCGGCCCGTTTGGGCGCAACTTTTGTGCCTAGCTCTTATGTGGCGCACTCGTGGGCGGGCTGAGCACCCGCTTTTATGTCGCTGCGAAATGACCTGAGTGGCATAATTTATGCATGCCTCACTGAGCGGGCCACGCTGAATGAAACGGCTCCGGTGCATAAGTCAAATTTAGAGCCCACTTAGTAGACCAATAAATACCTCGCATACCTAGCCGTCGATGGGAGCGACGTGCGCGACCCTCGCCCCGCCCACTTACGCAAAAACGCATTTGTTTTATGGCCAAGCCACAGTATTCGTCGCTCTTATTAAATTTCGTGTGACGAAGCATAAAAAAAGCTGCTTGAATATGTTGCAGAGCATTTTTGCCACATCTATTTTTTGTTTTTGTTTGGCTTTTATTCTGTTGCTCTTCATAAAAATTTGTTTTATATGCTGTCACACACGGACAGCAGAGCAGCAGAGCAGCAGAGCTGCTGCAGTTAGTCGAGTGGGCGGGCACACTTGGATCGTGGAGACACCGCAGAGGCCACGACAACGACGACGACGACGACGACGACGACTGCCAACAATAACCCAAAATGCCAACAAGTATGATAACCGCAACAGTAACAACAACACACACACACACACACACACACACGAGTGTGTGTAGAGCAGGACAAAAGACTCAGCAGCCAGGAAGATGTTCTGCCACATTTTTGTACTAAGCGTATTATGAAATTTTTTATATATTTTACAACTTGTCTGCGCTGTTCTTAAGTTCCTACTTCTCTCTCTCTCTCTCTCTCCCTCTCCCTCTCTTAGTTATAGTTCTGCTTGGCTATTTTACTTTGCACTAAAGAGTTTTTTAAAGCAACTCTGACACTGTATTAAAGTTGCAACTGAAGTGAGCTTAAAACAGAATTTTTTATACGAAAGCTTTTAATTAACTTTTTTTAAAGTGAGCCAAAAGCAGAGGGAAAATGTGTGAATGTTTCTTTGAATCATACATATATGATAATGAATAAGTTGTTAAAGCTTCATATTATTTAAATTTTGCATTTTTCGTTGAATGAAGTAAAATTTTATTTCTATAAAAATTCTTTAAATAACTTGATTTAACAGCAAATGATACTATATCATATATGAGAGAGTTTGTAAATAATTTTAAAGGAAAGCACATTATTTCTTAGTCTGCTCTATGCAGAAAATAAAAAACATATTTTTGACAGCTACAAAAGATAAATTTCAGTAGAAATTCTAGCAAAAGATAAGAAATATTTTTATTCAAATTTTTAGTTCCAAGTTTTTCAAATGTATATAATAAATATAATAGGAATTAAATTTAGTTTAATTTTTATTTCCAAATTTTTCAAATGTGTATAATAAATCTAAAAAAAATAATGTTATTTGACAATTAATTTGAAATGCAATTAAATTAAAAAAGTAATATTTACTATTTTATTTTATTGCATTACCCATTGCTCCATTTCAACTGCAATATATATTTAATTTTCCCCTCAAAGCTCAATGCTCATTAATCTCGCTAAAGAAACACTTGGCTGAAATAGAAATTTGTTTCATTTTACAATTTATATATATATATATATATTTTTGTGCTGTTTTTCTTACACGAAAGCAAACAAACGAAAACAAGCACTTCATATGTTAATTTTCCAATTAGACAGAGAAAAATGGCACTAATTACATGCGCACGTACCAAACAACAACTACAACAACAACAACAGCAACAACAACAAGAGCAGCAGCTACAATAAAAGTAGCCACTTGAAGGGCGAGTCATGGTCCTTTGCTTTTGGTCCTGGGGGCCTCTGCGGCCAGGCCAAGCCAAGCCAAGGCAAGCCAAGGCACAACAAGGCGAAAAAGTAAATAAAATTAATTTTATACACCAACATTGGACTGGGCTGGTCGTATGGGCGTATGGGATCAGAAGGCAGCAGCCGAGCTAAAGCCAAAGTCTTCGAGTCAGCAGAAAGAGAGAGAGAGAGAGAGAGAGAGAGAGAGAGAGAGAGAGAGAAAAAATACATAAAAATAAAGCAGCCAAAGAAATGCTGCAAATGTCTGGGCTCAAGTGGGCTCTCTCTGCTGTGTGGGCTGGGCAGGTGTGTGTGTGTGAGTGTGTGTGTGTGTGGGCATTAAAACGAGCGCTTGACACGCGACGCGTTTGCATTTTACACGCAGCAGGCGCAAGAAACAACAACAACAACAGCAACAACAACAGCAGCCACATTGTAGGCATTGTTTTATGAACCACAGACACACACACCTACACACACACACACACACACACTCATTCAAGTAGGCGAAAATATTAACCGCACTGTACAATTCTAATTACATTTTGCCCGCCTGGCAGCTGCCTGCTCCTGCTCCTGCTCCTGCTCCTGCTCCTGCTGCTCCTGCTGCTGCCTTGCTCAACTCCTGCTGCTGCTCCTCCTGCTGCTGCTGCTTCTGCATCCCTTCACACATTTTGCAATTGCCGCGTGCGCCTTTAATTTTATTTATTGCGCGAAATTGCTGACTAGAGGTGTGTGCGTGTGTGTGTGCGTGTGTGTGTGCTGCAGCATCGCGTGTCGCATTGCCATAAAGTGCAACAGCAACAACAACAGCAACACTCAGCTTAGCTACCCTCTACCATAATTCTCTTTGAGTTAAGCAAAGCTCTTACTAAAGATAAATATAAGAAAAAAAAAAAAAAAAAACAATTTTGTTGTATTTAAATTTTAAAATTCATTGTTCATCATTTCCCAGCTTCATTTTCTCACTTCCCTCATTTCAAAAGTCTTTTTACAGCGTATCTCAATAGTCGTTTCTATTTGATTGATTAAGCTTACGAAAATTTGCTGCTGCAATGTTTTTTGCTTAGGGCGGATGTTTGTATTATTGCAGCTGTGTGAGTAATTGTGCGTGTGTGTGTGTATTTGTAGAGAAATTTGTTGGCTTTGACTTACGCGAGTGAACCAAAGAATTAAGAAAGCAATTTAAACATACCTGCAAAGAGAAGAATTGAAAAAGAAAATTAAATGTGAGTTGATTAAATATGTATATACATATGTAAATATATTTAAATATCTATATAACTTAATTAATTATATACTCAAATTCAAAGCCATTTCAATTTGTTAATGTATAGCTCTTACGACTCTAGGACTCTCGAAAAGCATTTGGCGAATTGCCACGCTGTTAACTTCGCGCTGACCATTAAAAACAGACACACACACACACACACACACACACACACACACACACACACACACATACACACATACAAAATGTGCTTCAAAGGATTGCATAACAGTAGATGAGAAATAACGACACATTTTACGCTTAATTAAACAAGTTCAATAAACCGAGCAGGAAGGAAAAGCTTGAAAGAAAAGTAACCCTTTTTATGTTAGTGTGTGTGTGTGTGTGTGTGTGTGTGTCATTGTTGCCGAGCATAATTGCCAGCATAATTCATAAAACCGAAAGAGTTGCTTGAGTGGACCGAGTGGACCGAGTGGAGTGGAGAGCGAATCATTGACTTTGTTTTGTGGAGCACATTTAGGCGACTGGCAGCCCGCACAAAGGAAGCGAATCTAAATACACTCGGCTGATATTTTTGCAGCTACTTGGGCCGCTTTGACACACGCAGCGCAAACAAAGTGGCAACAAAGTGGAGCAGCAGCAGCAGCAGGAGCGGCAGCAGGAGGAGCGGCAGCAGCAGGACATCGCCGGTTCATCAAATGCACCACTGGCAGCCAGAGCCACTTGCTTTTTAATTAAAATCCAAAGTCATTTGCATGCGCTCTGAATGGCACCGACCCAAAGAAATTGCCTCGCAATGGGCGGCAACTGCTTCTGTGCATTGTAATCTAAGTAGTTTTTGAACGGGGGGGTGGGGGACGAGAGGAGCGACGACAACGACCATTATAATCATTATCAATTGCCGAGCGCTGACAACGAGCTTAACAATGGCCACATCGAGACCGAGACTAAGACTCTCAGTGGGAGAGGGAGAGGAGGAGCAACCACAGCTCACTGCCACTGAGAATCAACCACGAACCACAAAGTCCGGGCACCACAAAGGCCGCCGCGATGCATAGCAAGTAGGCTGAAGTGTAATGGAAGCGAAGAAGATGCTGATGGCAATGGACGCGGCGGAAGGAAGCGGCCAGCTGGGGCTAGCGGGGTAGTGGGGTAGTGGGTAGCTAGCCGGAAGCCGTGCAACGCAAACGGAAACGGAAAGCCTTATTAAGCGGAAACATTTCGCCTTTTGGCTTCGTGCGAGCCCATGCCATGAAATCCTTTGCTCATAATTTATGCCAATATTTTTGCAACTATGCCACGCCCACGCCCGCGCCCGCACCAGCAGCCGCTGCCATCGCATCAGTCAAATCAAAAGCAGCGCTGCGTATTTTATTGGCCAGACAGAGAGAGAGAGAGAGAGAGAGAGAGAGAGAGAGAGCTGGATATATGTATATATTCTGCGAGTTTTCATCTGTGTCCCTTGGCATATCAATTGAAAAATTGCAATTGACAAAAGCGAAAAGCGAAAGGCGAAAGGCGAAAAGAGCGCGCAAAAAGATGCGAAAAGCAGCGAACAAAGTCGCCAAGTGTAAGAAACGCTCTCAAAGGATTCGCGGCGGCTTTTGAAGTGTAAATCACAGCGCAAAGTAATGACAATTTCTGCAGCGTAGTCAAGTGTAATTGGAAAACACATTGGGGGCGTGCGCTGGCCAGAGGCGAAAGGCTGCAAGTGTCAATGAGGGAAATTGATATTTACCGTTGGGGTTTCTTAGTCAACTGAAACGAGAGATAGACAGCGAAAGAGAGGTAGACAGAGAGAGAGAAAAAGAGAGTCGCATTAAATGCATTCCACAAGATATTAAAAGCAATCGGCTTGACAGCATTTAAGCAACTGTTAAATGGAGAGAAAGCATAACAATTAGTGTTGGAAAGTGCTGAAAACAAAAGAGGCGAAGCAACTGCATGTAAATACTTGCTGGATTGCTATCCAGTAGAATATTAAAAAATATTAAAAATGTAAAAATAGAGGAAAAACAAACAAAAACGAATGCAAATAAAAACATGTAAGAATAGTAATATTATATATATAATCGATGTTTAAATTTTAGATTAATAAATATTAAAAATGTAAAAATTGAATGGAATAGAAGAAACAAACAAAAATTTAATGAATTAAAAAAAAAAATGTAGGAATTGTAAAATACATTATAATAGGTACATATACATATATAATCTTAGTATAGATCTCAGATTTTTTGTAATTATTTTTTTTTTATGTCAAAATAGATTAAGTTGTCATAAATAAATAAAGAAATGAATAAATACATAAATCAGTAACTAAATAAATAAATAGAAAAATAAATAAATAAATTAAGAAAGAAAGAAATAATTAAATAAATAAATAAATAGAAAAATAAATAAATAAGTAAATAAATAAATAAATAGAAAAATAAATAAATAAATAAATAAATCAGTAAATAAATTAATAAATAAACAAAAAAAAAAAACAATTAAAAATAAATAAATAAATAAAATAAAAGAAAATATTCAGCAATGAAATGAGAATATTATTGTTATTATTATTATTGGAATTGAAATGAAAAAAGATGAATAAAAAAAAAATAATAAATAATAATGAATAATAATAAATAATAATAAATAATAATTCATAATAATTAATAATAATAATAATATTACATATTCAATTTAAAAAGTTAAAATTCGCACAGCTTTAATATCTTTCTACAGCTGCTCCCTAAGCAATAGCAAATCGCAACCCTGTTCCGGGCAACTTTAAGCCATTTTTCAGTAGCAGCTCTGAACCTTAATGATTTTCCGTGCAATATATTTCATGCAGAGCCCAACAACAACAACAGTAACAACACGCACAACCTCAAGTATTAATGTTGATGTGGATGATTTAAGCTGGTGGCACACTCAGTTTAGAGCAGAGGCACGCATTCTGCAACTTATAATGTGCCATAAATCAAAGTCAAAGCCTAGCATATGGAAGAAAGAGAAGGAGTGTGTGTGTGTGTGAGAGAGAAGGAGTATGGAGCATAAAAGCCTGCTGACCACATTAAAGCTCAAATGTCCAGCAATTTTCAGAGGCAACACAAAAACTTGTAGCACCAAAAAATTTGCTTACAGCAATAGAGAGAGGGAGATAGAGAGAGAGAGAGAGAGAGAGAGAGAGAGTGAGAGAGAGAGAGAGTGAGAGTGAGTGGGAGAGAGAGCGGTCCAAACAACAGCAAACTTTGCTCATCATTAACAAAACAAAATATTGAACATACCTCAGTGGCAGTGGCAGTGGCAGCGGCAAGTGGAAATATCCCTACCAAATAGCCAGAACTCATAGAGCGGGTCTTACATTTCAAGTTGTTCGCAACAGCAGCAACAGCAGCAGCAACAACAACAACAACAGCAGCAGCAAGTTGCACTCAAGTGCCTATTTATCTTATTAAGACGATGCCGAGCAGCTTGTGCTTGGGTGCTGACTGCCAGTTCTGCCAGTGGGCGTGGCATTGTCTGTCTGCCTGTTTGCCTAAGCATTGCTCGTCCTAGGCAAGGACACAGCCTCCTACTCCTCCTCCTCCTCCTGCTACTCCTCCTTCTCCTGCTGCTTTGCCTATTAGTTTATTTTGCTGCTTGAAGTAGTTTCTAAGTTTCTGCAGAACTTGGGTTTGTTTTGTTAATTTGATAGGGCATACTTCTCTCTCGAGCAGGCAGCTCGCCGAGCATAGTTGCGTTGACTTGTCCACTTACGCTCGTGCCATGCATAAATGTGACTGAGCAAACAAAATGGAAATGCTCTGACTAGTGACTAGTGACTAGTGACTATTCACTAGTGACTGCTGACTAGTGACTAGTGACTGGGAAGAGCGCATATGCGACTGTGTTTGTGGCTCTCTGTCTGCTATGAATACTTTTAAAGTGCTGTCAACATTTTTCGACTTGTTTGATTATGTCAATGTCTGTCGCTTCGTATATATATGTATGTGTGTGTGTGGGTGGTATGAAAATGTATGCTAATTGGCTTTTGATATTGTGCCATTGTGGGCTGGGTCATCTGAGTGTGCCGAGCGTAATGACTTTAAAGCAACCAACTGAGGGCGGATATCATTGTGCGGTTTTGTGGCTAGCATGCCGCTCGTCCTCCAGTGGAGTGTTAGTGGTCGGCCATGCTGAGTGCTAGAGTGGTCAATTATTAGGTAGTCGAGCGGACAGGTGCATTGAAATGGGCCAAAAAATGCTGAGAAATGGTAAAGCTAAGAGAAATTTCTACACACAAATAATGTAAGTGGATTGTAAGAGTCTTAATTGATCTTGCTTAAGTAGTGGAGCAAGTTTAAGCAGCGAAATTTCCCTTTAATGGCAGCTGCAGCTCTCACTTCAGCTCCAATTCATATCGATCTTGTTCAAGGACTAGCCAATTGGCTAGGCTATCGCAATTCCCTGGCCATTTTCGACAGTTGTGACAGGCCAATGATTTGTGGAATTCATTTGCATAGAGCCCAAGCGCCAACAGCAACACAGAGAGAGAGAGAGAGAGAGAAAAAAATTACTGTAAAGAAGAGAAATGTTAGCCGTAGCTAAACTTTTTAATAGAGGCAAAAGTTTTCGGTAGCTTAATTTATTAACCTCTCGAGATTCGATATGCTGAGATTTGGAACGCACTCAACGCACAATGCACACAACGAAGCGAAAGCTCATAAATATCGATTTCATTACCAACGCATATCGAGGCTGGGCGAGAGTAAAGGCAGAAACCGAAAGCCAAAAGCTGATGAGCCCCAGCGCCAATGGAGTTGGAATCAAAGCAACTGATGCCAACTCGATGGGAGAGTGTGGAGGGGTATGCTCGTATATCGTGTGCGAATCATCCACACGCCATGACTAAAAGTTACTAAATTTTCCGGCCGTTTGCGTCATTAATTTACAAAAAAAAAAAAAAAAGAAAAAAAAAGGAAAAGGAAAAAAACGAGAGCATAGAGAATGAGAGAATGAGTGGAAGTGGTTAAAGGCAACCAATTGAATGGCATGCAGAGAAAAAAATGAAGAGCAGCCGAAGCAAAGTCCAAATAATGGAGCAGCAAAAAGTTTCGCGAACGAGCGCCGATGCTCGTGCACTGATAAGGATAATGGATTTGGACTCCTGGACAACGTTGACGACAATGAGAAGCAGGAGCAGGAGGAGAAGGAGCAAGAGAGCGAGAACGTGCTGGCGCAACTTGGCAGCAAGTAAATTTATTCATTGACAATTGAGTTGCGGGCTGCTGGAAATTGAGTTTGGGTCAACAGCGCGTTATTTAGATGTACGCCCCGCCCCATCCACATTGTCATTCGCATCGTCATCCGCATCGCCATCGCCATCATCAGTTCATCCCAAGTAATTTCGAGTGCTGCATATTTATTTGCACAAACGCTCTTTGGCTTGATTATTATGTATTGCTCTGGCTGTCATTAAAGCAGCCCACCGACGGCTCAAGCTCCACTCAAGTGGTTCGTTTCGATGGTTCGGTTTGATTTCGTTTGGTTTGGCTGCGGCTCGCTGCAGTGTGAGTTCGTATTTCAAATACTTTTCGCGCAAAATTGTCAAGTATACTTTTTGGCTTACAAAACTATGCAGCGGGTGTGGGGGAAGTTGGTGGCTGTCGCTGGAAATCAAAAGTACTTAGGGAAGTGGGCGTGGTTGAAGCAATATTACTGAGAGTTTGCAGGGAGAAGTTTAAAGAAAATGTTTTAAAATTTATTTTTATATATTATTATTTTTATTATAAGTATTATTTACTTATTTACTTATTACTTTTTTTATTATTATTATTATTATATATTTTTTAAATTTATTTATTTTTTTACTATTATTATTAGTATTTTTTTATTATTTTATTTTTATTTATTTTTATTATTATTATGATATATTTGTTTAATTAATAAATTTTTTTTACTATTATTATTATTACTTTTTTATTATTTTATTTTTATTTATTTATTATTATTATCAAATATTTTTTTAAATTATTTATTTTTTTACTATTTTTTTATTATTTTATTTTTATTTATTATTATTATTATGATATATTTGTTTAATTAATTAAATTTTTTTTACTATTATTATTTCTATTGTTTTTTATTATTTTATTTTTATTTATTATTATTCTTATTATAATATATTTTTTAAATTTATTTTTTATTTTTTAAATTTTTATTATTATTAATTTATCATAGTAAACCTGCTTCACAAAGAGTCTTCAGGAAAAAAGGCTTTGTGCTGGAAGAAGTGAGGCTGGACACTGAAGTATAAAAGACAGTGCCCAGTGTAGAAGCCCACAGAATTACGCCGGTATAGCCCCCGTGTAGTTGGGAGGCAGCTCAAGAGCGGGTTGCAGAAAATGCAGTACGACGCAACGCTCAGAGTGACGAATTGATAGACAGTGCATAAAGCAACAGCAAAAAAATAAAGGGCACAACTCTCTCCCTCGCTCTCACTCGCGCCCTCTTCTTAAGCCTTATTTCTCTGCTAATACTGCGTTCCCGTAGCAACGCTGAGTTTCATGCTAGCCTAGGCTCTCTCATATTACGCTTTGTCTCTTTGTTAAAGCACATATTCTCGTTAAGCAGCTCTTAAGGCCATGTATATGCATTAAATTTCTACAAAAATTATTAATAATATATATAAAAATATATAATAATATAAAATTTGTATCAATGCAAATGCAATAATAATAATAAATATATTAAAAATTATTGTATATGTCGAAGCGCTAGTAGTATTAATATATTGGCACGCACTGTAATTGTGCTTTCTACCTACTTGCCTATTTTCCTTTTTGCATGCCTTCGCACTTGTGTATGTGTGAGTTGAGCCTGTATGTTCGATGTATTAAGAGTGCAGCATGTGAATGCGTATGGTTTTGCTATTTTGTGTGTTTCGCGACTGTTGTAATAGCCGATTATGCTTTGTAGACTGGAAAAGTCCCGTTGTAGCGGGACGACAGCGTATGTAGCTGTCGTCGAGTGTGGTTCGGTGGTAGGCACAAGAAATGAGTGAGACAAAGAATTCAGAATCGTTTGAGAAGTGGACGGCCACCGAAACTCGCTGCGCTAAGGGATACTGTGTTTGTTTTGTGCTTTGACATACATATATACATATCTTGTAATCAATTATTGTCAATCTAAATGCAAAAGGCAAATGCGATAATAATAATAAATATATTAAATATTAGTATGTATATGTATATTTTATAATATAATTATTATTGTATATATCTTACATTCATTTCTTTGTCAATCAACTTTTTCTGTTATTATTTTATATCATTAATAAATAATTATATTATATATATTTTATATATCATTAATTATATATTATTAATATATCATTAATAAATAATTATATTTATATTATATATGCCTTATATTAATTTTGTTGTTTATCTATTTTTATTTTTTTTTATTTTTATTTTTTTTATTTTTATTTTTTTATTTTATTTATTTATTTATTTATCTATTTTTTTATTTATTATTTTGTTTGTTATAAATTTATTCTCTTTCTTGGCATCCACACAATTAATAACGTGAATTTACTTTTCTATTCCCATTGCAACAATTTAAAACTATTTCCAATTGAGAATTCATTAGAAAAGCTACGCTGTTAAATATCAAAAGTTCTGCCTTATTTATAATCATGAAAATGCAGCAAAATAAAAGAATAAAATAAATAAAAGTAAGAATAGAAAAAATTGTAATTTACTTCTAGCTGTTTAGCTCGGCATTCGCTCAATCCCCATTTGCATAAAATGAGCTGCAATTTGCCTGCATTTTCCACTCGCCGCTCTCTTCCTCACTTCCACACCCCCACTCACCCTCTCTCTCTATCTTTTCTATCTGCTGCTGCAATACTTCACATGGCCCCTGATATTTGCTGAAGCCTCATTTTATTTTTTCATTTCTATGAGTTGTTTTATTTTCTCTCTTTTTTTTCTGTCTCTCTTTTTTTGTTGTTGTTGTATTTCCTTATGTATTTATATATGTATGTTTAAGGTTTTTATTTGTTGCTGTGCCGCATGAAATACTCGTAGATGTTGTCGTCGCCGTGGTATGAAATCTAGTTTCAGGCAAATGCCACAAAAGATTGATTTTTTGCTGCTGCTTCTTCCACTACAACTAGTGCTTGTTTATTTTTTTTATTTTTATTATTTTTCTGTTATTGTTGTTGCAGCTGCTGTTGTTGCTGTTGTCGCAATTTCTTTTGGGGCTGCCGCACTGCTGGCAGCTGGCCAAGCACAAATTTGTTTTGAGTGCCTCGGCGACGACATGTCCAAGCCCAAGTCCAACGCACCAACAAAAACCCAACCCCGACCCCCGCGCAGCAAACAGATACTCTTACAATGCTCTAAATTTGCTTAACAAATTTTCAAATTTAATATGTTAGTCGAAAAGAAATAAATAAAATCCACAGAGACACAGATACAAAACTTTGACAAAACAAAGACCCAAATTATAAGCACAGAAAAATAAGTAAATAAATAAATAAAAAAGCAAATCGCGAGCAAAAACCGCAAAATAAGAAGACGACGACGACGACGAAATAAACAGAGAAAGAAATAAACTTTTGCGGGCCCAAACACGTAATAACATTTAAAAAGTGCTGATGCTTGAAGCCACACACAGTGGAAAAAACTGAGGGAGCAGGAAACTGGAGAGCTGGGAAGCTGCTGCTGTTGATGATCAACATTTCGAGTGGTTGTTGCTGTTGTTGCTGTTGCTGTTGCTGCTGCTGCTTGGAGCCACAGGCCACAACTTTTGCTGATTCAACACTCTCGCTTTTTTCTTGTGCTTTGCTTCAAAACATTTTCGCATTTATTCTTAATTATCAAGAGCGTATTTTCGTTGCCTTCTGTTACTTTTTGCCTGTTGCTATAAATCTAGCTGGCAGAGCTTTCATTACCAGTTGGGCCCTGTTGCACCCGCGCTGCGGCCCTGCGCGCAGACAGGACAGCCCACACACACATAGACTCTCGACATACTTTATCATGACACGCGGCGTATTTCAACATATCTTCCACACTGACAGATGAGCCAAACAACCAGACAGACGACTGCACTCGTCCTGTCACTGCCCGA
Source organism: Drosophila aldrichi (assembly GCA_035045965.1). Lineage (NCBI taxonomy): Eukaryota > Metazoa > Arthropoda > Insecta > Diptera > Drosophilidae > Drosophila > Drosophila aldrichi. The sequence continues at coordinate 191,494 of JAWNOM010000285.1, read as the reverse complement.
CTCCTGCCCTCTGCGTCCGTCTCCTGCTCTATGCCAGTCCGGCAGTTGCAAGCTGCTGTCTGGCTGCTGACTGTCCTCTGTCCATCTGTCTGAATGTCCTGTTGTCTCTTTTGGAACATATGACAGTTTAATTTACTTTTATTTTTCTGTGGATTGCATTCCAACAACTCAGTTGTTGGGGGTTTCTCTTTTTTTTGGGGATCCCCAACTCTGGTTTAAAGTTTATGTTGATGTTTATGTCATTTAATTTCAATTACGAGCGAGCATTATGCTCGCCTATTGAAATTGTTAGCTCAATAATAGAGCGAGAGAGAGAGAGAGAGAGAGAGAGAGTGGGGATGGTAGAGTTCGCTTTTGGTTATTTTAATTATGCGGCTGGCTGGTAATTTATGTTAAACTGTGAGTTATTAGAATTTATGGCGCGCTGCTAGCAAAAGCTCGTGAGCTCGTGAGCCCGTGAGCCCGTGAACTGCCAAATGGCCAGCAACAACAGTGCGGCTTTAAGGCAGCTTTAAGCGCCTCTACATTAGTTCGACTGCATTGTTGGATATGCCAAATAAATACACGAAAAAGCAATCAACTTTGCTGCTCTGTCTGAATCTCTGACTACCTCACTGCCTGAGTGGGATATACGATAGTAGCTGCAAACCAACATTTACAATATTGTTCGAGTAAATCACAAAAATACCAAAAATAAAAAAAAGAGAGAAATGGACAGCAAAGATAAATAAAAATAAATGCTAGAAATGCTACTCGAAAAAAGAAAGAAGAAAAACAAAAGCGAAGCTCAAATGCTCTTGCATAGCTAATGAAGTGCTTGGGGGAGGCTTATCAAATATATATGTATATGTATGTATATATGTACATATATTGAAGCCATATTGCGAGTAGTCAAAGTTGTCTTAATATGTGCTCCATATAGCTTGAGCTGTTATTTGCATGGGCATAGAATTTAATAAATTAATTTATAATTGAAATGAAAACTTTATTTATTTCTATATCTCCCTGATTTTGTTTGTATTTATTTTTATTTATCTGTTTATAGCCACAGAAGCTGAAGACAATATTTATTTCGGGAATTCAGTGGCATTCTCTCTCCCTCTCACTCTCTCTCATTCACAATATAATTATAAAAAGTAGTAAGTGTCATGAATTATTAAATTATTAAATTTTGAAATTATTTAATTTTTAAATTATTGAATTTTTTAAGTATTAAAATTTTGAACTATAAAATTTTTTAATTATTTGATTATTCAATTATTATATTTTTAAATTATTAAATTATTGAATTATTAAATTATTAAATTATTAAATTATTAAATTATTAAATGATTAAATGATTAAATTATTAAATTATTAAATTATTAAATTATTAAATTATTAAATTATTAAATTATTAAACTATTAAATTATTAAATTATTAAATTATTAAATTATTAAATTATTAAATTATTAAATTATTAAATTATTAAATTATTAAATTATTAAATTATTAAATTATTAAATTATTAAATTATTAAATTATTAAATTATTAAATTATTAAATTATTAAATTATTAAATTATTAAATTATTAAATTATTAAATTATTAAATTATTAAATTATTAAATTATTAAATTATTAAATTATTAAATTATTAAATTATTAAATTATTAAATTATTAAATTATCAAATTATTAAATTGTTATTTTATTAAATTATTAAATTATTAAATTAGTAAATTATTAAATTATTAAATTATTAAATTATTAAATTATTAAATTATTAAAATAATACAAATATCTTACTTATCTTTATTATTTATTCATTTAATTTAATTTAATTTTATTTATTTAAATTGAATAATTTTTTTCAACAAAAACTTGTCTACACATCAAACTGCAGAATAAAGTCGCTAAGACTAAGCTAGTGTATAGCTAGAGAGTTTGAGTGAAGAGACCCTGACAATGGACGATAGACGGATGGACGGATGGACGGATGGACGATGAGCAATGCCAAAACAATGACAGCGGCAAATCAACGCGCCAAAAAGCTGACAAACGACAAATGAGTAAAAAGCCCATACAAAGAGTCTCCACAGAGCAACGGGACGTCGAAGCGATTCCACTCAGACAATGCTGATGCTGCGTGGGGGTGAGCAGGATGCTGTTGATGATGACGCCATCGTCGTCGACAGTCCAGTTCGAGTGACTGACTGCCTGACTGACAGTCTGGCACTTTATGTGGTGTTTGACTCGATGTTTTTTCTTGCTTTTTGCCTTTTGCCAAAGAGTAAACAGAAGCTGCTAAGCAGCCGCAAATTTTTGATAAAGTTTCCAATATATGCATAACTAAGCCAAATAGAAACGGACCAATTCGCACATACTTAAACTTATATACTTGTATATGTATGTGTTTGTTGTTACTTATGTTTGTATTAGTATATACCCGAACTGTCTGCACCACAAAAGTGGTTGGCATTTATTTATTTTTATTTGTATTTTTTTGTTCGTCTTCCTCTTCTGTTGCCTGCAAATACTTCCACTTGAATACAATTCCTTTTGCTCAGATCTCTAGAGATTTGTTTTTTGTTTGGTTTTGTTTTGTTTTCGTGCACTTGTTTACTGCGTCTTTGTTAAAAATAGCAGCAGCAGCTACAGCAGCAGTAGCTGTAGTAGTAGAAACAACAATGCAGCAGGATTGCTGCTCCTGCTCCTGCTCCCCCTGCGGCTCTACACATGTCACCGACTGAAGAAGCTTTTGCCAGCTCGAGGGATTTTTCGTCTTTTCGCACACAGCTCGGAGTAAAAATGTAAATTTACATTAGACGCAAGTAAATTTAAATAATGCGCGGAAAATTTACTAGCTTTTTTTTTTTTTCTCCATCCACTTTCCTTTCTTTGTACACTTTTTCGAGTGGCTGTTGTGAAGCGTCAGCGACAAGGAAACAGAGAGCTTTAGATAACAGTTATGGTATCGCCTGAGCTGTTGTCGGTTACTATGGGGCACTATTATGTGGCAGCTTTTGGCTGCTGCTGCAGCGGCTGCTGCTGCTTTGGCTTAGAAAATATGTTGACAACCATAAAGTTGAATTGTTACGTTAGATTTTGTTGGGCTTTGCTTGGGCAAGCAGAGAGTGCAGCGGCACATGGCCAAGTCATGCATTGTGAAACATGGCATTTGTGAATATAAACAAAGTAGAAATAGTTGTTGTATATACATATTGCCAAGAGAGGTTGTGGAAGGTATGTGGAACGTATGGTTTCTCTCTATCTTTATTTAACTACTAACAGAGTGTTAGACAGCGCATTCAAAGAGTAATGGAGCTAAAGTGGACTTCGGCGAGGCTTTGAAACATATGTGGAACTTATGTGGAACGTATATATAGCTACTAGCAGAGTGTTAGACAGTGCATTGAAATGGTAATGGACCTAAAGTAGACTTCGGCAAGGCTTTGAAACACATGTGGAGCTTATGTGGAACGTATGTTTTCACTATATAACTACTCAAAGAGTGTTACAGAGTGTTAGACAGTGCATTGAAAGAGTAATGGAACTAAAGTGGAAGCCAACTTTATTTGTATTTTGAGTATCTGTGAATAAACAAAACGGGGACTTTGGAAAGCACGTAGAACTTGTAAGGAACGCATGTGGACCGCATTTGAAACGTATATTTTCTGTACATAACACTTATTAGATTGTTAGACAGCACATTAAAATACAGAAAATAAATAGGAAATATCCACTTGATGTATATTTTAAATATTTGTGAATAAACAAAACAGAAATAGTTTAGCTTTTGCCTGGGCTGTTAAAAGTATGTGGAACTTAAGTTATTTTTACATGACTGCTGTTAGAATATTAGACAGCACATTAAAATGCAATACTACTTAAGGGAATACCCAGTTCATATGCATTTTAAATATTCATGAATAATCAAAGCAAAATAAGTTCTCGCTTTTGCCTAAAATGCCGGTGGAACGTAAGTGGACCATAAGTTCTCTTTTTACATTACAACTATTAGATTGTGAGAAATTGCTGTGGAACTAAAGTGAATACAAACTTTATTGTCGGATCATATTATTTGCTATATTATTATTATTACACCTAAGCCTCTGCATTTATGTTAATTCCCGAAAGTACTCGATGCACCCCTCCTGGCAGACTAAGCCAGCCGCAAAAAGGCATTTTGGGCCTCAGTCGCTGATCCAAATTCTACAAAATCCGCATGCATTTTTCATGCTTTGTCAAATAAACAGCATCTACATAAAGAACTCACACACTCTTCGCTTCGGCTAGACGATAGCAAATCGTGCCTGGGCTACAATTTTTTCTACTTTTCCTTTCTATTATTTTTTTGTTTTTGCCATTTTGTGGGCAAAGTTTTGTTTCTACTTGGCAATTTCGAAAGATACCAGAAGCGTCAGGGAAAAAATTCGACATATATGCAAGATGCTGAACGGCGAGGATGAGAGCACAGCAAAGCTTGTCTAATAAAAGTCTAGTCGACATTATTTTTGCAACCCTCCGCGAATTATACACACAGACACACACATACACATACAGCTTGATCCGTTTTGCGACCCCAGCCGCTGGCATGAGTCAATGCAATTTTCGTGCATGACGCAAAAACGTGGCTCGAATAGCCAAGTAAGTCCCACATTATAAATAAATAAGCAGCCCGACACAGCCAGCACGACAAAGAGGCACAAATAAATAAGAAAAAAACTACCCTCTCGATAGAGTTTTCGCAGTCCAGAGTTGCAAATAGAAGAAGAAGAAAAAAAAAATAGAAATGATATTAAGCAAGCGAGGAAAACATTTTAACAAGTCAATAACATGTCAAGTGAAAACTTTTTTAATATTTTCAAATTGTTGTCGCCGAGCCCGAACTGAAAAACTTCAAGTGTCAACTCGTTTGAACCAGCGACTCGTTAGAAATATTCTTATGCAGTGGGCGTGGCATGGTAGGACAGGGTCTAAGCGTGCCTGACGCGTGTCTGACAGCGCAATTAATCAAAATTTACAATAAATGTTGTACTTTAAAAAAATGAATCTGTTGGCATCTACACTGTCAAAGCTAATGCTGTTGTTGTTGTTGCTGTTGTTGTCATGATTTTGAGATTTGCTGTTGCCTGTTGTCTGTTGGCTTTTGTAATACGCTGGATTAACTGTTGTGCCACAAGTGGAATTTTAAATGGCCAAGCTGTCTATCAGAGACGAACAACGCACAGTCCACAGTGTTTGTGGAACATGTTCGCTCTGACAAACTTTACAAAGTGAGGCAGCTTAATTTGAGGTTAGCTTAATACATCTTTTTATAAAGAGAATGAGGCAGATATATTAAAAAGAGAATGATAATATGGCATTAGCTTTGATAAGCCTTGAAGAAGTATGCAAATTAAAAATATTAATTTAAGGCATCATATAAAATTTAAAATATAAAATATAAAATATAAAATAAAAAATATAAAATATAAAATATAAAATATAAAATATAAAATATAAAATATAAAATATAAAATATAAAATATAAAATATAAAATATAAAATATAAAATATAAAATATAAAATATAAAATATAAAATATAAAATATAAAATATAAAAAATATAAAATATAAAATATAAAATATAAAATATAAAACATAAAATATAAAATATAAAATATAAAATATAAAATATAAAAAATATAAAATATAATATATAAAATATAAAGTATATTTAAATATTTAAATATTTTCTGCTATATTTTTGCCTTGTTAGATAGAAATAAATATCAAAGAAAATTTTTAAAAAATCTAAGAATTCAGCTTCTCATCAAATTCAAATCTCAACACAAAGAGCCATACATATAGCCAATATTTTATTTAGTTTTGGGCTTAACACAGAAATATATATTTGCTAAATGGCAAGTAAACAAAACACTTAGTTTGATTGGATTGCCTACGCCCATGATGTTCTTTGGGGTCTGAGTGGCTGCTCGACTTGCAACTTACATTTCAATATTAATTTCAATAAATCAACAAGTGCATTTTTAAAATGAACAAACTTTTGGCAGGCACTGTTGGGCAGAGAGTGCAAGAGAGTTGGACGGCAAACGTATGAATCAACACAAAAGGTAGGCAATAAGGCGCCATGAAGTATGCTGCAAGTTCTTTTACAACTAAGGCCTCCCTCTCTCTCTCTCGGACTCCCCTCACTCCATTTCAATGTGTGCTGCAAAATCAAGCAGAAAATATTTGTAAAAAGAAAAAAACTTTTCGCATTCAGATGCATTTACTTAATGCATTAAAATGTTGCCGTTGGGTAACGAGCGTTCCCATTGATTAGGAACTGCCACAGACCCCCCCACCCCTTCAGCAAGCTGAGCTATGGATGTGTGTGTGCCAGACATTATACAAATGTGGCCAGACTTTGATTTCTGTAAAACGCAAAAAAAAGAAAGGAAAACAGGGCAAATATGCTGTTAGTCCCGAAAAAAAAAAAACTGGTAGCCCAAAAAGTTTAACTGTCATTTTTTTTAAGAGCTCTGCGACGCCTTGACTCGTCGCTGGCATCAAACTTTTGCTTATGAACTTTTCACTAATGCTTTCTGGCTCCATGTGGAACTTAATGTCTGCCACTTTTATTTCATCTTGTTCTTTAAAGTTTTGCCATTTTTCTGCCGTACACGAACAAAAATTGTGATTTTTTATATTTCTTTCTAGGGTTCGCTTCTCTTCGTGACTTTTGCACGCAAGCCAAAAGGAGGCGGGCAGCAGAAAAAAAGAAAGAAACGAAGATATTTTTTACTCCCCAAGAAAATCAGCGCAAAGTTTGCTGCGCCCCTCGCCCCATAAACCAAGTGCATAACCAAAACCAATATGTATTAGTGACAGTGTGTGTGTGTGTGCATAAAAGCAGTCAAAGTTTTCCTTAGGGTGCATGTCCTTTTTCTGTGCTGACTCGCACAACCCCACATCGAATGTCTACACTCTTCTTCTTCTACTACTACTACTACTTTTTTGTCAGTATTTTTTTGTAGTATTTTTCGAGGTCTCTGCCTTGTTCTTCCTGTGGCTTGCATTTCGTGCAAATATCATTATTCTTGTCGTTTTGCTGCTTTAAGCGATTTTCGTGAAGTCGTTTTAGCTTGACTACTTTGAAAAATGTTGCCCCTTCGGCACGTGGCACGTTAAAAAAAGAGAGGGAGAGAGAGAGAGAGAAAAAAAAACACCGAGGGTGTCAAGAGAAAAATGCGCTAAATAGTTTTGAAGAATATTAAAAAATTCCGTTGCCACTTACGTGGGTCAAAAGCCATTTTGGGTTTTGCGTTTGCGTAGGAGTGTGGCCAGAGCAATTGCCATTCAACTTACCTAGAAAGAAGAAGCATTAAGTAGAATATTAGTGCAAAAGTCAGTTGGCAAATGCTCGGATTTATATTGTGGAACTTAAGTGTGGATAATAAGATTGAGTGAACTTATTAGCTTAAGTGAGCGTGAATAATGCTAATAGATATTTTATGTTGAACGTGTGTAAATGAATGTTGCAACTTTCACGAGGGCAGTTTTAGTTGAAGTTTTAAGAATGTTATAATTTATATATATATAATTTATTTTATTTTTTATATATTTAAGAAATTTAAGTGGTTTGCATTGAGCTTTTTTTTTTTTTTGTATATTTGTGAGAAATATTTCTTCATCGTTAATGTTTTTATGAATTTTATATTTATTTATTATTATTATTTTTTTTATTTACTTTTTATTACATTTTTTTTTTTTTTAGTTTAAGCATTTTTTGTGTATGAGAAATATTTCTTCATCGTTAATGTTTATTATTATTTTATATTTATTATTTATTTATTTTTATACATTTTCTTATCTTTTTATTTATTTATTTTTTAGTTAAGTATTTAATTTAATATTAATAATTTAAGTATTAATTAATTAAAATTAAAATTTTGATTTTTAAATATTTATTATATTTAGTTTTAATTATATATTATCTATAATAATCCATTATTTAATATAATTAATAATATATTAAATATGGTTTTCCTTTAGACCATTATAAGTATTTGGATTATATTAAAATAAATTCTCTTTTATTTATATATTTTTCAGAGACTTACATATAGTAAATATATTATTCGTGTTTTGGTGAATGTTAAAACTCTAATTTCACTTATCAATAATTTCTTTCTCTCTCTCTCTCTCTCTCTCTCTCTCTCCTTACACGTCTTTTCAGCTTAAGCTTCTCTGTCAATCTAGGTCAATCCAATGCAAATAAATGAAATTAGTCCATCATCAACAGAAGCGGCAGAAGAAACTGTCAGGTTATTAACTTAAAGCCGTTTGCAATGTGAGCTAAGCCAACTTTATTGAGCTGCAGCCAGACTGAAGTCGAGTTAATAACATGACTAAATAATTGCTAATTTACGTGAACTGAAACTGGGATAGGTAACCAAGCTGCTGAGCTGCTACGTGCCCGACTCGGCCACGTAACTTGTTGTTGACCCTCTGGCCGGGTGTGTGCTGGTGTTTGGTTGACGCAACTTATGCCTGGGTCAACATTTGTGAAACGATATCAAGCTATAAGGTTAGCACATGGGCCTAATTAGTTAGTTTATAAGCAAACTAAGGCTTGTTTGGGGCCTGGGTGGGCGAAACCTAAGCTGGATTGCCTATGTTTGTTGAGTGAAAAAAAGTTGTGTGCTCTACAAATTGTAATTGAGATTTGGTATTCAAGTTAAAGCAATATAAAATGATTTATTTAAACACCAGATAATCAAAGCTGTCCAACCTTCTCTTTAGCTTGATTTACTTAATATTCTTGACAAGCGCCTCAGCGTATTACATAACTTTTTTTTATAAAATGCACAGCAATTGCAATTCGTGTGCAACTGTTTGCTGTGCGGCACAATGTGGTATTTGTTTAGCTAACAAACCAGGCAGCTGAGAGGCTGTTCAAGCGCCGTAGCTGTCCGGAGGGCAGCCAACTACAATATATATATATTTATATATGTATATAGATTGTTTGTGTGCGTTTTTTTTTTTCTGTATTTTTTAGGACTACCCCAAACGTCCCACTGCTTGTGAATTGTTAGCCAAAGAGCAAACGGCAGTCGTTTGCCAAAAATCAAATGCAATCAGCGAAAACAAATAATGGCATAACGTGCCGTATTCCCAAACACTGAGAGTGGTACGTGTGTGGATGCTAAATGCAAATAGAAAACCATACACACTCTCAAACACGGGCATGCATGAAAACATAGATCTAGGGACATAGACAAGTGCATTAAATGCAATCAAGCTAATAAATATTAAAAGCTGTTTTTCCGCCGTACTTCCACATGTAATTTCAAAATAATGAACAGCAGCAAAAAATAAAAAATAAACTAAATAAATGTAAAAATATATTATTGTGAAAAACTCAGTCAAAATCAATACAAAATAATGAAAAATAAAATGGCATGCCTGTAAAATGGAAAGTGTATTGAAAACATATTGTCTGAATGGCAGCAGTTCGAGATTTGTGTTACACAAATAAAAATTTATGTAAATAACTTAGTCAATGAAAAATGAATTGAAAGAGCTTAAACTTAATAATAAAATAAAAAAATAATAGCAGAAATTGTTGTATAAAATAATATAAAACAAATAAATCTCTTGCAGTTATTATATTTGAAGGTCATATACATCTATTTATCATCTTTTTAAATGACTTCTTCAGTTAATAAATTATATAGTTAAATAATAAATTAAATCGAATTCACAATGACATATATAAAGTTGCGTTAATTAACGAAACTTAATTCCTACAGATCTTGCAAGCAAAAGACTCAATAAACCAAAAAAGAAAATATATATATATATAGTCGTGCATATACATATAACAGGCACTATGTTTATTTATGTGCCTCTGGTTTTGCAGTATTTACAGTCACACGCCCATCGCCTGCAGCCCTACGAAATGCATCTGCGTATTTGTGTTTTCGTTGCGCTGCAACTGGGATTTACTTTTTGCATACTCATCAGTGCGTCCTGTTGCTGTGGCTGTCCTGCAGCACGTGAACGTGGCCAGCCGAAGCGCGTAAATTTAAATTAGCAGCAACACGCGAGACTCCAACACACACACACACACACGTGTAGATGATGCATATGTATGGTCAGTTGGGCTTGTGTATATATGAAATTACGCATACGCCACGTTGCACCACATTTTGACTACTTCATTACCATGTTTAATCAGATCATTGCGTGTGGCAACGACAGCAGCAGCAGCAGCAGCAGCAGCCCCAACTGTGGCGTCATCTGCTGCAGAGGTCAGTTCATCAGTCTACCCCTGTCTCTCTACTCTCCCTCTCCCTCTCTCTCTCTTGCCTATTACCCTTTCTCTGATTCTGTTTGCGCAGTTGCTGCAATCATTTAAATGTTGTGCATTAATATTTCACACACACACACTTACCATCTCTCTCTCTCTCTCTTTCTCTCCCTTGCCCATTTGCCCAACGGTCTGCAGCTGCTATCTCGCTTTAGCCAGTGCCATCTCTTTCATTGACTCCGCTTTGTCTATATCCTCGACTGGTTTTAGTTTTTAGTGTTTTAAATAACAATTTGCTTTTGCATAAATTTACGCATGTTGCCCGCAAAACTTTGTTGCCTTTTGCACATCATTTGTGTAGCTATCATTGTTGTTGTTGTTGTTGTTGTTATACCCTGAACCCATTGAAAATGGGAATTCAGGGTATAATGGTTTTGTTGAAATGTATGTTACAGGCAGAAGGAGGCGTGGCAGTCCCCACAAATTATATATATTCTTGATTAGGCTGACGAGCTGAATCGATTTAGCAGTATTCGTCTGTCTAAACCTTCTAAGTATTCCCTCTACGTATTTCGAAGTATTTCTTCCAAGTATTTCCGCTAAGTATTTACTCTACGTATTTACTTTACGTAATGCCTCTACGTATTACTCTACGTAATTCCTGATGAATCACACACTCTACTTCACCTTATTGCGCTGACCCCCAGCAGGCCTGGACAACTGAAGAAATGCTGCAGCTGCTGCCCTTTATATATGGTCACTTTTACTCAAGCACTGTCTCTCTCAAACACAGCAGGCAGCGCTCGTTGCAGTCGAGCTTCAAGTGACCAATGGGAACGCTCTCTGCTGCTGTGAGCAAATGCATACTGCTACATACACATAGACAACTTTTATGATCTTCTGCTCTTCTTCTCTCCTTGCTTTTACTTTTACTCAAGCACTCTCACAGCAGGTAGCGCTCGTTGCAGTCGAGCTTCCAGTGAGCAATGGGAACGCGCTCTGCTGCTGTAAGCACTCTAGCTTCGTTTTACACATACACATACCGAAAGAGAGCTGCTGCCTACACATAGACAACTCTAATGATCTTTTGCTCTTCTTCTCTCCTTGCTTTAACTTTTACTCAAGCACTGCAATGCAAAGTCTCACCCAAATGTGAAGCCCGACGGCAGGTAGCGCTCGTTGCAGTTGACATTCAAGTGAGCACTTACTACTATAGGTCTTACTATTATAACTATAAGTCCTACTACTATAACTATAAGTCCTACTACTATAACCATTACTTCTACTACTACAACTATAAGTCTGCTGCGCTTTATATATGCCCACTATTACTCAAGCAGTGTCTCTCTCAAATTTTGAGACCGACAGCAGGTAGCGCTCGTTGCAGTCGAGCTTCCAGTGAGCAATGGGAACGCTCTCTGCTGCTGTGAGTATTCTAGCTTTATTTTACCTAAATACAAATACGAAATGAGAACTGCTGCATACACACATAGACAACTTTAATGATTTTCTGCACTTCTTCTCTCACTGCTTTTACTTTTACTCAAGTACAGTCTCTCTCAAATGTTAAGCCCATGCCTGTTTAAGCGTGCGTGTCTATGTGTGTTTGCGTGTGTGTGTGTTTCTTTTGTAAGCAGAAAGACGCGAAAAATGATTGAAATATGAGTTCTCCGAAAGGTTCAGGGGATTTCCTAGTCGAGCAGTCTCGACTAGAGCTTTCTTACTTGTTGTTGTTGTCGTTGTTGCTTTTATTGCTATTGTTATTGTTTTGACGCGTTGCTGTTGTTGTGCAGTGCAAAAAAGTATGAGCAAGACGGCAATAGCCGAGATACAAATGTTTGTGCAACGCTTTTATTAAAGCCAAAGCAGATTAAAGATTACAATGTGCATGAAAATAACCAAAAATATATTGTGAATTCTTTTGAAAAGTTTAAAAAAATCAACGGGTAATTGGTTAAAGTAAAATGCTATTAATTCAGAGAGCTTGCCATTATAAAGTATTATTCTTATTGTTATTGATAGTTATGATGAAATCGATTGTTAATGGTTATCGAACGCTTGAATGTTTATGCAACACAAAGCGTTTTCTTTCCATTTATAAGCCGCTATCGCTACCGATAACAGTATTAGCAATCGATAACCACATTAACATGCATTCTTATTACATCAACTAATATTTTAGCATACATTTCTTATTGAATTGAAGTCATTAAAGAATCAAGCTTCGCTTTGTTCATATACCTTATTCGCTCTATCTGCTGCTCTCTCTTTTTCTCACCGTCCTTCTGTGATTTATGCACATCAATAACAAAGCGAGAACAACAAGCAAACACAGACACACACACACACACACACATAAATTATACGGCACACACACACACACACACACAAATACAAATATTTGTCTAATTTCAAGAACAAGAAGCAACAATAGAGATTACCAAAATAGATATGAATGCAGTTAGATAGAGTCAGATATATAAACAGATATATGCAAGCACATACACATATATGTATACATAAATTTACTATACATGTATGTGTGTAATCTTTAAAGCAGTTACAAAAGGCCAGAAATGCTTTTGACATCAGACAAAACCGCAAAACAAAAGTTATTGCCAGAGCTGTTGGCGGGAGGAGGTTAGACTGCAGCAGAGCAAGCGAGACAGCAAGATATGAACATAATTAGCATCGGGAGCTTTAATTGATAGTTAAAACAAATGCCAAACAGCAAACGCACACACACACACACACACACACACACACACACACACACACACACACACACACACAGCAACACACATAACAGAGACTGAAAATTTTGCTGTTTGCTTGTTTATTAATGCCTGTTGTTGTTGTTGTTGTTGCTGCTGCTGCTGCTTGTTTGTTGCAGTTGTTGTCTTCTGCTGCTGCTGCTGCTGTTGTTGTCTGTTGTCTGCTGTCTGACATGTCAGGCTGCTTATTTAGCTCATTTATTTTGAATGGCAGCTTTGGCAAGTGGATGCACTTGCGGCCAGGACACAGCAGACGCAACAGCCATCAGTAGTCTGGCTGGCAGCATTAATTTCCCAGCTATAAATGGCTTAAATTACGCTCCACAAAACACACACACACGCACACTTTTGGGCGTCTGCACTTTATCTTTGAGGCCGGCGTACAGCTGAGTGCGTATCTTATCGCATTGCCGTGCATCTTTCGAGCGTCCCTCGCACGCTGCGGTTGCCAGCTGCAAATTTATTAGCTGCCATTTAAATTGGCCCACAATTGACGTGCCAAGCACACCACCCACACGCCCACACGCCCATCCGCCCACTCATTGTGGCTTTGCATTTGCACTGCAGCACCTGCAGAATTGTCATGTACATCTCTCTCCCTCACTCTCCCTCTCTCTCTCTATCTCTCTCTTCCTGCATATCTGTTGTATATGTATCTTAGAGCTGCGGTTGCCTGCGCGCACAGCTAGATTAATTGTTTTCGCTCCGGCCTCGTAAAACTTCATAGAGTTTGAAAATTGCCAAAAGATTTGCCTCAACTTTTTGTGCATGTTGCAATTTGGCTAAAGCAGCAGGCCAGAAACTGACTGTCAATTAGAGTCAATGACAAGCAGCAGTGGTTGCCAGAGTTGGTGTCAGACTAACACACACACACACGCATATTTGAACGTAACTAATTAGCTGTCAAAACAGCATAATATCAACTGGATTTAAACAGCAGACATACACAAAATTTGAATGACAAATAAAGCAGCAGCAACTGTATTATGTACAATTTGTTTAATCAAAGAAGCGATGAAGGGAAGGGCAGGGCAGAGAGAAAAAAGCTTGCATAACCAAGCATACACACACACACACACCTGCACACACACAGAGGGAGTCAGTTGCTAACAACCTGTGCCATGTTAGCACACACACACAGACGCTCACACATGACAGCAGGCAGGCAGACAGCTAGCAGCAGGCAGTAAAATAAACACAATATGCACACACACACATACACACTCACACTGTATCAGTGCCTATGCCCCGTCTGCATCTGCATTTGTATCTGTATCTGTATAAAGTCAAAAAGTTTTTGGGCTCTGCTAAATTTTTAGCTCTTCTCTCCCTCTCACTCTCGCTCTCACTCTTGCACATCCTTGCTGTATTGCCATCTCTGTCGCTGTGTGCATAATCGAGCGGATACAATCATTTTAATAGACACGCCGGTGTTATAATTTATATGCAAGCATATCCGTTCCCAGCCAGTTCGCTCAACGAGTCCAGTGGCCAACCACAATTTCTATGCCATTTGCATATCTGTGACAATATTGTTGTTGATATTCGTTGTTGTTGTTGTTGCTGTTGCTGTTGCTGTTGCTGTTGCTCATTCCCTTTGTGTGTGACTTTTGCTGGCTATTATTGTGTTAATTTGCAGGTTGATGTTGCCAGAGAGTGCACATACATATGTCCATATCTATCTCTATCTACCTCACCCTCTCTCTCTCTCTGTCTATCTCTCTCTCTGTGTTTGGGGCCATATGACAACTGGCAAAAAGTTTTTATTGTTGCCATTTTGCGCGCTATAATTCAAAAAACAATGTGAAATATTTGTCGCTTGTTGGCTGGTTCTTGCTCTTTGTGCTCGTTAGCTACCGCCAATGTGGGAGTGGGAGAGACCGTGGGGAGAGAGAGAGAGAGCGCCAATCGGAATAGGGGTAGCAACAAATTGAAGCTCTTTGAGAACCTGACTGGCCATAAAGATTTGAGTAGAAGTAGACCTTTTGTGATAAAACAGTCAAGCAAAGCTTTCGCATATTAACAAATACCACAAAAATAATTGATGTAAAAAGAAATATGAATTTTAGCTACATTAAAAATTAGCTAATATACCAAACAAATAAAAAAAAACATTAATAATCAAAACAAATTTCATTCAAATGAAAATTAATTGTTTTTATCTTTAGTTACCAAAAAAAAAAAAAAAAAAAAAAAAAAAAAGAATAATAAAAAATAAAATAAAATAAAATAAATAAAAAAACAACAATTCCTTTTACCTAGGACTCTATAAAGAAAACTTAAGACAGATTGCAAATAAAAAAGGAAAAGAATTTTTTATTTTTAGTTTTCATCAAAAATATTAAATAAAATACAAAAAAAAAAAAAAAATAATAATAATAATAATTTAAAAATTCCTTATTAATTTATTTAAATTATGTGTAAAAATTTTATCTATTTATTTTTATGTTTTCTTCATTAATTTTCATTTAATTCCTCATAATTCTCAATGATTTTTAGTCCCACTTTTCATTTTAAATATTTTTCCATTCTGTTCAACTATGGCTTTACATTATTAAAAAAAAAAGAGGATATAAATAATTGAATGAACTAAGAAGTCGAAGCTGCAAATGAGCGGCTACTTAAAAATGATTAATTCATAATTGCAGCAACAATTAAAACTATGATTAAATAAATAATACAAGATACTCAAACACATGAATACGGCAAAAAAAAAGAGAGAGAAAATGATTATAGCACAGCCATATAATTCAATTAACAATATACCCAAAGCTATGGAGAGAAAAGATGAAAAAAATTAAAATAAAAAAATAAATAAAAATAAATAAAATGTGAAAACAATGTGCAAAATACGCCTGTCCAAATGGCGCCATCATAATAAATGTGACCAACAACAATAATAAAAATTTAAAAAATATGAAATATAATTTGAACAATTATAAATGGAATTGAATTCACGTTGAAACCAAAAAAATAAAAAAAAAAAAAAATAACGCAGAAGCTAGCGAAAAGCGTGCAGCTCATATTTTTGGGTTAAATGGAGGGAAGGAGGCGAGAGGGCAATAGAAAGGGGTGAAGGGGGGCGTAGTTGGGGGCCCGTGTGCGCTGACCAACATAATTATTATGCACAGTCGTTGGCCGCAGCGCATCGCGACGTTGCAATGAGAGATAAATATCAGCGATTAATTTGAAATTTATTGCATGCATTTAATAATTTATTAGTGCAAGAGGTGCGCTGGCATAATATACATTATGTTGTTGTGCTGGTTGTTGTTGTTGTTGTTGTTGGTGCTGCTCTGGCAGCGACTTCTTGCTGGCTGCATATTGCGCATACGCCGCATTGGTCCATGCAGCCCTTCGGCTTGTCAGCGCAGCGTGAAATGCAACGATTTTCGTACTACCAGCGTGTGTGCGAGTGTGCGCGTGTGCGAGTGTGTGTGTGTGTGTGTGTGTGTAGTGGTATGACTGCTGCTGAGCATAAAACAATTGCATTTAAATTGCATGCCGTTGTTTGACTTTTGGGCGGCGTTTGTGCAAGTTTCACTGCCCATGGCCCATAAATAAAATGCAAACAACTCAATTTGCAAAGCCAGAGAAAGAGAAAGAGAAAGAGAGACAGAGAGAAGGGAGTAAATAGGCTGTGCACAATTTAAAGCCTTCGCCTAGCTTGTTTTAATGTTTAATAATCAGGCAAGCAGGCAAAGCCCAGCCCACTCATAGGAACTTGATACTGCCACAATTTCTGCCTCGGCTTCTCGCATATTGCCTAAAATATTCAGCAGGCCAAAGAAAATCATTTGTGCCGTGCCGTGCAGCTAGCCCATTTAATTTTAAGCCTGCTATATCAATATTAACATGCAAATTCAGACTCTTAATTAATTTGATTAACCCAATTATTTGATTATTCAGTTATGGAAGTTCAAGTCTCAATTGAGTTACAAGAAATTTAATGGACTAATAATATTTTTGACTGCCGACAATTCTCAGCAATATATTTGTCTATATTTAAATCATTATAGCTATCATCATTAGCTTATTTACGACTGTTATCAATATTATTATTGTATTCATTTCTACCTCAATTAACGATTATCGGTATAAATATAATTAACATTAATCTCATATTACCTTATGGAGTATTTCAATGTCTATAATCGAGACTGCTCGAATTATTTCAATAATTCTTTGCATCTTTCTGCATACAAAAGAAACACACACACACGCAAACACACATAGACACGCACGCATAAACTGGCATGGGCTTAACATTTGAGAGAGACAGTACTTAAGTAAAAGTAAAAGCAAGGAGAGCAAAAGTGCAGAAGATCATTCAAGTTGTCTATGTGTATGCGCAGCAGTTCTCATTTGGTATTTGTATTTAGGCAAAACGAAAGCTAGAATACTCACAGCAGCAGAGAGCGTTCCCATTGCTCACTGGAAGCTCGACTGCAACAAGCGCTGCCTGCTGTCGGACTCAAGCTTTGAGAGAGACAGTGCTTGAGTAAAAGTAAAAGCAAGGAGAGAAAAAGAGCAAAAGATCATTAGAGTTGTCTATGTGTAGGCAGCAGCTCTCTTTTGGTATGTGTATGTGTAAAACGAAGCTAGAATGCTCGCAGCAGCAGAGAGCGTTCCCATTGCTCACTGGAAGCTCGACTGCAACGAGCGCTACCTGCTGTGACAGTGCTTGAGTAAAAGTAAAAGCAAGGAGAGAAGAAGAGCAGAAGATCATTAAAGTTGTCTATGTGTAGGCAGCAGCTCTCTTTTGGTATGTGTATGTGTAAAACGAAGCTAGAATGCTCGCAGCAGCAGAGAGCGTTCCCATTGCTCACTTGAAGCTCGACTATAACGAGCGCTACCTGCTGTCGGTCTCAAAATTTGAGAGAGACACTGCTTGAGTAATAGTGGGCATATATAAAGCGCAGCAGACTTATAGTTGTAGTAGTAGAAGTAATGGTTATAGTAGTAGGACTTATAGTTATAGTAGTAAGACTTATAGTTATAGTTGTAAGACTTATAGTTATAGTAGTAGGACTTATAGTAGTAAGTGCTCACTTGAATGTCAACTGGAACGAGCGCTACCTGCCGTCGGGCTCAACATTTGGGTGAGACTTTGCACTGCAGTGCTTGAGTAAAAGTTAAAGCAAGGAGAGAAAAAGAGCAAAAGATCATTAGAGTTGTCTATGTGTAGGCAGCAGCTCTCTTTCGGTATGTGTATGTGTAAAACGAAGCTAGAGTGCTTACAGCAGCAGAGCGCGTTCCCATTGCTCACTGGAAGCTCGACTGCAACGAGCGCTACCTGATGTCGGACTCAAACCTTGAGAGAGACAGTGCTTGAGTAAAAGTAAAAGCAAGGAGAGAAGAAGAGCAGAAGATCATAAAAGTTGTCTATGTGTATTCATTTGCTCACAGCAGCAGAGAGCATTCCCATTGCTCACTGGAAGCTCGACTGCAACGAGCGCTGCCTGCTGTGTCTGAGAGAGACAGTGCTTGAGTAAAAGTGACCATATATAAAGGGCAGCCGCTGCAGCATTTCTTCAGTCGTCCAGGCCTGCTGGGGGTCAGCGCATAGCGTGAAGCAGAGTGTGTGATCGATCAGAAATTACGTAGAGGTAATACGTAGAGGCATTACGTGAAGTAAATACGTAGAGGAAATACTTAGTGGAAATAGTTGGAAGAAATACTTCGAAATACGTAGAGGGAATACTTAGAAGAAATAGACAGACGAATAGTACTAAATCGACTCAGCTCGTCAGCCTGATCAAGAATATACATATATACTTTGTGGGGTCTGCCACGCCTCCTTCTCCCTGTTACATACTTTTAACAAAACCATTATACCTTGATTTCCCATTTTCAATCGGTTCAGGGTATAAAAAAAAAACAAAAAAAATCAAGACATCAAATTTCTTTGCTGTTGCTTAACAGATTTCACATTTTATTCAAGACTTTTATGTGTTCAAATTTCATTGTCATTTCCATTTGTTGCAGGTATAATTTCAAGATATATATTTATATATATTTTTTGTTTGTCAGACAAATTGACACAGCTACTTAAAATGGGTCATTAATTAGATCTTCATTATCGCGGCTAATTTCGGGCTAATCATTAAATTTGCAGCTGTTGCTTTTCTGCCGTTGCCACAAATCCACGCAAAATTGTTTCGGGGTTTTCGTTCAGAGTTGAGCGAAAATTCACATCAGCTTTAACCATTTCACATCCATAGATTTAAAAAAAAAAAAAAACACAAAACTTTTTAATTAAAAACTTTTTTTGTGCGCTGCACTCTTTTGCTTGCTTTTTTCTCCCTCTCTCTCTCTCTCTCTCTCTCTCTCTCTCTTGCTCAAATTTTACTCGTTTTTTCTCTGTGTTTTTTTGTTGTATTTATTTTTTTATGCGTCTTTTGGCTGGCGCTTGTCTGATGCTGTTCGGTGCGAGGGGGCTTTCCCGCCCACCATTTTCCACGCCCCCAAGGCATTTGCTGCCTTTTGGGAGCGACCGCAAAAGAGCGGCAAATTGCTGTTGTTGTTGTTGTTGTTGCTGTTGCAGCTGCTGCTATGGCGTTGGCAACAATTAAAAGTGCGCCACAGTGCGACACTCTTTTTATTTGGGCGTCGGTGTGGGCGTGGCAACAACATCAGCACTTAATGTCACATTTCATTAGGCGCATAACAACGCGAGCATAAAAACTGCTGAGCTGCTTGCTCAACTGTTGCTGTTGCTGTTGTTGTTGCTGTTGCTGTCGCAGTTTTCGGGCAACAAAAAGTGCCATTGCGGCTAATAAAGAAAATGTGTTGCATACCTTGCGGCGGATGTGGGAAAATAAATAAAAATCAACGGACATTATAAGAAATTGTAAAATTTTTGCCACTCTTGCAAAAACTGCTGCGTGAGTTCAGCTCTTCGATAATTTGTATAATTAACTAGTTAAGATTCTTTTCATGGAACATTAAGTATGCTAAAAGCTTTCACAGTTGCCGCATGTTCAGTCATTAAAAGTTGGGCAAAAATTATGAAACTGCATATGAAGAATTAAGTTTAAAAGATTAAAGGTTTTTATTCTTTTTTTTTTTAATAGTTGAATAAAATTGTTTGTGTCTTTTTTGTAATATTTTATACGTTCTTGTATTTACTTTTGTTATTTATATTATATTTTATTCAAGAATTTAGCAAAAGAGTTGAGCAAAGAAATTAATTAATTGCCAGATATTTTTTATAATTAATTATAATTATTAATTTATTAATATTTTTATTAATTATTATTTTCATTTCTCTGTTAAGCAATGCTAACAATTTAAATATATTTAATTAGTGACAGCTGTAATTTCTCATTTCAATATTATTTTAATTAAAACTATTTAAATATTAACATAATTATTAATTATTATTTTCATTTCAATTTTCAGCAATATTAACAATTTAAATATATTCAAATAATTAGAGCTGATATTTCTTATTTCAATATACCATATATTTATTTAATTATAATTATTTATTAATTAATATAATTATTAATTATTATTTTCATTTCTATGTTCAGCAATGCCAATAATTTAAATATATTTCATTAATTACAGCAGCTATTTCTTACTTTAATATACCATATATTCATTTAATTTAATTATTTATTATTTTTTACAATTATGAATTATTATTTTCATTTCCATTTTCAGCAATGTTAACAATTTAAATATATTTAATTTATTAGAGCTGCTATTTCCCATTTTAATATACCATATATTATTTTAATTATAATTATTTATTATTTAAAATAATTATTAATTATTATTTTCATTTCTATGTTTAGCAATGCCAACAATTTAAATACATATATTCAATTAATTACAGCTACTATTTCTCATTTCAATATATCATATATTATTTGTTTATAATTATTACTCTGATTGCTTTTCTTCCACTATCTCATCTCTCTCTCTCTCTTTCTTTGTCCTGAGATTTTTTAGCAATTATTCATATTTTTCTTTGCATAATTTTTAGCACTGAAAATCTATTTAATTACATCTTTCATTCCGGATTTAATTACTTAAATTGTTTCATATTTTATTTATACATATATAATAATTACTTGGCTTGCTTTTCTCTCCCCCTCTCTCTCTAGCTCTCTCTCTCCCACTCTTTCTCTCAGTTAATTAAAGCATCGTTTTCAAATTCATATTTCATTAGTTTGAGCAATCTCAACAATCTCAATCTCTCATCCTATAATTGATAGTCTGTCTATCTAGCTGTCCATCCATCTGTCTGTCTGTTCGGCTGTCCACTTGTGCTGGGATTTGGCCAGCCGCAAGTTTCTGCTGCTGCCAAACTTTACAAAGAACTGCAAAATTAAATTACTCACTAATTACGCACAAATCCATCAGAATTAACCACAATTAACTAAACTTTGTTGCAACAATTTTCTTGGGTTTTTGTGTGTCCTTGCGGCGCTACTGCTAGCTGGCTCCTGCCAGAGAGTTCTCGCGGTACTCGCTTCATTTCAATTATTCAATTTTACACCTTGTGGCATTTTTGCACCGAGCAAAAAATACACACCAACACACACACAGACACACACACCAACACACACACAGCCGCATTTATAAAGCCTGGCAAGAAATGCCAGCGAATTTGGCAGCTCAGCGCTGGAAGTTGGAAGTTAAGAGACTCGTCCTCCATCGTCTTCCACTACTTCTTCATCATCATGCTTGTCGCATTAATCGCACGCGGCAAAAGGACCAAGTTTTGTGCCAGCCCGCCCCCCCACGCAGCCTCAAACCTCTGCTCAGAGAACGGAACGGAGCTGGAGCTGTAGCCAGCATGCAGCGCCTGAGCATCTGGAATTTACAGCAGCGCTAAATGAAAAATTGCTGAATGCTTCACAGCGCTTAAAGAAAACGACGCCAGACAGCAGTCCGGACTAGAACTGCTCGGCTATGCAAGTAAAAACTGCGGTCACTCTGCCTGCAATAAGCATCTACTTACTCTCTCTCTCTCACTCACTCACTCTCTCACTTGTTTGTGGGCGTGGGGCTATGCGGTAAATACAACAGGCAGCAACAGAATGTAATGACAATTGGAATCTTGAAGCGTAATGCGCTTAATGCGATATTTTCTCTCTCTCCCTACCACTCTCTCTCTCTCTTTCTCTCTCTCTCTCTCTTCGCTTCTGTTTCGCTGTGGATTTTCGAATGCATTTAAATGGTTGTATTTGCCATGGCTGCGATATGATACCAAAGCAGATAATGAGGCACTCTATAGGTTGAGTAAGTCTGAGCACTCTATCAAATAAGCTTCTGAGATTGAAGGCAGGCCGTTTGACTAGCAGCAGTTGAGGTAAGCAGAATAAGAGGAAAAGGTTTTACTTGGGGAAATTATTGCAAAAAAGTTTATAAACAGAAATCTAAAGAGAAAAACTTTGCTGATTTTTGTATAATTCGGTTTATAATAATAAAGCAAAAAAAATAAATAAAATAAAATAAATAAATAAATAAAAAATAAATAAATAAAATAAAATGTAATAAAATAAAAAAGTTTAATTAGAAAAAAATAAAAATAAATAAATAAAAAAAAAATACTAATAATATTATATATAGTAATATATAATAAATATATATAATATATATAAGTAATATATATAATAAATATTTAATAATAAATAAATAAAAATAAAAAAATGTAATAATAATAAAAAGTTTAATTAGAAAAAAATAAAAAATAAATAAATTAAAAAAATACTAATAATATTATATATAGTAATAATGAAAATATATTACTTTAATAATTTGTTACTATTATTTATCTTAATATTGCAAATATATAATATTAATAAATAAGTTTACTCATGTATTATATATGGTAATAATGAAGATATATTACAACAATAATTTATTAGTATAAATAATAATAATAATAATAATATAAAATTAATAATAAATAAATAATATTGCAAATATATAATATTAAGAAATTAGTTTACTAATAGTATTAAATATGGTAATAATCCAAATATATTACATCAATAATTTATTAGTATTATTTATAAAAATATTGTAAATATATAATATTATTAAATACATTTCTTTTTATTTTCTTTTTTTCTTTCTTTCTTTTCATTTTATTTTTAATATCTATTTATTTGATTTTCTTTATTATATTTAATATTCTTGGCTTTGCACAGCTAGCTCTTCAATCTTTGCTATAGTTAGGGCTTCTCTCTCAGATATCTCTTAACTAGAAAACTCTATTATTCTATAAAATTTCAGTTAATTAAAAGTTGACTTTAACAGCTTTAAAATCATTTCAATGACTCATATAGAAATAGGCAATAAGAGCGACATTTAAAGTTGAATGTAGTTGAAGAAGAATTGAGCAACATTCCATGTTCACTCTCACTCTCTCCCTCTCTCTCTCACACACTCTACCTGTGCTCTTTCTACCTCTCCCTTTTATGCCCTTACCTGAAACAGCTGAACAATTGAAGCATAAAGGCATTGCTCAAAGCGAACTGTTGTACTTTCTGTTGATGATTCTCAGAACGAAGAAGCCACAAGTTGCTAATTGGATATTTGTGACTTTAAGAACAGAACATTGTGTTTCAAACGTTAATTAAAAGAACTCAATAATCCTCAAAATCTTTTTTATGTGGTTCTAAATAGCTCCATCTCTAGTAAGAGTTCGCCTACAATCCTATATAGGTCCACATACATATAAGTTTCAGCTAACAGAAATGAAAAACTCTGCACAAGTCGAAGCAATACAAATGCCTGAAAATTCTTATATTAATATTCCTTTATATCCATTTAATATCCCTTTAAATTGGAAACTTTGTGCTTTTAACTATATTTGTAATAGTATTATTAATTTGATTGTCACTCAAGTAATTCCGAAACAAAAATATGAACAAAACATATACATATGTATGGATAAATGTATTTGTTTATAAATTGCCCATAAGCCATATAAAAATACTTGGAACTACAAAATTGCAAAGATCTCTTTATTTTGGTTGCCAATTACAAATGAAAATCATTTAAAATTGTTGAGAACGAAATTGTTGTTGCATTTATAAAGAAAACACACACACACACAAGAAAAGCCACAAATTGTTGTTTGTCTATTTCATTAAATGCAGACCATTCGTTAGCTCTCCCTCTCTCTATCTCTGTCTAAATCTCTTGCTCTTACTCTTTCATTTACTATTCCTCCTCAGCTGGCTTTGAGCCAAGAAATTTGACTTTTGAGCACCATAATTTGACACGAATTTGTTTCGTAAAATATTTCTTTGTGTTGCACAGAAATTTGTTGGGCTTTTCAGATTTTTCTTGCTTTTTTTTCTGGTTTTTGCATTTTGCATTTTGCATGCGGGCCGCAGCATCTTCAATTGAGTTTTTCAATGGCCTCAAAATGAAATTAGGCAACGATTCAACTGAGCGTGGCAAATGTTTATAAACTAAACGGACAGCGACGCAAATATGTAAATGCAATGTAAGCATTTTATAATTAAATTTCATAGACCGACGCTTAGTTGGCTTCAATGCCTGCCAGCGAGAGAGAGAGAGAGAGAGAGAGAAAGAGAGAGAGAGAGAGGAGAGAGAGTGTGTGCGTTGATAATGCGACTTATAATTTAGTACGCACCAAATCAGTGGCAAAAATTTGAACAACAACAATTAAATAAATGGCTTTTCCGCGCCAACATTTAAATGATTGCGCTTGGCGAAATTAACTCATTATAAAATTAATTAAACAATTGATTGGAGTTCGCACAGCACAGACGATGACCAAATGTGACTGTAATTGCAATTTCTATGTGCCAGCTGTATACATATATTCATGTATGTATATTTACCACACAAACACACACACACACACACACGCATAACCAACGGAAATTGCACTCAACATAGGCCCATAGGCAAGCGGCATAGACAAGCGGAAGTTTGTGTGTATATCAAGGGAATATCTATGTGTGTGTGTGTGCGTGTGTGTGCGTGTTTGCAATCAGTTTTCAGTTTTCAAATCGCCAACAGCAAAACCGAACAACAAACGAGGCAGCAACAACAACAACAACAGGAAAATAAATGCGTAATGCGCGGCGGCTGGGCAAATGAAAAAAAAGGAAAAAAAAATTGTATAAAATACTAAAAAAAAAATGTATATACATATGTATGTGTAATAATAGAATCAATTTGTAGTAAACCACATGAGACACATGAAAAACGCAATAAAAACGCACAGCAGTCGCCTGAATTTTCGCAGTTTCCTCCTCCTGCTGCTGCTGCTCCTCCTGCTGTTGCTGCTGCTTTGTGGCCGCTTTTGGGGCAACCGCAAAAGAGAGCTTTAAATTATTGCATACTTTAGAGAGCGCAGTGCGCTGCAGCGCTGAAGGGGGGCTTTGGCATGGTAGATGAATGAAATCAAACAGTTTGCACTGACTCACTGTGGAACTGATTGACAAAATGATTGATTCACTGAATTGATTGACTGAGTAAATGACTCATATATTGATAGAGTGTGGCTGACTGAATTGATTGACTGACTGTACTGATTGACAGATTAAATGATTCATATATTGATAGAGCGATAGAGTGTGGTTGACTGAATTGATTGACTGACTGAATTGATTGACTGGTTGAAGAACTCATATATTGATAGAGCGTGGCTGACTAATTGATTGACTGGTTCAAGAAGCTCATATGTTGATAGAGTGTTGCTGATTGAACTGATTGACTGACTAAACTGATTGACAGATTAAATCATTCATATAATGATAGAGCTATAGAGTGTGGCTGACTGAAGTGATTGATTGACTGAATTGATTGACTGACTGAAAAGCTCATATATTGATGGAGCGATAGAGCGTGGCTGACTGAATTGATTGACTGGTTGAAGAACTCATATATTGATAGAGCGTGGCTGACTAATTGATTGACTGGTTCAAGAAGCTCATATGTTGATAGAGTGTTGCTGATTGAACTGATTGACTGACTAAACTGATTGACAGATTAAATCATTCATATAATGATAGAGCTATAGAGTGTGGCTGACTGAAGTGATTGATTGACTGAACTGCTTGACAGATTAAATGATTCATGTATTAAATAGAGCGATTGATTGACTGACTGAACTGATTGACAGATTTATGATTCATATATTGATAGAACTATAGAGTGTGGCTGACTGAAGTGATTGACTGACTGAAGTGATTGACTGATTAAATGATTCATATATTTATAAAGAGTGGCTCACTGAATTGATTGACTGACTGAACTGAATGATAGATTAAATGATTCATATATTGACAGAGCTATAAAGTGTGGCTGACTGAAATGACTGACTGAATTGATTGAGCGATTAACTGAAGCATATATTGATAGAGTGATAGAGGTTGGCTCTGACTGACTGATGACTAATAGATTGATGTAACAGAACCACTCATTAAATTTGCATTGGCATAGATGATTTGAAGATTCATTATCAAGAGAAAAACAATAAAAGAAAGTATTTTAAACCTTTTCTTAATATTTTCAATGACATTTAGTTATTCATTTTAATTAATTCCACAAGTAAATTCAATAGCCAATATAAAATTCTTATTTCCCAACTATTTAAATCCAAAAACCTTCAAACATTACTCTATCATAGAGCTCTGACAGTTTGGTAGTGCATTGCTTTTCAGTTACAACCACGGCAAACCTGCTGTCCTGGCAGCAACTGCCATTTGCCTGCACATGTACTCAACGACCATGAAAATGTCATTCGCATTTATTTAGCAAAAAACATAATGCAGAAAATGTAGCAACAAATGTTGCCTAATTGTTGCAACCGTCTGTCAGACTGAGCCGCCATTGTGGCTTGACAGGCAACAAAAAAAAGTATATATAAATATATATGTATAGATAGACATTATACAAGATGCAAAAGTTGCCAAGTTTTATATTTTCCTCTTTTTTGAGCAAAAATTAAAACTCTGCTTTGGCTTTTACAAAAAAAAAAAAAAAACAAGTAAGAGTGCTCTAGTCGAGACTGCTCGACTAGGAGATACCCTGAACCCTCCAAGCTGATATTCTAATCATTCTGCACTTCTTTTA
Source organism: Drosophila aldrichi (assembly GCA_035045965.1). Lineage (NCBI taxonomy): Eukaryota > Metazoa > Arthropoda > Insecta > Diptera > Drosophilidae > Drosophila > Drosophila aldrichi. The sequence continues at coordinate 164,357 of JAWNOM010000285.1, read as the reverse complement.
TGCACACATACATACTCATGCATACACACACACGTATAAGCCCGCGCTCTGCTAACTGCGCAGTAAGCAGCGACTGCGCTTAGGCTGCGCTGCAGTGTGGGCAATACTATGAGATTTTATTTGTTGAATAATTTCGTTTGTAGACGTATGATCTTAATGAAACTTTCAGAATGTATTCATAATGTATAAATGTGTGTACATTCCGAAGCACAAGTCTCTAGTATTTGAAATACGTTTTTTACGGATTGGGGGCGAAGGGGGCGTGGTATCCAATATCTGTAAATGACAAAATGTGTGTATCCATCGAATGTATATACACAACAAATCTGAACACTCTATGTTTAAAAGTGTTCAAATTAGGCTGAAAAAACAATAACAATTTATCGATTATCCTCGATAAAAAAGATATCGAATGAGTTATCGAAAAAATATGATAAACTCGTACTGCGTATGGTATACACGAGTCTACATACAAAATTTCAGCTCTCTAGCTCTTGTAACTTCTGAGATCGACGCACTCATACGGACGGACGGACGGACGGACGGACGGACAGACGGACGGACGGACGGACGGACGGACGGACGGACGGACGGACGGACAGACGGACAGGGCTATATCGACTCAGCTCATCGCCCTGATCAAGAATATATATACTTTATGGGGTCTGCGATGATTCCTTCTGCCTGTTACATACTTTTCACAAAACCATTATACCCTGATTTCCCATTTTCAATGGGTTCAGGGTATAAAAAAAAATGGAAAAACTCTCAAAATGGCGCTGCTAGCAGTGCAAAGCCGTTGACATAGACATAAAGCTGACTATACATGTATATATATGTGTGTGTGTGTGTATGTGTGTGTATGTGTGTGTGTTTGTCGTTAGGTATGGTTAAGTATCCCACTCACATGCACAGCGTAGACTCAGCAACTTTTGCGCACAAACGTGACAGGCTCAGCTTGAAGCAGGTTCAACAACAGCAAATAAAAAACGAATACAAAACAAATGCCAGACTTAGATATACCCTTTATTGTGGATGCATTAAAGAGTTGCTAGAATAAAGAATATATATGTATATACTTGAAGCTACGCCTTAACGAATATACCCATTTAAGCGCCCCCATTAAAGGGTGTCTATGGAAAAAATGTGGCTGTTAGCCTTGGCAACATTCGCTGTCGGGGAGGGGGGGTGGGCGATAGAGGCGCAGGCTGTGTGTGTGTGTGTGTGTGTGTCGCGTTTTTAAACGCGTCGCTCAATTGTCTTCTGCTTTGCCACCTGTCGCAACGTGTGTGGCAACAAACGGCAGAGCAGGCAGGCGCTGTTGGCTGTTGTTGTTGTAGCACACACACACACATACACAGCAATCCTTTGTCTATATAATTTTCATTTTGTCAGCGCATTTTGTAACTTAATTAGCATTTTTATAAATACAATTTTTTTTACCTCCCTCTCCAGAGATATTTGACTCTGTTGCCGTTGTCAAAAAATGTCAGCTATCGTATATTATGATTGTTGTTGTTGTTGTTGTTGTTGTTGTTGTTGTTGTTGTTGTTGTTGCTGTTGTTGCAGCTGCTGCCGCTTTTAATAAAGTGTAAATTAATATGAGCTGCAAGACAATAAGGTTGGCAAATTGTAAATCATAATAAAAGTGAGTGAAAGCCTTTTGACATGTGAGTGGAGAGCAGACAAAGGATAAGCCCAAGAGCCAAAGAAGGCAACTGAATTTCATATGAATTTCATATAAATACATACATATATTAATATCCTTTGTATGCTGTGAAGCGTTTCATTTAATTATTAACAAATTTTGATGGAGCTCTTCTTCTGATTAAAAGTTTGAATATATATTTTTAACTAGAATGGAAATCGAAGAAAAATCAGAGAAAATCAACAAATATGAAAAACTTTTTACTGCAATATTCATTTTATATATTTCAGCTCTCACTTTTGCTTAATTTGCTGCTTAATTATAAGCCTCAAATAAAAAAACAATTATGGAACAGAAAAAAGAAACGTAAATTCTTTGAAAATTTCATTAAAACTCCTTGTGCAATTTATTTATTAATTTTAACAAAAATTTAAGCTGCTTGCGAAGCAATTTGCAGCTTGTTAACATGACTTGACAAGACACATACACAAGACACATACACAAGACACACACACACACACACACACACACATACATTTGTTGTCTTATGCAGGCAAGCCGAGAGAGAAGGATCCTTGGAGAGCGACTGCTTGACACTTGTCTGCTGAGGCAATGTCTGTCCTGTCTGTCCTGTTTGTTCTATATATTCATGTTGTTGTTGCTGCTGCTGCTGGCATTGCATAAATGCCTTTTAAGTCGCTTTAATCTCCTTACATTTCAAGTTGTTTGCTGTTACTGCATAATTAATTAGTGCAAAATAGCAAAGCAAAAATAAAACTGATGCCAGAGATGCGAGAAAAGCTAAAGAAACCAAACTTGACAGCTTTTGATGAGTGCTGCAAAGTGTTGCACACACACACACACACGCACACACACATGCAAACACTTGTGTGTTTTATTTTGCTTTTGCCCTTTTTGGCCATCCGTAGGGCTGTTCACAGTTTCACAGACTCGTTGCGACTTCTTTCTGGCTGATTATTTTAATGAAGACGCCCTATGCGGCGTATACGTGTTTTATTCTGACAAACTGGCATGTTGCCAGGCGCTACTTACGTATTGAATGTTGTGTGTGTACAAATAGTTAAAGTGAACTTCACATACCTGAAAGCAACAAGAAAGGGAATTTCACATTAATTAAATATGCAAATCACTCGAATTTAATTGCAGCTTAAGTTTAATTAATTCAAAATAGTTAAGTATCGCTAATTAAGTGAATGTCACAGAGCATAAAAGAAGAAGAAGAAGAGGATGACTCTTAAGGGCTACAAGTTCAATGCATAATAAAAATTAAATAAGGACTTCAAATTCATTGAATATTCATTTTATATAGACTCACACTTCAAGTAATTGAGTTTGTATAGGAATGAGAAGTTAGTTAAGTTGAGCAGAAGAGCTCTGCATATATTGATTTGTATATCGACCCAGTCTGGCAACTCTTTATGCCATTCAGAGTTCTCAAGACACGACCCTAATGACCCACAGATTGTAAAGCTATCAACTGGCTTGCATTTGATAAACACCTTAACATTTCCCCCATTGCCGCAATCTCGACTTAATTTAGAGCCAATGCGCACAAAATTTCAACAGTTACAGCAACAGCGTCGAGCTTGGCTCAACGTTAATGGCCAACCTCATTCTGGCCTCCCCTCAAGATGCTGTTCAGCTTTTATTTGGGCCCTTTTTACATTGGCTTCTTTGCTGCTGCGGCTGCTGTCATCAGCATCAACTCTTCCTTGGCTGCCTTTTGCATTTGGGCTTAAGAGCCAGCGCTGAGCTTCAAGCGCACTTAATGTGCACCACACACACACACACACACACACACACACACACACCAAATAGCCTTGGCATTTCTTTCTCTCTCTCTCCCTCCGTTTCTCTCTCTCATTCTATTTCTCGCTTAGCCTCGCACTTTAAAATGTAACAAGAAAATTGGTAATTGCTGCAGGTCACACGCCGCTGCTGTCAGCAACGACTTGCGGCACGCCCACAAACACCCCTAATGCCACACTCATTCTTACACACACACACACACACACACACATACAGCAGCCGCAACAACATCTTTGGGGGCCATTAACGGCAGCAGCCACGCCAACAACACCAACACCAACAACAACTTGGCTTAGCGAGCTACATTAATGTCATTTCAGGTAGACTTCAGTTGCTGGAATTTCCGTTTGGGCCATTGCACACTTGCGGGCGCACTTTAAACTTCTTCAACTTCTGCCCGCTCAGGTGTCAATCATCAAATTTTATATGTCCCACTACCAGGACTCTACTGTGCTTGCTCCTGCTGCTCCTCCTGCCCTTCAAATCACAACAGGCCCTTGAGCAAAAACTTTTGCAACTGTCATAAAAAAATTACCAAAAAAAAAAAAAAAAAAAAAAGAAAACTGCACCGAATTGAAGCTCAAATTATGAATACCCTGTAGTTGCAGCTTTGTTGAATTTAATCAAATTTTAAATAAATATAATAAATCAATTAAAGAGGTTAGATAATCAGATAACTTTCTCTGCTCTAGTTGCAGGAATGATATATATATCTTATTGATGCTAAGAAGATGCTACAAAGATGATTTGGATAAGTCTAACAAATCAACTATAAACATAAAGATGCATAGACTTCATTCCTGTGGCTTGCATAATAATAACAATATTAAAGTCTATACAATATAACTCCTTCAATTAAAGTCAGCTTCTCCAACAAAACACTCATACAAAAATATAAATAAAAATAATATAAAACAAATACAGATATATGCCCTTTGGGAGCACTCATTTCCTGGGAATTAAAATACAATGAGTGCGAAAATGTTCAAACGTCAAAAAGAAGTGAAACTTTTCTGGCGCCCACTTTAGAGCACATTTCAAAGGCCACAGAATGGCAGTGGGAAGAACTCTGCCATTGTCTTAATGTGCCCGCCAGCCACTCGAACAGAATAACAAAAAAACAACAGCAACAACAACAACTAAAACTACCAGAAAAAAACAAAATGAAAAACCAGCAAAACAAACAAAATGAATCTGAACAAGTAAGAAAGCTCTAGTCGAGTCTGCTCGACTAGGAAATCCCCTGAATCCTTCGGAGAACTGATATTTCAATAATTCTTTGCGTCTTTCTGCTTACAAAAGAAACACACTCACACAAACACGCAAACACACATAGGCACGCACGCATAAACATTTGAGAGAGACAGTACTTAAGTAAAAGTAAAAGCAAGGAGAGAAAAAGTGCAGAAGATCATAAAAGTTGTCTATGTGTATGTAGCAGTATTCATTTGCTCACAGCAGCAGAGAGCGTTCCCATTGCGCACTGGAAGCTCGACTGCAACGAGCGCTATCTGCTGTGAGAGTGCTTGAATAAAAGTAAAAGCAAGGAGAGAAAAAGAGCAAAAGATCATTAGAGTTGTCTATGTGTGTGCGTAGCAGTTCTCTTTTGTTATGTGTATGTGTAAAACGAAGCTAGAAAGCTCGCAGCAGCAGAGAGCGCTCCAATTGGTCACTGGAAGCTCGACTGCAACGAGCGCTGCCTACTGTGTTTGAGAGAGACAGTGCTTGAGTAAAAGTGACCATATATAAAGGGCAGCAGCTGCAGCATTTCTTCAGTCGTCCAGGCCTGCTGGGGGTCAGCGCATAGCGTGAAGCAGAGTGTGGGATCGATAAGGAATTACGTAGAGGTAATACGTAGAGGCATTTCGTAAAGTAAATACGTAGAGTAAATACTTAGCGGAAATACTTGGAAGAAATACTTCGAAATACGTAGAGGAAATACTTAGAAGAAATAGACAGACGAATAGTACTAAGTCGACTCAGCTCGTCAGCCTAATCAAGAATATATATATTTTGTGGGATCTGCCACGCCTCCTTCTGCCTGTACATACATTTCAACAAAACCATTATACCCTGATTTCCACTTTTCAATGGGTTTAGAGTATTAAAACAAAAAAGTACTTGAAATTCATGCGAAGCCCGCAACTTGGCAGGACAAATGAAATCTCGACTTGGACATGGCTGCATTTGGTTTTTATGCGCCCCAGCTCCAGTGGCGGTAATTTAGTTTGATGGGCGTGTCGCAGACGCCGCCCATTGGCAATAACAGAGCAGAGTCACATGTTGCATTTGCTCCTGCTGCTGCTGCTGCCCGACTCCTGCCCGACTCCTGCCCACTTATTGGCCAGCGCAAAAGTTCGCAGCTAGTTGAGGATTATGTTTGGATTGGAAGCGCAAAACTCCCGCTGAGTTTTATGTGTTTGTAATTAGTTTTTTCGGCCGTCAGAGGGCGCTACCAAACGGAAATGAAATTGCTTGCAATCATTTTTCAAAATAGTAAATGGAATACTTTCCAAAATTTGAAATTAGCGCCAGAGATAATAATAAACAACAGCAGGCGAACGTCTGCGAATGACCCCCGTTAAGGCGCTGAACACAGGGGTTGGCCTGGGCCAGGACTTGGGCTTGACTCGAAAGGAATTAGGCTTTGCATAGTCTCATCTGGGAAGGGGTTCTCGTTTCGTTTCCTTTCTCGGGGTTGCCCATTTACGAAATGTGCGTACAGCAATTTCGCTGAGTTTGTTGGTTTTGCTGAGCTCTGGGATAATTTTAATGAATTCGGACGTCTTAAAGTGAAATGAGAGAATGAGGGAGAGGCAGGCGGTGTGGCGAGTCTTAAGCTTAAAATTAGTGCCAAATGAAATATTAACAACAATAAATACTAAAGTACAGTTATTAAAAGGCGACGCCCTAAGCAAATATCTTAGATAATTATTCAGTGGAAATTACAAATTAAATGAGATTTAAGTTTTGGCTATTTTGTTAAATTCTATTTAATGACAATTTAATTTGTGTGATAATTGAATGTAAATTTATTTTAAAAACAAAGATGTAGATAGAAATATATGTTTTGGGTAGATATCAATTTAATTTAATTTTTGTTTTTAACAGGTGTTAAATAAATAATAAAATCCAAAATGAAACATTAAAAAGTCTTAACAAAATATTATAAATAATAATTAAAAATATAGCTATAAAAAAAAAATACAAAATGAAACAGTAAAAAGTCTTATAAAAATATTATAAGCAATAAATAAAAATATTGTATAAAAAAGAAAATAAATAATAATACTAAATGAAACAGTAAAAAGTTTTATCAAAATATTATAAATATAAATAAATATATTGTATATAAAAAAGTAATAATACAAAATAAATCAGTAAGAAGTCTTATCAAAATATTTATATATATTACATAAATAAATAAAATAAAGAAAATAACAATGAATTAAAAATATATATGTATTCATAAAAACAAAGATTGAACTTAATTAAATTTAAATGTAAAATAAACGAAAATATATAAATACTATTTTTTATTTAGATTTGAGCAATTATATGTATAAATATTTTTTTTTTTTTTAAATAAAAATTAATTTGAAAATTTATAAAATATATATATGAATTATGTACAATTTAAAATAATTGAAAAATAATAGATGTATAATTTTTTTTTAAATAATTTACTCTATAACATTTATTTTTCAACCAAAAAAATGTATTCACATATAATAAAAAATAAATAAAAATTAATAATTCAAAATATTTATATATTTAATACAAGTAAAATTAAATTATTATTAATTTTTAATAGCAATTTATATTATGTTTATATGGCATTTATATAAACCCATTGCAGAAGCCATGGCCTAGGCTCCAAAATGAATAAAAATAAATAAATAAATAAATACTCTGCTCACAGTTGACAAACTGCAGACACGGCAAAGACAACAAACACATCAGCTCAGGCAAACACACACACACACACACACACACGGACATAGAGAGAATGAATTTGTTGCGCTCATAGATGCTACGTGGCATACATAATCAACATCATCATTAAATGACATTATGTAAATAAAAGCAAAATGGGAAACGTTGTCGCGCAGATTTGGCCAACTTTTCAATGGCATTAAAAACAAAATAGAGTGAGAGAGAGGGTGAGGAAAATTATAAGAAAACTCAGCAGGCAAAAGGACACAAGCCTAATAAAGTTCGGTGTGCCCATAAAGATGCGCTGACAATTCCCGCAAGGCAAAAACCGAAACGTAGGCCAGACAGACGCTGGGCAGGAGGTATATGTATATTGGTTAACAAAAAAACATGAACGCAATGCGGCAAGATTACGCATACGCCGTGTGTGTGTGTGTTTGTCTTTGATAGAGATCCACAGACGAGCAGGAGTCGAGCCGCTTGGCTTCAGCAACACACAAAATTAGAAGCAGGTCGCAGCTGCCAAAGGTGAAGGCGAGACCGAGAGAGAGAGACAAACAGAGAGAGAGAGAGAGAGCCAGTGAGTGTCTGAGCAAGGTAAGCGTTGAGGTGGACAGTTTCATTTGTCGCTGCTACACTTTGTTTTCCGCCTCTTCATTCATTTTTCTTTTTTTTCTTTGTCGTTTTCGTTTTTTGCCTCTTAAATGCCTCGCTGCGCGCAATGAATTTGTTATGAATTTATGTAGCGTTGGCGCCAGAGGGCGTGGCAGGCAAATGAAAGTAATAAGTTCCATGTGGCTGCCTACACCCCGACAAGAAACGTGCGACAAAGCGGCAATGATTATGCGCCGCATAAGACAACAGGCCTGCCGCACATTCCAGAGACACAAGGAGACAGAGAGCAGGAGAGAAAGAGAGAGAAGTAGGAGCGTGGGAAAGGGAACGCAGGTTAACTCCAATTTGCCAGGGCACATAATGCCGACAATGCTGACAATGTCGTTTGCAGCTCCCCTCGCCCCACTGCAAAACATTTTCTATTTGGCATTGCTTTCGTTTTCAATTTGGCTGCCGCCAGTATTACTTGCTGCCCCTCCTACCACCGCCAACTCCGCATCATCGTCGTCAGCGGCGTCATCAGCATCAGCGTCGGCGTCGGCGTCGGCGTCTTTGTCTTTGCTAGCGGCTGCTCAGCTGCCTGGGTCCAAATGGAGTGAGCGAGGAGGATTGCTACTCCTGCTCCTGCTTCAGGACACGGCAGATGCGCTGTGCTTTTCTCGGCTTTCCGTAAAAAACAATAAATATTAAAATAAAATTTGTTATGCGAGACAAGCAGACACGCCAGATAAAGGGCGGCAGGCAGGCAGGCCAAAGGACGCGGCTAACAAATGTCGCTAGCTCGTTTTCCTGCTAAACAGCGGACTTTAAGCGGACTGACAGTAATTTCAGATGTAATTTGAATGCCAACTGCCGACTGCCAGGTGGACCGAGCTGTTCGAATTGTTAAAACATTTTTATTGGCTTAGTTGAGCAAGCGAGCAGAGCTGAACTGAACTGAACTGAACTGAGTTGAGCTGTGAGTGAGCGATCGGGTATTGAGTGGACATCGAAGAAGAAGAAGAGGAGAGTGCACAAGAGTAACTGCAAAGCGTAATTGAACGAGACTCGAATTACAATAAATGTGACAGCCATTGTAATGAGAGTCAATAGAATAGACGCTTCAAGGCATTAAGCGAATGTAATTAAATTAAAGAGATTGAATACATAGAAAGGTAAGCGTGCAATTTCATATCTATTATTATATATAGTAACTAACCAAGAGATATAGAGCTTTAATTGAGATAAACAAATATGAAATGAAATAACTCCAATCAATTGTATTCAAATTATGACTCTTAGAGCTGTTTCGCTTCAGAGACTGGCCAAGCAGCTCGCATCTAATCTGGCCATCAATAACAACAGACGAATCAGCCTGGACCTTGGGGAAATCTATAGCACTTGAAATGTGATTGCACGGCATAGATTAAAATATAAATCAGAGCAGATTCAAGCCCATTGCGGCTTAGAGCTAAGAGCCTAAGACATTTCTTTATTAAATATATAAATTATATTTTCAGCAACTGAAATGCTTTCTTTTCTTAATGTAAACATTTTTAAATAAATAAATAAATAAAAAAAATAAAAAATAAATAAATAGATAAATAAAATAAAAACCTTAAGCTTAGAATTATTAAAATTAAAATACATACAAAAATTATATAATTAAAAAATAATAATATTTTATATATTTATATTTTTTATTTTTTTATTTTTATTTTTTTAAGTTTTACATTCCTAACGAACTTTAAATTTTATGAATAATTAGTAAACATTGTATATATATTTATATTTATTTTATTTATATATTTATTTTTCTTTTTTAAGTTTTACATTCCTAACGAACTTTAAATTCTATAAGTAATTAGTAAACTTTGTTTACTTTTATTAAAATTAATTTATTAGATAAATATATAATAATTATTATTATTATTATTATTAAATTTTAAATTAAATTATTTTTTAATTTATGAAATTAATTAATAATTTATATTTAAAATAGATATTCTGAATAGTAAACATTGTTTACTTTTGTTAAAATTAAAATACTCAATTCATATTATTATTATAAAATTTTAAATTAAATTTAAATTAAATTAAATTATAGAACTATGTATAATTAAATTATTATTCATAAATGTATCTATATTTTGAATAGATATTCATTGAATAAAAAAATATTTGTTGAATCAGCAATGCAATTTCAAAGCACATCAAATTTAATTTTTATCCATATTCCCATTTCAGCAGCAGCAAAGTATAATTTATTTAAGGAAAATTTAATGTAAAATAGCAAGACGTAATCTGAGATTGCAGCTCAATTATAGAGCGAAACATTTTACAATTCAAGTCAGACGAAAATTTGTTTGCACAACCTCGACACGCTACACGAAGAAACACCTCAAGTACACACACACACGCACGCATACACAAAATAGATGCTTGAACTAGGGATACAAAGAAGGCAGGCGACGACTGACGTTAGGAGCTTGTCTAGGTATGACGACGCTGTTTATAATTTTATCAACTTGTATAAATATGACAAATCGCTTTATGACTTCTCACGCAGAGCGAGAGACACACACACACAGAGAGAGAGAGAGAGAGAGAGGGAGAGGCGGGGATGGCGCCATGCTGATATGGAAACCGAAAAGCAGCTGGCCAGAAGAGATGCCAGCCGGAGGCAGCAGACACGCAAGAAGCCCTGTACATACAACTAAAATAATCAAGAAAAATGTTTTGCACTAAATCAGCAGCAAAAGGGCGACGCAGAGAGAGAGAAAGAGAGAGCGAGAGTGAGGGAGTGAGAGAGCGGCTGCCAGTCCTATGGAGTGTGTGCGTTCGGTATCATGGCAGCAAGGAAATGAAAACCGCAGGCGACACTCCATGGCCACTTCCCAAGCGCATTTTTTTTTTTCGCCAGCTCTATCTTACTTCTCTACGATTTTTTTTTTCTTGTGTAGCTCTTGGCGTGGTATTGTCGCTGTGGCGTATACGTAACGTCAACGCGCAGCTTATGCGCTTTTCCGCATTTTCCGCTATGCCTGCCAACAGAACGCGAATTCCGACAGCTGCAGCTGTCGCTGGGCAACTGTGCAGCACATTTGCTTGATGTTATCGGTATGGCTAATGTTTTTTTTTTTTTTTTTTGTCATTCCGGATTCTCAGTATTTTTTCGTTATGACATTTCTTTACCTTCTCTCAAGTAATTTGCATAATTATTGTTGTCTCTTCCTTTGTTGTGCGTGTGTGTGTCTAGTTAAATTAAGCGTTAAATTTGTTGCTTAAATATTTGAGACAAACTTAATTAGCAAAGTCACGCCAAAAATCCAAAAAAAGAGAAAAGAAATGTCTAGAATGCATGAATCATAGAAATTTAGCCAGCAGATTGGGATTATATTTTGGAAATGGAACAATATTTAATTAAAGAAAAAAACTATAAATAAATATAGTTTTATTATAAATGAATATATATATTTATATATAAATAAATAAACAACTATAAATAAATATAAGTTTACATACATGAATTTATATATTTAATTATAAATAAATAAAAAACTATAAATAAATATATGTTAACATACATGAATTTATATATTTATATATTCTAATTTTTTTTTCTTTTTTTTACAGACGACCATTTTAATTTAAAAATATTAATAATTAAATAATGTGTATTTCAATTTTCTGGCTTGATATAATTCTTTTCAAACAAATATTTGGAATGTTTAAATTGTTGCTGTAAAATCCAAACGAATTATAAAACTTAAAATAAAATAAAGTATCTCAGTTGGAAAGCAAAAAACTTTAAACGATTTAAAAATTAAAAATAAAAAAAAAATGTATTAAAAAAAAAATAAAGAATAGTAAAGCACAACAAGTAACACAACAATAAATAAAATATTAAATTATATTACAATAGAATTATAATAGAGCTTCATTTAAAAAATATTTAAAAATTAAAAATAAACAAATTTATTAAAAAATAAACAAAACAAAGAAAACTAAAGCACAACAAATAACATAACAATAAATAAAATATTTAATTATATTACAATAGAATTATAATTAAAAATATAAAAATAAAAAAACAGAGCATATATTTGCTTTTCAGTTTACCACACTCAAATATATTTTTTATTTATTTTAAAATTTTTTTTTATTATTTTATTTATTCATCTTGATTGAAACTGTTAAATTTAATGCAAGTTTTTTTTTTTTAATAGTATACAATTTATAATGTATTTATATTCATTTAATTTATCACATCACAAGAGCTGTTCGAAAATAAGCATGAATTCTAGAGGAAATATGCTCTCTTCAGAATTTTTTAGTTTTTTTTTCGCAATTAGATTTAAATGTACATTTAGTGTAAACATTATTTATAAAAGCAAAACCATAAAATCTGATATTTATAAGTGTGATTATAAAATATATCTGCTTTAATTTTGCATATAAATAAATGCAATTATTATTTTTGTTAAATATAAACATAATTAAATCAGCCGACTCTTGAGATTTGAGATGTTCATAAATGTTTTTATGCTTTTATTTTATTTTTTTTAAACTATCATAATTATTATTTTTGCACATAGTTTAACTGACTTTTTTGCATTGTGCTCAGGTCAAACCATATTTGTTTTTCAACAACAAATTGCAAATTAACTTGTGTTAATTGGCGAGACTTTGGTCCCACAAAAAGATTTGATGTCAATATGAATATAGTGAGCTTGGCACTTAAACCTCTGCTCTAGGGCCATTAGGACGTCATAGTGTGGGCAACAGTGGCAGCTGAATGTTAAGTCGACCAACCCCACATGGCAAATACCTGTGCCGTGCCAACTCCCCCGGGGGCCAGAGGATGGAGCTGGGCTGTTACATAATTTTGTCACTAATCCGGGCAATAAGATTGTTTAATTTTGCGCTAAACTTAACGCTTTCTTTGCCTCCTTTCGCTTTGGCTGCTTGTTTTCTTTTTCGTTTTCCTTTTTCTTTCTTTCGACAGCTTTGTTGTCGTCTTGCTTTAGCGCTGTTTGCTGTTATTTTGCTGCCTTGGCACGTTCTGCCAGCTGCCAGTGTGTGTGTGTGTGAGTGTTTGTTTATCTGCCCCATCCAGCGGCAGTTTTCGGGTATCTGTCTCAGGCAACACCCAGCCAGTGGCTCTATGTGAGCTATGCAAATTGTGGCACACCTGCCGAGCAACAGTAGCAGGAGCATTTGGGGTCTCATGTGCATTGGCATACATTACCCCCTGGTAAATGTTACAATCTAGTTGAAGGGGGGGGCAGGGGCTGGGGGCCCGGTCCATGCCTTGTGTCTCGAGCAAAGCCCCTGTAAAATGCTTTATTTGCACAAAAGCGTGCGCACCCAGGCTACACATCCTCTACGTATGTCCTTACGCTCCTCTATCTCTATGTATGTGTGTGTGTGTGTGTGTTTGCCTCATTTCGTTTGATTTTGTGCTCTGCGACTGCTGCTGCTGCTGCTCCTGCTACTCCTCCTCCTCCTGCTGCTGCTCTTGCTGCTGCTGCTCCTCCTCCCCCTGCTACTCCTCCTCCTCCTCCTGCGACTCCTCCTGGCTCCACTTGGCTGCCAGGCAGGCTGATACTTTTTATAGATTGCCGCCAGTTGCTGCGTCTTTTGCCTTTTGTGTGATAATAAATTTGCTTTGGTCTAAGGCAACAACTGGGGGATTGCAGCTACAGTTCCTTTACAACGCCACTCAACCCACACACACACACACACACACCCCGCCCACGACGTCAGCTTTGTCTGCTGCCTTTTTCTTTCTATTCATTTTGCTTCCCTTCTTTTTTTTTTTTTGGTATTTTTATGCAAACAATACTCGAGTGTATGCAAATATTTGAGTTTTAAGTGTGCTTGCAGCTCACACACACACACACACACACACGCACACACACACACATTTGCTCTGTGCAAAATTAAAACCCAGCTCAAATGAACCAAAAAGATATGACTGCAAAAAGTCTTTAGCCTTCAGTCCATCACTCTCACTCACTCTGCCACTCTCTCCCTCTCTCTCCCTTCCTCTTTCTCTCTCTCCCTTCTTCATATGTTCATTTTGTTTCAATAAATGTGAAAATTATTAAATTAAGTAACTGCCTTTTGCATTGCCCTTTTCCTTTTTACTTTTTCCTCTTACATTTACCAGCTTAACATATGCCTCACACACACACACACGCACACTCTCACCCATTGTTCAGCGAAAGTGGTTTTATGTTTATAAGCAAATAAATTACTGTGTAAATAGGTTAAATTCTCTCGCATGAGCATTGGAATGTGCCTCCATGGCTCCAGGGCACAAAATATTTCGAAATTGGCGTCAGCTGCACAGGAGAATTTACTCTTAGAATTTTGCAAGTGTGTGTGTGTGTGTGTGTGTGTGTGTACCTTAAGGGACTTGTCTTTCAATTTCGAGAAGTTTAATGTGACAATTAAATTTCATTTTGAGCAAGACTTAAATTATTTCGAGCCCGGACCCCCCAAGGATATGTCAATGAAACGAGCAAATCTCAGATAATTCAGTTAAAATAGAGAGCAAAGAACTTAAAGTAGCTAAGGTCTATCAAGAAAGAACAAGTTTCCTGTATGATTTACAGTTACTTAAACCAATCGAGAATTTAAGCAATAGATTAAGCTAAAGTCTCTCTACGATTTCAACTTTCACATATGTCAGCCCTGGCACGACCAGAGTTTTCACTGACATATCATTCGAGTGCAAAATGATAAATTTTTCTGCGCTCTCTTCTTTGGCCAACTTGATTTCGTTCTTGCTTTTTATTTGACATCGTGCCAAGAGAAATTATTAAATAAAAGTGCAGAAATAATTACAAGAAAAGAGAAGAAGAAGAAGCAGCAGCAGCAGCAATGAAAAAATGTGACAAGACAAATAGCAGCAGCAGCAAAAGTTGCCGAAATTAAAGGAAAGTAATTAAAAAGTGCGATTAAAATCAGTGGGGGGAATGGGAAGAGAGCAGAGTGGAGAGAGGAGTGAAGGGCAGGAAGTACAAATTAAAATGAAACGAACTTGCGCAATTTGTTGACGCTTGCCATTAAGCTTAAAGCTCAGAGCAGTGCGCTGTCAGCGCAGTCAACGAAAGGATTTAAGCCAAAAATAATGATAATAATAATAATAATAATAATCATCGTAATGATCATAATTATGAGTGAGAGACAGATTGTCACAAGTTGTCAAAGTGAATGTGCACAACGCGTAATAAGCAGCCCAGCCAGTGGGCGTGGCAATGGCTAAAATGCTGATGGATGGTTTGTTGCCAACGCTGTTGCCAGGAAGCTGTCCGCAGATTGTTAAACAATCCGCTCGACGCAACGCAACTAAAAGTGTTGTGGCATGGCATAACTTACATATGTAAGAATTTGCTGTGGGCTCTGCTTTTTATTTATTTATTTATTTTACTTTTTTTCTGAGGGATTTTAGTAAAGTAGCAAAGGCAATGAGCAAATAATTAGATACAAAATTAAGTTGTATTTTTTAAGCAAATTTGTGCAGAGTTTATATACATCTCTCACTCGCTCGCTTTTGACACTGAACAAGAGTTACACACACACACTCACACACACACACTCACTATATTAAGTAGTCCTTGGAGAATCGGAGCTTTCAAAAGGCTGTTCAAATCAAATTGCTGCACATTATTCTAAGCGTTTCAGTGTTGCCATATGCGACCAAATTAGTTCTCAGGCTCGCTAGAGAACATAAAGACGCGCAGCTGTTGACATTTATGATGCGAGCAACATTCCGTTTGCTCAACACCCACCCACACCCACCCACACCCACACACACGCACACCCACACACACACATACTTAATCTATCCACACAAGTTTGAGCAATCCCAGCTGTGGCACTCTTCAGCTTCTTCTACACACCCAAGACGCTCACACACACACACGCACACCTATATACACTTCATATATTACTCATACGCAGCATAGGCCAAATTGTTTTCAATGAAGGTGCTCAACCCGCAAGAGAACTCGGCCTGACACTTGAGGCTGTCTGCCTCTGCCTTTAAGCAGGTGTGCACCACAGTGTGTGTGTGTGTGTGAGTGTTCGTGTGAGTGTTTTTATGCCACTCAAGTGTAAGGTAAACAAACACAGACACAATGCCGAGGCAGGTCTCAGGAAACGTAAGGCAAATGTAAGCAAAGGACACATTTGCCTGCCTCACCTCACGTCTCGGGCGCCCGGCAAACTATTATAAATGTTGACAATAATGGCTTTTTAAGCCCATTTCCCAGGCACCAAGTGGGCGTGTGTGTGTGGGGTCTTGAAAATAAATGTCATTTTAATGAATGCCTGAATTAAAAGTGGCCACCGTAAGCGCTGCTCTTAGATAATCGCCTCGCAAGCAGGAAATCGTTTTGTAACCACAATCAATTATCAGTTGGCCAGTTGGCCAGTTGCTAATTCGAATTCATAATTTCAAAAGACTATTATAATCGTGTGACCAAGCCAAATTGCCAGCCTGTTTTTAATTGCTGAGCTAAGCTTAAGCAAAAGAGACAGACGAAAAGTTGCTGGTAAAAAAAAAGAGGAAACTGCAAATGGGAATTGAATGCGAAGAGTCGCTAATCCATAATCTCTAGCCAAAAGCAAAAGCCACAGGCAGCATATGCAAATCATGTTTGACAGCGCAAAAAAGAAAATCTCGCACACAGACACACACACACACACAGCCACACTCTCAGTGACTGAACTGCAACTGGGTATGATACATGACTCTTTGTGCTGAGATTATAATGCCGCTGATTGTTTAATCGCTTGGAAAGTGATTGAAAAGTTGGCCATAAGTCGACGTCACGAATGCTGATAGAAGCGCAGATAGAATGTTCAACTGTGTGCTGCCTGTGTGTGTGTGTGTAAGTGAGTCACTCAAGTGTAACCAGCGAGGCAGGCTATTCACCATATGGTTCAAGCTGAGGCGAGTTGATCAGCCAGTCGGGGAGTTTCAGAAAACTCTTCAACTAAGAGAGGCTCATTTTATCTTAAGGCAATCAAAATTTGTGAATACTAAAGTGAAATTGATAGAAGTTTTAAAAAAGTCAACAACGAGTCTTACTACTATAGCTATAAGTCCTACTACTATAACCATTACTTCTACTACTACAACTATAAGTCTGCTGCGCTTTATATATGCCCACTATTACTCAAGCAGTGTCTCTCTCAAATTTTGAGACCGACAGCAGGCAGCGCTCGTTGCAGTCGACCTTCCAGTGAGCAATGGGAAAGCTCTCTGCTGCTGCGAGCATTCTAGCTTCGTTTTACACATACACATACCAAAAGAGAACTGCTGCTCACACATAGACAACTCTAATGATCTTTTGCTCTTCTTCTCCCCTTGCTTTTACTTTTACTCAAGTACGGTCTCTTTCAAATGTTGAAAGACGCGAAGAATTTATGTGTATTTATAGTTCACTTATTTTGATTTTCTTCATTTATTATATTTCGATATTCTGTTATTTATTTACGATATATATTGTAATATTTCCCTTTCATTTAACTGTATATCTAAACAAATGCACATATTTAAATTCAAAATCAAAACCTTTCCAATAAATAGTTGATTTATTCAAATATATCTTGCAATATCTTTAACATGCAATTCAATTCCATTCAATTCACTTTCGCTGCCTTTGCATAGCAGTCAGCTAGCTTAGCTGACAAAAGCTGGCTGCTACGAGCTTCAGCAATCAAGTTTAGTAGCAGCTGTACACAAGTGCAGCTCATGACGCACTTGTAGATCAGCATAGAGCAGGCAATAAAAATAGCAACAACAACAACCAGAAGCACATTGGATAAAGGGCGAGAAAAATCAATAAGGCAACATTTAAGTAAGCCGCTGTCACAACAATGCGCAGCTAATGCGACTTGTGCCACCCACCCACACAATAACAGTGTGCGATATAAATATGCGCACAGCTATGGACACTGTAGCGACACTGTGGCGCCACTTTGATGGCGTTTCTTGTGCTTGTGTGTGTGTGTCGCCTGGCATAGTTATAAACAGTAAAACTGTCTAAAAACAGCTAGCACAATTCAAAAAGGATAAAAATCTCGCTCAGCGACAGCCGTAAATCATGGCCAAAACGTTGACTCGAGTTCCATTTCAATTTTTATTGTTGTCGTCACTATCTCTCTCTCTCTCTCTCTCTCTCTCTATTTCACTGCCACTCTTGCCTACTTTGCTGCGGCAGTAAACATACCGAAAATGCTTTTTGAATTGTGATTTTTTTTTTTCTATTTTCTTCTTCTTTGTGTAAACATTTTTTTTGTTTTTTTTTTTTTAGCTTTCCACTCAGCTGCTGCTGCTGACGTTTGTCGCTTTTGTAGCGCCCATACCCAGCTCGTTGGCTCTGATAAGCGTGATTGAATTGATTTCTCTATTTCTCAATATATACTCCGATGTATATATATATATCTTTCCTTTTTTGTTACGCCACTTTGCTGATGGATATCAATTGAAATGCTTAAACAGTCGCTTTGCGCATTTTCAATTTTAAGCAAATACAAGAAAATAAGAAATAGTATTTTATATATAAGATAAACATCGAAATATATATATGTATGTGTATGTGTATGTATGTATATTATAGTTGTATATATTTGTTGCTCTTTGCCTAGACAAACTTAAATTGTGCTGTCAATGCTTTAGTGTACTAGCATATTGATTTCAAACACACACACACACACACACTCACACACACACACACTTTGCTCTATCTGTGCCTGCGAAAAATGTTGTTGCTATTTTGTGGCTGGGCCTCTAAGCAACCATAGCGGAAGTAATCCATTGATTGCGCATCTTTAGCAGGAATCCTGCACACATACAGACAAATCTATGTGTGTGTGTGTTATCATATTGGATTTGTGCTCTGTGGCACGTGTAGAAATTGTTTGTCATTGGGTTGATGAGTGTGCTTAAAATGTTATTGATATGGATATGAATAGGCAGGATATCTACTTTGTATAGTCGTAGCATCTATCTGCTGATTGAGGTAATTACCAAAGGGAACTGCGACTATTATCACATGTTTTCCTTTCGAATTTTATTGGAATATTTGAAAATGTTTGTGTTAAATGCGATAAACAACAATTTGAGCCATTTGTCCTGTTTAATGGCAATATATTTGGTTTATGTATAATAGGATTTCGGATTAAATATATTTCTTTTGAACGAAAATTTGCCAAGTGTAGCAAACAGAACGAGCGATATTTATAATTTATTTTATCTGCCATATCCTGAGAAGAAAAGCTGAAGTTTTAAATTAAATATTTAACGGTTCTGTTATTGAAACCACTTTTATTTATTAATCTATTTATATTAAATCTATTTTTTAAATTATATAAATTTTATTAAATATTATTTTATGTATAATAATATTATATTATTTTATAAAATATAGTTCTTTTCGATTTTTAGTGATTTTTATATTATTTTTATTATTAATCTATTTATTTATAATTTTTTGTATTATTTATATAAATTTATTATTCATCTTTTTATATTAAATTTATTTTTTAAATTAAATATATTTTATTATTATTTATTATTTTATATATCTAAAAAAATTTTTTTTTCATTAATATATAAAATTTTTTTTATCGATTTTTATATAAATTAATTAATTGTCTATTTAAATTTTATTTTTATTTTTTGAGAGTTTTAAAAAAGGAGTTAAAATTTAAATAACTGCCAGAATAAATTCTATTATCAGTTTTATTTAAATTGTTTATATAATTTTTTTTTTTTTTTGCGAATTTCTGTGGAATTATTTTTAATATTCCCTCGCTGAAAGAAATTTAACTATCAGCTCATCATCAACACTGTTGTAGTTAGCCTGCCAATCACACACACACACACACACACACACAGCTTACGTTATTTTTCTTGTTTTCTCGCTTTTCCCATAATATGCAAATCGAATTGGGAAAAAGCGAGAATTTCTCTGGTCTCCGGCCACGTATCGCCCCTGGCCTCAATTGTGTGCATTGTCGCTCTGCAAACAGAATTCAAACACTTATTCAAACATTTATCGATTTCGTTGTTGATTAGCATTTTTGTGATGATGCGATTGCTCCTTTTTCATTAGACGACGAACCGAAGACCAAAACAAACAACAATCAGCAGCAGCAGCAGCTCCCTTCCTCAAGTAGAGCGATTCGGGTGCAGCCACCTGTCTAGGGATCTTTGTAATTTGATGCGCTTGTCTTGTCCCTTAACTATTAAGTAAATTGAAAATCTCTTTCTATCTCCATCTCTATCTCTATCTCTAACTCTATCTCACTCTCCATCTCTTCTTTCTTTTTTTTAATCGAAATTTTCACACAAACTCAATGTGAAGTTGAGTTCTAAATTACACTAATGGACACCGAAACGTAACCGAGCAAAGTTTTCAGATGAACTGCATTTGGGGATTGGTCATGGCATTTGTGGACTGGCAACATCATTATGATGATAATTATGATCAAAGAGCCGTTTGCTAAATAGCTGCGCTTCAAGTGTTACCGCAAAATGTGTGCACAAGCAAACTTTTGACCATAAATTATGGCATTTATTCAAAGCCAAGCCCCGGTCAGCAGCAAACAGACACGTGTGTGTGTGTGTGTGTGTGTGTGTGTGTACTCTTGAGAGTCTGCCTCATGCTGCTCGTTGGCATCCATTGATTAGCCCAAAAATTGAACTTCCAATTGACAGACAGCTGCTGGCTTCAATTCTACCATTGCGATTCGCTGGAATTGAAGTTTTTACCACTTTGAAATTGAGTTTCCCCCATCAGCTCTCTGGTTCGGCACTCTAGTCGAATCGAAGGCTCTGGCTCATATATAGGGCTCATTTCACCACAATGGCTCCGGCAAGGCCTCACAACAACATGTCAACAGCAGCAACAAAAAGCGCAGCATAAAAAGCGCAAGTTGCGCCAATGGCGCGTGCAAGTTGAAGGCGCCTGCCACATGCCACATGCCGCATGCCGCAGCTTCATTAAAATTGCAGCAGCCCAACAGAAGAAGAGAGTTGCGAGACGCTGAATGTAGAATGGCCTAACGATGTCAGCACACACAATGGAAAACCGTATACGTGTGTGTGTGTGTGTGTGTGTGTGTGTATTATATGTGGGTGGAGGCAGCTGCCTCTCCCTCTCGCTTTCTGTGTTGAAAAAGGCAATAGAAAATTCCACAATATACCCGCAGCAATTCAGGCAACCGCAGCTGAGCGAGCGAGCGAATGAGCGTGCCTAGGAGTGAGCGAGACAGAGCATATAAGCTGCGACCGAGAGCGACAGTCAAACTTGCGCCGTTCGCCGAAGAAAGCGACATCCTGGCCAAGTCCAAGACGTTGCGGCACCGTGGAGCGAAATGTAAGAAAAATCTTTGATATGCACAGAGAGAAGCTGTTCAATAAAACTAGCTAAAGGTAGCGGAAAACTGTATGATAAAATATATATATTTTTAATAACAAGAAAATATATATATAAATAAAAGAAATAATAGGGTAACAGAAAAGTTTTTAATGAAATATATAAATTTTCATAAAAAATAAAATTTAAAAAAAAATAAATAAATGAAAAAATAGGTAGCAGAAAACTTTTTGATGATATATCTATATTTTTAATAAAAATAAAATTTAAAAAAATAAATAAATGAAAAAATAGGTAGCAGAAAACTTTTTGATGATATATATGAATTTTTAATAAAAAAAATAAAAAAAAATAAATAAATAAAAGAAAACATAGGTAGCAGAAAACTTGCTAATATAATATATAAATTTTTTATTAAAAAATTAATAAATATTAAATAAAAAAAAATTACAGAAAATATACAAATTTTTAATACAAACATAAATAAAGAAATAAATAATTAGCAGAAAACTTTTTAATAAATTATATACATTTTTTAAACAAAAGAAAAAATATATAAATAACAGAATCAATGAGTTTAAGGTATAAAATAATAAAAAACAGAAACAAAACAGGTAGCAGAAAACTTGTTAATAAAATGTACACATTTTTAATAAAAAAAAATTTAAACAGGAAGCCGAAAACTTGCTAATAGAATATACAAATTTTTAATTAAACAAAAAATAAACCTGTTATCATAGTGTGAGCACGATTATTAATTATTATAAATTTAATTATTATTTATTATTTTTTATTATTTATTTACTATTTTATTATTTATTATTTTTGGATTTTAATTATAACGAAAGCTTAAATCCCGCTGCAAATATACATAAATGAAAAGAATAAAAACCTCTAGCTAAGTTTTTCTCATCTTCTTTCTTAATTCTGCAGCTGAATTTTTGCTCAAATATGCAAATATATCCCAATTGAATATAATCACATAAATTCACGATCTTTGTACCACTGTGCGGCAGGAGCAAGACGCCAACGACAACTCGCGTGACCTGAATTATTGGTGGCATATTGCCACTCATTGACTTTGCCGCAATGCCAGCGGCAAAGGAAAATGCTGCAGCCGCAGACGAAGATGCTGCTGCTGCTGCACATGAGCGACAAAGAGGGAGAGGGGGGGGGGGGGGGGGGGAAGAAAGTAATGGCATAGCTTGAGCTTAAAGCGCTCTTGACAAACAATTTGTGGCGCTTTAATCAATTTCTGTTCAAAAATTTAACAGCCAAGACAATGAGAGCCGCAGCCAGTCAGCTCTGACAGGGACGACAAGGAGGACAAGGAGGACGACGAGCAGGACACGGTTGACAATTGTTTGTTGAGTTTTGTCAAGTGTAAAAAGTCGTCGAGGCATTGCAGTTGCAACAACCAGTGCAACAGGAGCGCGTCCTGTGAATGCAACTTGTGCCTGCTGCATGTTGCTTTGTGTATGGCGCCTTGTGCCTCGCCTTCGAGATCCTTACAAATGTGCTTTGTTTGTTTGTCTCGCTTTATTATTTCTTGCACCGCTCGCTGCAGCTGTCGGCATTGCGGTTTAATAATGTGTAAAGTCAAAGTTATTTGATGTAGCCAAACACAGTGGGAGAGAGCGAAAGAGAGAGGCACATTCATGTGTCCTAACGTTTCTTACTGTTCGCACTTTGTCATTGCTCACAAAAGAGCGAGAGAGAGAGAGACAGGGAGCGAGAGAGTCCTCTCTGCTTTTCTTCTTTAAATTTATTGCGTTTTCTGTCTGCCATTATTTGTTAGGCACTCTTTCTATGCCACGTTTCATTCCATGCCATTCCATTCCATTCCATTCGTTCGCATTTTCCGCTGCCGCTCCGCAAAATTGAAAATAAATTGAATGACGTTTTTATTGATCCCGATTTTCTTTCAGCGCTGCAAGCGTTTTTCCCATTCACAACCCACACCCAACGTCTCCCCCCCATACTAGAAAGTTTCCCATTTTGACGCTTAGCTGTCGTTAGAGGCTCCACACAGACGTTCGTAGCTCACCGAGTGGGGTAAACTGTGCAGACAATGAGTTTGTTGCGGTTGAAAGGCTTAAAGCTCAGCAAACTTTCAATCAGCGTCGAAACTTTGTTGAAATTTTTGGTCTTTAAATGTGTTTAAAGAAAGTTTTTTATTGTGTAGCTGAATTGATTGAATTTACAATAGAAATACTATAGAAATATATAATAATATATATATATATTTGTGTATTTATTATAAAAGTCAAATATTTGCATTATCTTTGAACTTTTCACCCAGCTATCGAGGCTGCATCAATATCACTTTAATTCAATTACAATCAAGCATTTCTTTTGAGCATACCTATACCTGACGAGCCGAGCAGTCCGTTTGACTGACAATCGCATATGAATATTTAATCCAATGAAATGCAAATCCAATGCAATCTCGACTTCCTAGTCGACTCTCGACTTATTTTCATATGCACTTTTTGACAATTGCCTTGGAGTGTGACTGTATTAACGCCTCGTGCTGGGCGTGACAGCTCATGAAAACTTGATGCGCACAGAAACCGAATAGAACTTGCGACATTTCTTGGCGATAAGTTTTTGTCGCGTCGCATTTATATTCATCGCGAATGGGCATTAGTTTTTATTTGCTTGGCCAACTTTTGCGCCCCGTATGTGACTGAGAGCAAAGAAACGAATGCCAAATTTGTTTGTTGGTCAGGGTGCAGCAGCAAGTGGAAGTTGTGGAGTTCTGGAGTCCTGAAGTCTGGAGTCAGACGGCAATTTGTCAGGCTCGTGACTGTGTTTAGCTTGTCGTACAGCTCGTACGCTCCACACATAACCAACCCCGTCTGTTGCTTCATTTGTTGGCTTAAGTAACTTAACAACTTTACGCTTGCAGCTCGCGTACTCGACGTCCTCCTCTTGTTTATATTGATAATGTGCCATTTATTTTATTTAAGACATGCCATGCCCGCTCGATTTGCCGCTGCTGTTGCTGCAGTCACGTCGTTCCGGTCGCAGGACGCCGGAAGCAGCCAGGACGAATGAATTGTGTAGGTTTCAGCAACTGCGAAATGACTGCACAGACTGCACATGTGTGCGCCATACCCCCACCCATGCCCCCACCCATTGCCATTGCCATTGCCATTGCCTCTGCTTCGCCTCGCAGAGTACTTACATTTGCTGCGCAAGGACATGCCACAACTTGCTGCTGCATAATGCATTAAGTGCCTGCAGCTCCTGCGGGCGCCTCCTGACAACCAGCTGCTGAGTTATTGACTTGAAGTTTGTTGCGGAATTCGAAAGTGCAACGTGTGTAAGGCATAACAAATTAGCGAGCAACTCCTCTCACTTGCCCACTCTCTCTCTCTCTCTCTCTGTGTGTGGGTGTGCAGGCCATTTAAACACAGATTTACGTAGAGCTTCAGAGGTGGCGGCCGTGTCCGGAATTATATCGCATTGCAACTGTGTGTGCAGCAGCAAAGTCAAAACTTTGAGTTACTATGTTAATCCATAATTGGTATAAATTGCAGCAGCAGCAGCAATGCCAAACAAAAGCTGCTTGCTATAGTGCAAAGTTGTCAGCTGAGCTGTGCCTCTAGCAAAAGCTCGCTGCTATGGCATTCGTAAGAGAATTACTCTGGCTGCCTTTTAGATTAGATTATAACGTATTTAATTTGTTTTAAACCTAGCCAGCGCGTAATTTTAGGTGAGTTTTAATTATAAATATTAAAAATAATATAATAATAATAATACAAAATATATATAGAATGTAAAAAGTAATAATAATAATAATTAGTAATAATAAAATATATTTAAACAAGTATGAAAGCTCAAGTCGAGTCCGCTCGACTAGCAAATCCCCTGAACAAATTATTGAAGCAGCAGAGAGCGTCACCTGAAGCTCGACTGTAACGAGAGAGACAGTACTTGAGTAAAACTAAAAGCAAGGAGAGAAAAAGAGCAAAAGATCATTAGAGTTGTCTATGTGTAGGCAGCAGCTCTCTTTTGGTATGTGTATGTGTAAAACGAAGCTAGAATGCTCGCAGCAGCAGAGAGCTTTCCCATTGCTCACTGGAAGCTCGACTGCAACGAGCGCTACCTGCTGTGACAGTGCTTGAGTAAAAGTAAAAGCAAGGAGAGAAAAAGAGCAAAAGATCATTAGAGTTGTCTATGTGTAGGCAGCAGCTCTCTTTTGGTATGTGTATGTGTAAAACGAAGCTAGAATGCTCGCAGCAGCAGAGAGCTTTCCCATTGCTCACTGGAAGCTCGACTGCAATGAACGCTACCTGCTGTCGGTCTCAAAATTCGAGAGAGACACTGCTTGAGTAATAGTGGGCATATAGAAAGCGCAGCAGACTTATAGTTGTAGTAGTAGAAGTAATGGTTATAGTAGTAGGACTTATAATAATAGTAGTAGGACTTATTCTTATAGTAGTAAGACTTATAGTTATAGTAGTAAGACTTATAGTAGTAAGTGCTCACTTGAATGTCAACTGCAACGAACGCTGCCTGCCGTCGGGCTTCACATTTGAGAGAGAGAGCGAGACAATGCTTGAGTAAAAGTGGCTTTACGCATATAAAAGGCTGCAGCTGCAGCATTTCTTCAGTCGTCCAGGCCTGGTGGGGGTCAGCGCAACGAAGTGAAGGTGAGTGTGTGATCGATCAGCTAAGCATTAAAGACGTAGAGGAACTAAAATAATACTTAGAAGAACGAGGAAATACTTAACGGAAAGACATAGCGGGAATACTTGGAAGAAATACTTCGAAATACGTAGAAGGAATATTCAGAAGAAATGGACAGACAAATAGTGCTAAATCATCAAGAATATATGTATATACATATGTACTTTGTGGGGTCTGCTACGCCTCTTTTGCCTGTTACAGACATTTCAACAATACCATTATACCCTGATTTCCCATTTTCAATGGGTTCAGGGTATAAAAATATAAAATTTATTTTATTTACTAGAGATTAAAATAGCATTAAAACAGAATTAATAAAATAGAAATAAATAATAATAATAATAAATAATAAAATATAAAATAATAATAATAATAATAATAAAATTAATTTAAAAAATATAAAATTAATTTTATATATTACACATTAAAATATCATAAAATTAGAAATTATTTAAAAATTATGCACTGGGACTTTTAGCTTGATTTTAAATTTTATAATAATTCAAATGTCTAATATTTAAAAAAATTATATTTCTTTATATTGAAAAATCGCAAAGGTCGCTAAGAAATTGATCAACTTTTAAAGTTCTTTCTCTGTTAACCAAAAACTTGTTAAATAAATATTAATCTCATTATTTTCAATCGCATTTCTTTTGCTACAATTTGTATAGGCACTCAATTTATTTTATTTTATTTTATTTTTTATGCGGTCATTGATAGCTGTCAATACGATTTCGAAATTGTCTTTTTATTTTTTATTATGACTGCAATTATTTTTTAGTTTGCAATTTCTTTGGGTTCGCATGACAACAACCGCACAAAGTTTTTTTTTCGGTAACTTTCTTTCAATCATTCATTCAGTCATTCAGTCTTTTCAGCGCAAACTATTGAGGCAAGTGAAGAGCAGTTTGGATATCTCATCTCTGCTCTTCTCTTCTATTTTATTCAAATTGGATATTGTCTCGGCTTCGCTGCTTCTTTTTTTCTAGTTGGTCTCCGTTTTGTTTGGGTCGCGTTTGTTTATTTTTACGATAAATATCATGAATGTCGCATGGCTTTTGTGCCGGGCTTTTGCTTATTATCGATTCTAGTCTGAGGGCAAATTGGTTTGGCCAAACGCAAACGCAAAGCAAAGTCGAGAAAGCGAATATATAATTAAAAATAATTGGATGACATTGAATTTCAGCTAGCGAGCGGAGCGAACAAGATCGAGAGCAAGAGCCAAAGTCAGTTCCTGTTGTCTTTAAAATTTAATTACCAAAGTATTTCCGACTGACAGGCGCTGCGGGCGGCCCGGAAATTCGAGCGTCAACTGCAAAATGGAATAGAAATAAACAACGTGGCGAAAACTAAAACAAAATTACTTCAAAGTGGCGCGCATATTGTTCGGCAAACCACCCAAACCACCCCACCACCCGGGCGAACGGAAGAGTTGCCATTTTCATTTTCTTCTTTTATTTTCTTATTATTTTTTATTTATTTTATGCATATATATTTTACTTTTTTTTCTGCCTCCACTTCATAATTTGCATGGCATAGAAACTTGACTTTTGTTGCCCGGCAGCAGCAGGAGGCGTGGCTTGGTGGAAATATGTTGCAGCAGCCAGTGTTGAAAATATAATAGAAAAATAAGGTGGCACACAATATGGCCGAGAGCTTTACAGTTGGTTAAGTAGCAAAAGCGCGCGAAAGGCGAAAGGACGCAAAATGCGACCAAGCCAGGCGGATAAAGTACCACCAAAAGCAGCCAACGGCACGCAGCACCAGCAGCAGGAGGAGGAGGAGGAGCAGGAGGAGGAGGAGGACAAAGGAGAACGACGAGGTGCCGGCGGCCGAGCATGGCGTGAAAATTGTTGTGACAAGAAAATTATAAACCGGAAAATGTTTTATGTTGTGGCCATGGCGATTTTTACTCCTTAAGCATGGATGACCCAGTCCCTTCGCACTACTGTAAGTGTGTATGTGTGTGTGTGTGTGTGGCTCATTGTGGTCAAATTAAATGGAGAGGAAATTAACACTGAAATGATGCCAATTTGTGAAAGGGTCAACTCAAATATGATCAAACTGATCAGCTGGGCTTTAATTCGAGTGAAATATATATATATTAATGAATATATATATATATGCACACACATTCACAGCAAGCCAATGCCATCTTATATTTTATTGAGAGTGGGAAACTTTGCTTGAGCTCATTTCAGTTCTCTTCCCTTCAATTATTCCTGCGCAAGCGAATGCCATTAGAAAAGTCTACAATGCGGCAACTTGACTATAAATTAGTGTCGTGGCCACATGGAAAATGTTGTCACACCCACACACACACACACATGCATCCAGGTAGGCCTATTATATGCTGGTTACTTGCACGTTTAAGTTCGTTACACATTTAAACTCATCAAGCCGCATGCCTCTCCCGTTTTGTGTGTCAAGCACACACACACACACACACCACACTCTTGGAAAAAAAAAGAGGTGAAAATGAGTACAAACACAGTCAGCTACAATTACAACACTCTCAAAAGCCTGGCACAAAAAAAAAGTAAAGGAAAGTAAGGGGACAGGCATGGAAAGCTAGGGCAGAGAAAACTCTTGGGCAGAAAAACTCGCTCAGCGAACCAAATTGCTCGGCAACTTTACTGCATAGTTAATTAATAGGATAACACAATTAATTTGTGGGCAATGAATGTCTGAGCTTTATTTGCCAGCTGCCTGGCTGGGCGCAAGCTGAAATCCCATGGGGCAAACGGACAACTTTGTCATATACAAATATACATACATACATATATATGTGTGTGTATATGTATTTGGGTGTCCTTTCGCTTTCGCAGCTGTTACAGGCAGAAAGCTAACTCATGTTCTTCTTGTTCTTCTTCTTCCCCTTCTTATTTGCTTTGATATCAGCTTCAGCAGTAGCTTATCACTCGACTCAGCTGCTGCGGCCTGGGCCAAGTAATTGCCAAAGGTTTAAGAGATTTCAAGGCTAGGCAGCTCAGGGTTTACGCCAATTTTTTGCAACATATTCAAATAGAGCTCTACAGCCAAAGATTCTTTAAGACTACTTTTGGTCTTCTGATTGAAGTAGATAAAGAGGATTCTTATATTAAATTTAGATACAGTCGACTCTCAATATTTCAAACCTGCGATATTTCAAACCTTTCATTATTTCAAAGTAATCACGAGTCCCCTACAATATCTCTTTATATTTCGAGCCATTTAATATTTCGAAAATTCGATAATTCGTAGTATTTTAAGAGTCCCTAGAATTTCGAAATAACGAGAGTCGACTGTATATTGTATTGTATATGAGCTTCTGCTAACAGACTTATATATAAAGATAATCTCCAATGATCTGAGTAACCCCTAGAATGCATCATCTGAAATCTATTCTCTTTCCGTCATTACAGAAAAACTTTCAATAGGCTTCTATTCGAATCGAAAACTGCTTTAAATAGCTATGCAAAATGCACATATAAATATTTTTATGTTAAGAACAATACTGTACATTATTTGAGCATCATAATTTTCAAGTAGTCGGAAATGCTTCTATTTTAAAGTGTTCATCAAAACAAACAGCCATCAAAATGGCAAGAGAAGAAGAAATGCCAGAGGCGAAAGCAAGGACAGGGGACGGACTACGTCTTTTTTTTCTCTCTCTCTCTCTCTTTCTGCGTAGCCTCAACTGTGGCAGTGGCTCAATTAAGGACGCTGAGGACGCGTGAGGACAGGCGTGAAAAGTACAAAAACAAAAGGGCAACAACAACAATAACAACAACAACAACCAAGAGCTACTTACAAACATCAGTTTTAACTATTGTTTGCACACTCAGTCGCAGCCTAGACGATAGAGAGAGAGAGAGAGAGAGAGAGAGAGAGAGAGCGGGTCCAGTGTGTGTGGGGCGTGCCAGGGGTCTGGCTAACTTTAAGGCACCACTTCACGCTTTTGGGGTTTTGTTAAAATAACAAAAGCGGCCGCCGCAGCCGTTAACCAAACAAGTGGCAAATGGCTGACGCCCGAAAAGGCGACTACGAATATTTTTACCAAAAAATACAACAACAACAACAACAATGTAATTTTTTATGCTGTCACAAATTTGACGATGACGATGATGATGATGATGATTATAATGCTGATGATGAGGTTCGAGGCGGAATTTTGTCAGCATTAAAAGCAAGTACTATATATAAAATACTTTACTTGATGTTGCCATTTTATGTAGTTGTTGTTGTTGTTGTTGTTTGTGTTGGCAACATTGTTGTCACAAACACACACAGATAACCAAAGCAGAACGAGAGAGAGAGAGAGAGAGATAGCGAGAGAGAGAGAGCGATAGCTTAATAAAGCAAGCAACAACAAACCGGGCAACTTAATTTTTCCGCATAGCCCACGACATTGTCAAGGTATTGTCGCCCTTTTGTTTTTTCGCTGTTGTTGTCGTGGGCGAAAAAAAGTGCTGAAAAATGCCGAAAAAAAAAAGAGAGAGAGAGAGAGTAAGGAACAAACTTTTGCCGCTTTGACGCTTTTGTTTTTGTGCGTTTGCTTTTTCAATCTTTTTCCGAGCTAATTTTTCGCGTTTCAGCGGCGAAAATTCAATATTGTTCAGCCGAGGAAAAAAAACAACAGAAAGGTGGCTAACAGAAAAAGGATGCCGGCAAATATGCTTTGATTTTGCAACGGACAATGTCAAAGAGCTTAGAAACAGCATGGGACCCAAAAAAATAAATAAATAAACCTTAAACTTGATCAAGCGATTCAACTTTGTTTAAACGATTTTGTCTTGTAAGTACTTAATGCTAAGTAAAATATAAAAGTATAAGAGAAAATTATTTTAAATATTGATTAATATTATGTTTACCTTGTAGTTATCCATCTCTAAGAGGTGCGTCGCCTAAACATTCAAATTTGTTAGTTATTTCAATCATTGGAAAATTCACTTCAACACTTTTTGCACTAGATTTTTATTTTGTTTTTATTGTTGTACAATTTGGTGTTTGTTTTTGATATCGTTGATATTTTGTATTTGTTTATTATTATACGATCTCTGTTAATCTCTCGATAGCTTAGCAAGGAGTCGATCAAGCACAAGCGCAGAGACAAAAGCTGCCGCCGGGGCCTAGGGGCAAGCCGCAAGCTCAGCAAAGAGAGTGTGACAGACAGACAGAGAGCGAGAGAGAGAGAGAGAGAGTGACAGCCACTAACTATATAATAATAAAGCACAGAGTATATATACCAAAAAAAAATATATAATGAGAGAGAAACAATATATAAGCACATAAGCACAAACAACAAAAGCGCGACAAGATCCACTTTCTTTGGAACTGCAATGGGTTTTCATTTGGGTTTTCTTTTTTTTTTTTTGGGGGGTGCGGGAGGTATGGCTTGGGGTAGAGTACTGAAGCCATGATGTATTAAAAGTAATATATAAAAGCTTACAAGCTACATTCCATACACGATACACGATAGAAGCAGAGTGTTAATGGGGTTTGTCTGCACTCTATACATAAATATATATAGATGCATGTAATTATAGGCAGGTTGATTGGGTTTTTGTTGTATACTGACCTTGATACTGTCATAGCAAGCGGTAACCTTGCCGTTCTGCACCTCAACATTGGCCGGCGGATGGGCGAACTTGCACTCGGTGTCCTGGCGTGAACATTTGTTCCGCTGAAATTCACGGCATACCTCCAGCTGCAGCCAGCGCGAGTCCTTGCCATTCAGCAGGCTGTTCATATTGACAACGTTGGCCATTGCAGCAGCAACTCTTCAGTATTATATATGTATACAGATATATATATATATGTGTATATAGCTGGGGGACTTTATAGATAGCTTAGCTGGCGACTAGAAATGTTGCGCGTTGGCTTTCAACAAGTTTTGCTTCGGATTACTTTTTGTTTCTTTTATGATAGACAGCTCTTAGCACAGATCAGCACCTATATATATAAGGTATACATATAGCATAGATGTTTAGCGCTTTGCATGAGTTCTTGTATTCGATATATTTTTTTTTTTAATTGTTTACAAAGCTTGGGAATAGCTAATAGCTTAGGGTACTTGAAGCCTATCGTGGCTAAGAGTTGTATATAGTTTAATTTTGATTCGAACAAACGTTTAGATATAAATACGCTTTAACTTGTATATTGTTTGTAAGTTTAGCAGTTTTTCTTTTAATAATTTTAATTTGTTGTTGTTTTGTGTTTTTAAGCTTTTCTTTATTGAGCATACGCTGATTTTACATTATCTGAAATGAGAATAAGAAGAGAAATAGACGTTTAGGCTTATACCAAACACAAGGGTTAACGCTGCATTTGCATAGATCACAATTGACGAGAAACAGAGAGAGAGAGAGAGACAGTGAGAGAGACAGACAGAAGGACGGATTTAGTTTGTGAGTGCGAGTGTGTGTGTGTGTGAGTGTGTATGCAATGTTTTTTTTTTTTTTTTAACTTGTTAGTAGCGCGCGCAATTCTTGAGCTATTGTTAGTTGTTTTAATTTTATTTATATATGTATGGGGATGCAATGAGCTGAATGAGTGTAAAATGCATTCAAGAGATTCATATCGTAATTTAATGCTAAACTTCAAAATGATTTTTAAAATATTTGAATAATTTTTTACTAAAAAAAAAAAATAAATAAATAAATAAATTCTGTACAAAATATTTAAAAATAATAATTATTGATGTATTTTTTGATTTCTGATTTTTAAATATTTGCAAATTATTTTAATTAAATTTTAAAATTTTTAATGTTAAAATATACAATAATTTGAATAAAAAGAAATTTTAATTAAGTTAAAAATGAATTTTAAATTCTTTAATGACAAAATGTACAATAATTTGAATAAAAATAAATTTTTATTAAGTCTAATTGGATATTAGACTTGCTCTAAAGTTTTAAATTTATTATATGAATTTCTTCAACTTTCGTTTGTACAATTTGTAGTGTTATTCTCAATGGGGTTTTCAAATGGCAATAAATATGGCATGATTACATGTATGTCTAGATATAGAGCGTGGCGAGCAACAGCCAAATATGCCAGGCAGGCAACAGTTCAGCAATTGCCACAAATTTTCATTTCGCTTTTTCACATTTTCTATATTTCGAAGGGAAAAAAAACTTAACCAAACCAAACCAAAAGCACGGCCCATAACAGCAGCAATGCACATTGACAAACTACAAATAAAATGCGCCAAGTTGTTTCATTACGCAAGAAATTATCATGTATAACGGTATATTTTATATTTGGCATAATTGTTTATATCCCAGCGGCAGTGTTTTTTTATTTTCTTCTTATATATAAGAAAATACGAACAAAATATGAATACAAAATAATACAAATATTAACTAAAAATAATATTGTCTCATATCATTGATAGCAAAAGCAACATAGAGAGCGAGAGAGTGAGAGAGAGAGAGAGAGGGAGACAGATAATTCTGTCTACTTGCAAGTTGAGCAATTTATAGGCATATCATTTATCTATGATGATAGATAAAATATTTCTAGGCATTAATCTCTAAAGACTTATTTTTTTTGTTTATAATTTTTTTTATCGTGCTTACTACGCATTTTTAGCAAAGCGAATAAAAAACATTAAACGCACTTACCGCTCAAATTTGATTTTATTGTTAATTATTTATATTATTAAAAATATATATTATTTGTTATTGTTCATATATGTAGGATATATAAAAGATATTGCAAAATTTCTATAAATAATGACTGTAAAAAAATATTAACGATGCAGTATTAATAAATTCATATAAATATATCTATGTGGTATATTTGCAAGTTTTTAATATTAGTCAAAACCGAGTAATGAAATTAACAACAAGATTATTATGATTGAATCATCGATGACGGCACACAAACATTTCATTTGCAGTTGCGTCGGTTTTATTGTCTGCTTTGATTGTTTTCTCTCTATCTTTTGTTTTGGCACTTCAATATTTATACTCATTCAAAAATGTGAAATGAGTATATTGATTGTGTGCAATCTCCATATTTATTTCCGTCCGTCTGTTCGTATAAACTTTTTTGTATATTCTTTATAGTAGAGACTTGAAATGTTTAATATAAATTCAAATTACAAAATAATACTCAAAATGTGTCGGTAAAGCCCGATGGCTACGTTCATACTTGTTATTTCTATTATTGTTGTTTTCTCTTTTAACAATCTTATCTTATCAGCCAACTGTTGTAACGAAATCAAAAAATTTCATTCGAAGAAGTTCTATTTAAATATTGACTGTTTGTTAGTAGGAAAGATCCCTATTTAAGCCAATAAGTTGGCCCACATAAAAATAAATGTTATTGATATAAATTATTAGAGCTTTTCTTTGTGCGAGTTGATGTAAGAGAAACGTTTCAACTTTTTAAATATATTTCTTAAATGTGCTTAAAGTAAATTTGAATTAATGATAAGATATAAAATACTCTAACATTTACTCAATCAAACTCTATTCGAAAAAAAAAAAACCGTATCATCTGAATTATAGACTTTCTAGTTTTTGCCCTATTTCCAAATCGATTAAAGTTTGTTTTAGAATCATTTCCGTAATAAATTTTCTGGAAATCTTCTTTTATAAATATAATTTCTATTCAAATATTTATGATTCGCCCACGCACAACCCTGAGCAACATGTGCAATAGCTAAAAAAAAAAAATTCTATAATATACATATAGTATATATCGCTATCTGGCCGTTCACATGAGATATCAATTTTTTATTTGTATTCGCCATTCAAATACACACACAGAGAGATATAAATGCCAATACATTTGCACTACATTATCTATGGCTCTTTTTTTTTTTAAAGATAAAAACCAAAAGTAAAAGTAAAAAAAAGCATTTATAATTTTATAAACTTTGTAGTTGGTCAATGTATATATATATATGTCTGATGTCTGCATGATGTCAGCTGCAAATTGTTTTTCCGTATTTCAAGTTTATATTTAAAAAAAATAATAATAATAATAAATAGAAAAAAAAACGAAAAGAAGCAACAGCATTAAGTACAAATTTTAACTTAATTTATGAGCTGGATGTGTCTGTGTGGGTTGCAGTTAATGTATTTAAATAATTCCCGTACAACCAATTCTATTTTTTAGTCTAACTAAAAAGTGAAAAAAAAAACATAAGTATATATACATATATATAAATGTATATATGGGGAGAAACGCCAGCCAGCGCCCACACAAATAGAACCAGCGAAGCGGACGTGTTGAGCATCGAATAGAATAAATATCCATCTCCCTCTCTCTCTCTATATATATATATTTAGATATGGATACGGATTCAGATAGACAGATATATAGATACACAGCTAATGCTGCTGGGCATGTCATTGACGCAGTTCTGGATATACCGAGAAATTTATGGGCTGATTCGGTGTGTGTGGAAAACGTTTACGAAAATAAACCTGCCTACAACGGCTAAATAGTGTGAATGCTATGAATGTGGGCCAAGAATAATCGAAAAAACGATATCGATGACTGGATGACTCGATGACAACAGCATCCGATGACCTACAAATAACCTCTGGGCTATACACAACACATGGCCATGCATACACCTGATTTCAGGATATTAATTCATTGCTAATTGAGGCTGCAATTAAAAGCAGATTAATACAGAATGAAGGTTTTCAAGATTCGACGAAAACCCAACGACAATAAATAATAAATAATAATAATAAAAAAAGTAAAAACGAAACGAAATGATGCAAATTGCTTTAGAGACAACAGATAACAACAAAAATGAAAGAAAACAAAATCAAAAAGCAAAAACAAAAAACCAAAAAGCAAACCAAACAAGTTCAACAAGTTTTAAGTCTTGTATTAAATTTTGTTTGTTTTTTTGGTAATGCTTGCCTTTTGCTTTTCTTTTGTGTGTATTTTTATTATCTTTTGAAGGTTAAACGAAGAGAGCGCATGAGATGGGAGAGCGAGAGAGAGAGAGAGAGAGAGCGGTTAAGAGCAGCTGAAACAGAAATCGAAAACTGTTAATTTTTATAGCTGTTAACACACACTCACTAAATATTTGCATTCACATATTCATATTCATATTCATATACATATTCATTTGTATTTATGTAAGCTGTTTCAACAAAAAAGAAAACAACACAAAACAAAAGGAAAATATTAAAAAATAAATAAAAAAAAAAAAAAGCTCCAGCTGCTGCGTCTGCTTAAAATCGAGTCGAAAATTGTTCCACATGCGAGAACAATTAACCGGCAACAATTGCAGCTCACACACACATACATATATGTATAAATTTGTATATGTATTTGCATAACCTTAAAAATTTAGCTAGAGTTTGAGCTAAAGTTAATGTTTATATAGAAAATCAATTATGCAGCGGAATTATGTAGATCTCTATCTGGCACTTTAACTACATTCATAAATAATAACTTCGATTATTTGGTAAATCGATTAACTATCATCAATTTTTTCATTTTAGCAATATTTCATTTTTAATTTATTTTAATAATATCGAATTCGGGTATTACCATCTCCTAACAGAAATAATTTTCAAACTACTTTAAAACAAATTTATCGATAAGTTTTAATACAAATTAAACTGTCAAAATAATGTCCAATGAATGAAATAATACCTATTTATGTTCACTAATATTTAAATGCATTTTGAAACTAATTACTGAAGTAACATCTTTTCTTTTATCGATAATACACTCGATTAATAATTAAATGAAATAAATTAAAATAGTTTCCCATCAAAATCCTCGCTTTTTTTTGGGATTTTATGATAATAAAATCTATTAATAATATATTATATATAATATTGGTTAAAAATTTAGAAAATCAGCGAAATTTCTTCTTTTTTTTTTTTAATTTAAACAAGCTTTCGATAAACATAGTTTTTATTCACATTGTAAAGTTTTATGCAGCACAGAATTTGTTAAATTTTACAGTTAAAAATCTTTAGTCATGCAATCGATAACATTTGCTGTTCTTTATGCCGTTATCGATAACATTTGCTAGGCTATTTAACACCAAATTTCGTTATTCAATTAGTTATTTCAGCTGCGACGCCTAACCCACATGCCCCACATTTTATAGCGCTGCGGAACGGAGAGCGCGCTTCGCTGATAAGAGTCGATGACGCCGTCAACATCGACGGGCCGCGACTCTTGGCAGCTTGTTGTGAAAAGTCATTATTTCATATGTGTAATGTGTGCTTAATAATTGTGCTGTAGGTTTTTTCTTTCCTCTTTTTTTTTTTTGTATTTTGTTTTTAGATATGCGACGCACTCACCAACTCGTGTATGTATTTGTAGTTACAAGTAGAGTACATAATGCATATATATATCTATATATGTATATAGGTTCTCCAACCGAATCGGGGCAAGTGATTAGCAGCAGCAGCAAGAAGCCGGCTCCAGGCAACCGAAAGCTGACTAACAAAATGCAATTGCCGGTATTCCGTGTGGCCCGCATCATCATCATCATGGCCGCGATTCGCACACAGTTCACTCTTGGCTATTTATAAAGCCCTCACATAATCGCAGCCGCAATACAAATGGGAAACGAACGAACGCCTTGTGGCAACAACTCCCAATGAGTATTTATTGCGCCCTCGAAGCCGTAGCAAGGCGCGCCGTGCAACGGTCAGTAACCGCTCTGTTGCAA
This sequence comes from Drosophila aldrichi, assembly GCA_035045965.1. Taxonomy (NCBI): domain Eukaryota; kingdom Metazoa; phylum Arthropoda; class Insecta; order Diptera; family Drosophilidae; genus Drosophila; species Drosophila aldrichi. The sequence continues at coordinate 126,595 of JAWNOM010000285.1, read as the reverse complement.
CATTATACAACATAAGCACCCGACGGCCAACTCGGTGACCCACCCTGCCCTGCTCTGACACACATCAAGGTGGAAGAAGCGAAAAAAATACAGAAAAAAAAAAAAAATACTAATATAAGCTCAAACAATGAAGCCCCAACGGAAAGGGCGAGAGAGCTCAATGCGGCTTCCACTGTTGCTTGCTATCAATAAATGCGATTAGATAAAAGTCAAACACCAGAGCTTATATGGCTGCCACGACACCACGCCCCTCAACCCTAAACCAATCATCCCCTGCACTCCAATTGATAAGCATTTGCAACTGCAAACAGAAACAACAATTTACATAAATGTCAAAGTGTTTGCTGCATAACAGAATTGCTGTAACATCTCTGTTAACTACATCATCATTACTATTTGTAATCATCATTAGTTTGATTAGTATTATCATTAGCTGGCGCTTATGTCATGCCCGCCGGGTAGAGTCGTGGGCGTTATCTGCTTCTCTTCACCTGAAGCGTAACTAAAGAAACCGTTCAGAGTTGTCTCTAGGCTAATTAATTCTTATTGTCAAACATTGACATGCATAATTAATTTAGCATTTCTCAACGCGTGGGCCCAACGGCAACAACAACAATCTGTCAAGCTCTTTCGTCGACAGCCATAACTCTATTTAAGGTACATCATATCAGTCAGTGTACATCAATGTAAAATATGTAAATAGATATTTTTGATGTTAAGTTTCAATCTGCAGCCAAAAAGAGTCTATATAAGGCATGGAGGCGGATCACGTAAAACGTGCCAAAAGCGTAAACAATGCCGGAATGAAGCGTTAAACTCTAGCGAATTGCAAATGCAAATGCAAATGGAACATCAAAATATGAAAAACATATACGACTATATATATATCTGAGAAACAGCTATGAGTCGTCCGATTTATGCATATATATACAGCACATTTTGTTTGAATAGAAAAATATATATACAATATATTTAACAGAACTAATTACACATATAATATATTAATCAATTATTTAGAATGCTATTTTATTTACTTAAGAAATTCTTTTAAAGTTTTATCATTCATTATTAATCGGGTTTTTCGACTTTGGCAGGTAGTGCTCCCCATATCTAATCTAATCGGAAAAGTAAGGCATTTTTTCCATTAATTTAGGCATTTATGTATGAATTTCTTAATTATTGGCCGTCACGTTTGTCGCACTACGCTATAAACAAAATTTGAATTTCTTGAGCGTCAGCTAATTACGTCAGAGTCTAAAATCTGTATCAGCAATCAAGTGAGAGCGAATCGAAATCCGAGGGAAATAATAACATATTTCTGAAATGCCAACGGCAAAGCAAGTTTTTCGAAGAAAGAGCAACAGAGAGAGGATGAGAGAGAGAGAGAGAGAGCATCACTCTCTCTTTTATTTATGAAACATGCACTCATCTAAACTTTTGCTTATCTTAAAATACACACACACACACACACACACACGTGGACCGAAGAGCGACAGCAAACGAAATATTAAAATTTTGTAGCATAAACAATTTCTCACACACATTTTTGCCTAATTCATTTCTTCTTTTTTCTATGATTTTCTTATATATATAAAAATAACTAAAAGAGAAAGGGAGAGAGAGAGAGAGAGGGAGAGAGAGAGCTTATAAAATTATAATTAAAATGTTCTCAAGTGCGTTTGAATAATGTGACGCGCAGCAAATGAAATTGAATTAAACTTTGAACTAATTTGTTTAAGCAGCTTGCAGACAGCGACCCCATCAGCTATGCCACGCCCACAGCGCCCATGGCCATGCCATGAGAAAGCAAGAGCGAGAGCGAGAGCGAGACAGAAAAAAGGTTAAGCAATCAATTTCGCTTTCAATTGATCTCAATTTAGCATGAAATGGGCAACGGGTCGACGCTGAACACGCTGTACCAGCTAAGGGTTAAAAGGCAGCGCTGCTTATATAAGGCAAATGCAGCGCGTTGTTATTAGTTGTTGTTGCTGCTGCTGCTGCTGCTGCATTTGGCTGCCAAAAATTTCATGCACGAAAAACTTATTTTTGGTGGCGACGTTTCCAAAATGCAGACCGCATGAGCAAAGAGGGCGGCAAGTCGAGGGGCGTGTGTACAGAAGGGGTGGAGCTTTGGGGACTGCACAGCTGCAGGCAGATACATCCAAAAATGTACAACAGCTGCCGGCTGAGTCTTTTTGGGCCAGAGGCGGCAGATGCACATAAAGGGAAAAACCACGTTGAAATATATTTTTCAATTTATTTTTGGTTTTTCATTTGCTTTTTATATGTATATTATATAAATATAGATATCTGTATCAATTTAAATATACACATATATATATTTATATATTTATATATGCAAATATTTATACACTTGTTGAAAATATATATTCAGGCAGGTTTTCTTTAGCATGGTATTACTGTACTTTAATACAAAAAGCCGTTTAGTTAGATTTCTATATATTTTCATTCTTTTAAGCCATATTAAATCAAATTAAATTTCTTGACGCCTCCAGCTGTATGAGATGATATTTGTTAGCCTGTTTTTTTTTTCGATCATGCTTTCAATCCATTTGCTTTTTGACTCGTTGAGAGGCAACAACAACAACAGCAACAACTTGTGTTATTTTTAGCACAACGACGAGCACATGTTTCAAAATATCAAAAAGTGAGCAACAAAATTGAGGAAGATGAAGAAGAAGAAGCAGCAGCAGCAACGGCAGCAGAGAGAATTATAAAAATAAAAAAAAAAAAGCGAGCACGAGCAATTTTTGATAGAAACCAAAATGTTTATGCGCCGCAAAAGAAAGAAAACAGACAATGCTCGAGCATTGATATTAACCAAAGAATATTACAAAAAGTTTCAAATGAAACATAAAGAGAGAGAAAGAGAGAGTGAGAGAGAAGAGAAATGTCGGCAAATTCCAATTTTGAAACCCCGAAAGAATTACGAAACAGAATTTCCATGTATTACCGATCTATTCAAGTCCTCTTTCAAATCGAAATTTCATATTAAATAATCCATTTCTTCAACAGTTAATATTCAGTGTTGGTAAATGCGTAATGGGCAACAAGTTTGCATTTCTTGTTCACATCACATCAATGAACTAGTTCTTTTTGCATTAAATGAACCTAAGTAAAAACTTGACTAACTTTTGATAATATCACAATGTGACGCTTCAGTAAATTTTTCGAGTGCAATGAAAACAAAGTTTTGATTGGGGAAATATGTATTAGGAAAGAGCAAAGCAGAAACTCCATTCGCATAATTAGCTATGAAATTAGTTTGTAACTAACTTCACTTTCGACACATACACACACACACACACAGACACTCACTCAAATCGAGTAACGAAAGACAATTGAAAAAGCAAAGGCAAAAGCGAAGAAAAAAAACACCAATTAGACAACATTTATAGCATTTTTTATACATTTTAAGCGAATCGAAATTATTTCCTTCAAGTTGTGCAATTATTTGGCTGCCTGTTGTGCAGTTGTGCGCACTCGAAGTGCAATTAGTTATATAATTTGCCAGTTGCAAACAAATTTAATTAAATTTCTTAAGCTTCTTTCTGTTGCTGAAGAGTTGGTTGGCCATAAAACTCTTAAGTTGACTTTATTTGAAGGCATATTAATTTTGCTTTGATATAATTATATTTATTTGTTTAAAGAAGGTATATTAAATTTAATTAATTCATTTAATTATATATAAAATTTTAATTAATCAATTAATTCAATTAATATACAAATAATTAACGGAATATTTTCAAAGATTTCTTGAAGAAAAATTTATATCTGCTGAGCAATTTCCCTACAGCTATTTCGATAGTATTTAAGTGTTGTCTAACGCGAAAATCAAGTGTAAGAAGGTTACTAAATAAGTGTGCCAAAATATATTATATACAGTAGAATCCGGTTATAGCGACACTCAAGGGACCGTCGTTTTTGCGTCGTTATAGCCGGATGTCGCTATAACCGTATAAGTTTGCTCAGAAATGTTTGTCTGGGGACCAAATTTTTTCGTCGACATAACCGGTTGGACGCTTTAAGCGGAGTCGTTATAACCGGATTCTACTGTACTTAATTCAAATTTGAAATATTTAAATTTTATATAAATAAATTATAACACACAATGAATAAAATTTAAATGAAATTATTTAAAATATATGATTTTTAAAAATTAAATTAATTAAAATAAAATAAATAAAATAAATAAAAAATCAAATAATTAATTAATTTAAATTAAATTAAAATTATACTTAATGAACATTAAATTAAATATTAAATATTTTGCTTTGTATTTTATGACAATAATATATTTAAATATTATTATTCTAAATGAATAAACATATATAAATTTAATGTAAATATATTTCTTCCATTGCTTTCAATCTCTTCTGTCTCATCTGCTTCAGCTCATGCTTAAGACAAATTATTATTGCAATTCGCATAGCTTAAATTGATGTTTGAAGTGATCTGATTTCTTGAAGCGCCAAAGCCACAAAATCCCGTCACTGAACTCTGAACTGATTCAGAGACGCATCTATCTATCTCTCTCGCTCTCTTTGTGTCTTTGTCTCTCTCTCTCTCTCTGTGTGTGCCTTTCAGCTCACTCAACGTATTTGGCGCATCATTCAAATGGCAATTTCAAATGTCGTCGCTGGCAGTTGAAGAGCTCACAAAATTTGTCCAGTGACTTTCAAGTTTTGTTGAGGGCGGCGAAGAGACAAAACGACTAAAGTAAAATTTGTATGAAATGCTTCATGGCAAAGCTATCGATATTTATTTATTGTTTTGCGTCAGGGGTGAGACAAAGAGACAGAGACAGAGGGAGAGAGAGAGAGAGAGCGCGCGCGTAAGAGGAGAGACAGAAAGAGAGTGAGTTGGGGGAATGCTGAGCAATATACCATATTTGCTGTAAGAGTTTGGCATGACTTTTTAGTCGAAAAATCGAATCGATTAGTCATGCCAAGTCCTCAGACTTGAGAGTTTTTTGGTCTCGGGCCTCACCTCTCACATTTTAGTTGAGCTTGTCGGTTCTGTTTTTTTTTCCACAGTTGTTTTTTTTTTTTTGCTACAGCATTGGGCTTCATTTTGCTTTTTGAAAGACGAATATCGGCATTCAGCAGAGACAAAGCAATTTATGTGGCATTTTCCAAGCGATTTCGTTGGCTCATTTATTAAATTTAGACAGAGTATTGGAGAGGATATATATACATACATATGTGTATGCTTATGGATGAGAAGTGTCAGATATACAACTTTTGCTTTCTTTCTTTTTTTCTGGCGAGGCGCTAATTCAATTTGCCGCCTTAGAAATGTAAACAAAAATAGATTACAACAAAATTTGAACAGAAATCACATGTGAAATGAATATATATTTAAAAATATATATGTATATACATATATTTGCATATACATGTATAATGTATTACAGTGAGACTCGAAAGAGCACATAAATTTCATGTTTACGAGTTGAAGTAACGCCAGAGGCTAAGGAATCAGAACCAGAAACGACTCGACTCAGGCTCGACGACAAAGGCCGTCAGTGCAAAAAAAAAAACAAAAAAAACGTGACTTTTCATAACAAAAATAAAAAACAACAACAACAACAATAACAGTGCGCAATATCTCGCGTTAACATCTCGCGCTAAGTAAAGCAAAAAGTAAAAAATAAATAAAAGTAAATACGAATAAAATAAAATAAAAAATAAAAGACAAAATTTATGACACGCCGACGTTTCGATACGCTTTAGTTAAAGATTTTTTGTAGACGAATACATATGTATATATGTATATATAAATAAATATATAATGTACAAAGTCAAAGTTTTTAGTGTAGACGAAAATAATAACTCAACTCTAGCTCTGACGATATTGTGTAATACTTAACATGATATTATTTATATATTATATTTACATATAAAGCAAGGGCCATTGTAGACCCGGAAAACTTAACTTTAGATAGCAAAACTTATCGATTGTTGTTGCATAAAGTTTAATAATATATATGCAATACAGCAAAAGTGTTTTTTTGCTAGAAATTATAGTATAATATTATTTAAAAAAAAAAAATATTTATGCAAGTTAATATTATATTTAATGTCGATTAGACATATGTCTATACATCTATATATATATATAAACATGAACTCAGTCAATATGTACCCATATATAATAATGCTCTTCTCTCATGACAAAACCTATAAAACCTACGTGTAGAGAAAGAAAAGAGTAAAACATGATGGAGCAAACGAATTTGTAGCCTAGGCCTTGCTTGGTCTTTACATACGAATAAAAATTGCAAAATTTGCATTAAATTTAAGCATGATTTGTTGTGTTTGTGTGTGTGTGTGTGTGCGTGGGTGTCAGTGTGTGGCCAACTTAAAATTCAACTCAGTTTGTGGAGCGCTTCACAAGCCAAGTTTTTGAACTTAAATAGAACTCGTCGGAGCCAAATGATTAATTAATAATAAAGTTCGTACAACTGCGAAAGATGACTTCATATTTGTCTATATATGTATATATATGTATATATGCCATATAGGTATATTTACACATTTATTGGTATTATTTCAGCCTTTTTTTGCTGATAAACTACATTTTAATAGCTCACACAGTTCATTAGCCTTCGCAGAGCAGCGCTGCGGGCCAAAAAGTTGTTCAGATATTTTTTTTTTTTTTTGTCTCTTTTTGTATAATTATTATAAGAAGTTAATGCCTTAAAGAAAAACCAATTAAAGTAGCAAAGTTCAAGTGAACTTCATCAAAAATATATTCGAATCAAGAGATTCTCAGTCATGAAATTTGTTAACAAATTTTCAGCTTGAATTCTTTGGAACGAAACAAAGATATAATAGAGCTCAAAATCTGAAAATATATTAGTTTTATGTCAAATGAATTTAATTTTATTTCAATTTAATATAAAAGCTAATCAAATAATTTTTTATATAACTTGGAATGTTAATTTTATGTAGAATATATAAAATTAAATAAGCATGACTCATTTCAATATGCAGTAGTATATTTATTATATTACAGTTCTTATTGAAATTCCTCTAGTATTTCTTTCAATGTCTATTAAAAAATAAAATTCTAGTTCAGCTTTCAAATTATTGCGGATATGAGGTGGTGTTTAAAAAAATAAAAATAAATAAATAAATAAATTTATATTAAAATTTTTAAAAGAGTTATAAACATCTATTAAATCAATTTAATATATATATTTTTTTTTTTTTTCAAATGAAAATAGTGCATAAAATTAGACAAATTATTAAATTGTTAAATAATATTCATAGCTGAGATATATGTATGTATATAAAGCGAATCTCATCTATTTGAAAAAAATATTTTTTCCAGAAATATGAAAGAGAAGAGCTGTATTTTATTCTTTTTAAAAAAAAAAATAAAATAACTTTAAATATAGCACTGGTTGCTTGGGCCTTCGGCTTGGTCAGCTTAATAAAAATGTAAACAAAATAAATCTTAACTTCAAATCAAAATGTTTAAAATCTAAATTGGACTCCAATAAGCTTAACATATGTTCGGCTTAATTTTAAGCGCATTTAACAATATTTTGTAAACATGTAAAATTTTTATTTTACAACAAATATATGCACAACGACGAAACTAATTTCAACATTTGTGAAACTTCATTTTAAGCACACTTTGAAAATATTCTCAACAACTCGACGAAAAGCTCAAAAAGAAATTTACTTCCAAGAGAAAAAATAAATAAATAAATAACTAAAATAAACCACTTTTGAATTGTGGGTAAAACTCTGAGTATTAGTAATAAAGGGGAAACTTTTTTAGACACGTGTGAATAAATAATTTAGTTGTGAATTAAAGCTAAATAAACACCTTGAGAAGCAGCTGATGATACGATGCGATGCGTTGCGTTGCGTTGCGTTGATTCGATTCTCTCCGTTGTTGTTGTTGTTGTTGCGAATTTCGTTTGATTTGCTGTTAGAATTTGTAGCTTCTTTTGCACACACTTACACACAGTCACACGCGCACGAAGCAGCTGAGTGTGGTTTAGAGCGGGACAGCGATAGTGAGGGGGAAGGCAAGAAGAGAGCGAGCGACAGCAGAAGAAACGCGTTTTTTTTTTTTTTGGGCTTTTTACTTGATATTTTATTTTTCTTGCTTTGTGATTTTGCTGACTTTGCAGTTGTTGTTGTTGCTTTTGCTTTATGGCTGTTACTGCGCTGCTTGACGTGACGTCATTAAAATGCCGGCAAACACATAGAACTTGACTTGAAGCACACTTTTTATTCCGTTCACTCCGCTCCGCTGCGACGAGCTATTCGTTTTCTTTCTCTTCAACTGACACCAAAGGCAAAATGAAGCGAGACGCTCGCACACACACGCACATAGGCACAACTGACTAACTAACGCACAAACACATAGACAGACAGAGGCGAAAGACAGAGGCGAGAGGCACACGCACGCTTGCACCTATACACGTATGTATATACACGTATACACTTGCACGCGGAGACGTCAAAAATTGACAGGCACAATACAACAACAACGACGGCACAACAACTACACACGCACACACACGTACACAATCACCGAAAAAAAGTCGCTTCGCACTTTGTTTTGCTTTCTTGTTGATAAAAAATACACAGACGAAAATTCTTTTATTTTGTTGACAGCTGTTTGGTTGTTGTTGTTGTTGTTGCTGTTGCTGTTGTTGTTATCGTTGCGGCTGTTGAAACGCGCGCGATTTTCATAAAATGTTTTTAATGTTGCTTCTTGAATTGAATTGGTTAATAATGTTGCATAATTTATTGCTTATTTTCTTAACTGTTTCTTATTTTTGCGTTTTTTCGTATATTTTATTGTGTTTTTATTTTTCCTTTTTTTTACGTATATTACTCAACACTTATTTCGGTTAATTTTCCTCTTTTGACTTTTTTTTGTTTTTTAATACTACGAGCAAGGCAACTCTGCACGATTTTTATAACATTTAACACAATTAATGAATTATTTTCGTATTTATTATTATTATCAAATTTTGGTTTATGTTGAATTAGTTGTGACAGCGTTTGTTGGTAGCTGCGTTTAGCTCTCTTGTACAGATATTCTAAAAATTTATTAACAAAATGCGACACACACGTCCGCCTTGCTCGGTGTTGTTTTTGCTTCTGGTCGTACGCTGTTAGGGCGCTGTTATGCACCAAAAATTCCAATCGGCAACAGCCAAAACAGCCACAGCTACAGCGACAGCGGCAGCAAGCGCTGCTCTCTCTTGCTCTCTCACGCTCTCTGCATGGCTTCGTCTGCAACGGCGAAGTCCAGTGCCCAACGTCTGTTGCTCTTATTGGCTCAAAAATATACTCTGCTGGAGTACAAGCAACCACGAGAGAGTGAGTGGGACAGAGAGAGACAGAGAGCGAACAAACGTGCTGCTGTTAAGTTAAGAGCGCGTCACAATTGAGCGAGCGCTGGAGTGGCTTGTGCAAAGCATTTGAGTGAGTTTTTTAAAGCAGCTGACTCCACAAGGGTTCAGCAGTCGAAGGAGCAAAGCGATTTCATTGAGTTAAACGTGAAACGCAACCTACAATAATAACTCAAAGGGCAAATAACAGCTGTTAATTAGCACAGTTAATATAAAACAATATATTTATACTTTTCTAGATATTTTACTGCATATGCATAGATTTAACTGCACAGAAATTAAAAAAGTCCTCAAAGTCACCTTCAAAAATAGTTCAATATTTCAAAATGCACTCATATTTAGTTTTCTATTTATATATATTTATAGCCATGCAATGTTTCAGTTTGACATTTCAATGGGCGCCCAAAAATAGCCCAAAAACCAAAAGAAAAAAAAAAAGAAGAGCTAAAAGCTATAAGTACCGTTCATTTCATACAATTTTAGTGCATACAAATTTTGACATTTCTATGTCATAAATTTAACACACACAAACGTACACATCGACACCCCCACAGAGAATAAGAGGCCATTAGAAGATATAAACATAAATTTATTTATTTATGTCTTATAAAAGGTGAATGTAAATTGATTGGAAATGGCAGCAAGAGCAGCAGCAACAGTAGCTGTTATTGCACAGAGCAGCAACAGCAGCTGCTGTTAATAATCAGAGCAACAACAACAGTGAAAGCAGGCACAGAAGAAATGACTTGAAGAGAGCGCCAGAGCCAATGTCTTGGCAGAGGGAATGAGAGCGAGTGATGGAGAGAGAACGTGAGCGAGAGATCGCAACGCCCCCGCAGCGCCCAGTCACTGCTGTTGTTTATCGTTTTTCTTCTTCTACAGCATTAGAAGTTCCTTGTCTGTGTGTGTGTGAGAGAGTGCTATTTATAAAAACGTTTTGGAAATGTGAATTTGTTGTAGTCAAAGTCAATGTGGCCGACCACATGGAAGCTGGAACGACTGTTGTTATTGGCTCGAGGGCAAGTGAAAGGTTGAGCGTGAGTTGTTGCTGGTGTGCCGTTGTCTAAGAAGCAAATCTTCAACACACACACACACTAAGGCATACATATGCACTAAGCCACCTCTGCACTCATTCATTATGCAAAAGCAAGCAGCGAAAGAAGAAGACTAGCAAAAAGAAAAGAGCAGACGATTTTTACTTACATATGCTGCATTTGCAGTTGGGCACATGCCAACACACACACTCTCACACACACATACGCAAAGAGCGAAACATAACTGGAGTATGGCAAAAGCAGCACAAAAGTTTTCAATGTACACAGATACTCACACACATATACATACATACATATATGCACATGGGAAGCTGCTTGCTTGGCCAGGCAGCAAATGCTTCAAAATCGAAATCGAAATTGAAATCGAGATCATTTGCCCGGCTAGCAACAAATGTAAATTAGTTGACAGCTGCTTCAGGAATAACTGGCTATTAACTGGTTTTGCTTAGGCAAGTCTTAATGAGTTTGCGTCTTGCAATTGCTTAAAATATTTTTTAAATATAACATAAAAAAGAAACAAAACAAAAAAATAGAAAAAATCTTTAATATTTTTTTTTTTCTTAACACATATCTTAAGTTTCTAAAAATGTAATAAAGTCTTTCGGCCTAATTGTTTGAAAGTTCTCATTTTAATGATCTTAAGAAATGAATATTCTAACATACATTTATTTATTATCTCAATATAAATAGAATCTGTAAGAGCTCAGACTTTTTACGCATCTCGTTTCCATTTGATGATCTTAAGAAATTAACTCGAAGCAAAAACAAAGTAAAAACGCCTCCAAAGCACTTGACAAGATCATTAACTGAACGTTTGTCGGCTGTGTCGCTGTGGCTGGCGTTGTGGGTTGCTCCGGGGGTCAGTTGGTAGAAACAGCTACAGACAGAGATACACACAGACTCCACAGAAACAAAAAAAAAAAAAAAAAATGAAACATGAAAAAAAAAACAAGACTTGAGTTGGAGGGGAGAAGGGAGACTGGCAAACCGGTTTCAGGCAAAATCAAAAGTTGCGCAGACGCAGACGTCGCTGTCAACGTCGCCGTCGCCGTCGCAGCTGACCGAACTGAAGTTGGGTATTGGAACAGCGCAAAGGTGCGGAGTAGGGAAGCAGGGGGGCAGAGCGGAAGAAGGAGCACAAAAGCAAAATGTTAAAGTTTCGCCCGTCGATCGCTGTGGATGCTGTGGAAGTACAAAAGTAAATCACGCAAATGTTGACCGGCAGCAACGGCAGCAGCGACAGCAACTGGAACTCGTTTTGCGCTGCACCTTTTGTGCCTGTTCCAAGAACGTGTTCAAGGCTTTGCCAGGGTGTGCCTGTATCTGTCTGTGTGTGTGCGACCGAAAAAGGAAAAGGAGGTCGCAAAGGTAGCGCAAAATTGAAGAATAAGAAATATAAAGTAAGCGACAAGCGCACAGGGATTGGCGCATTGAAGGCATTAGGCGAGTGCGAGGGAGATGGACTGAACGAGAGCAATAGAAATTGTGCGTTAGGCTACGCCTCTCCTATTCTAATTGGAGCGACTCCCGCTGCTAATGCCATTCAAATCAGAATGAGTCTTCATTAGGTGATGGCTCACACGCGATGCAAAAGAGACCGGCGAACCGTACGTCTGCATATTAATTTAACATAGCTAAAAACAATAGCAGCAGTAAACCAGTTACCAGAGCGAGAGAAAGAGAGAGAGTGTGAAGCGAGATGGAATGATCACCATAAAGAATCAATAACAGAGCCAGACGAAACGCCGATGACGTCGTCCTCGTTGATTATATGCATGCAAGCACACACACGCACACAAACACGCGAGTATACGCATACACGCATTCAAGTATGTGTATGCAATGTGTGAGTCAGCTTCCAGACGTCGAAAGATCACAGTTAACAGCTAGACAGCCATACGCTCAGCCGTCACACATATATACACACACACACGCACACACACTCTCTCTTTCTCTCCTCTCTCTGTTTAACTATTTCTGTTAAGCTCTTGCGCCTACGCACATGTATGCTAATACGACTGGAGTGCCAGTCTTATTGGAACTACGATCTCTGATCGGCAGCAGCTAAGTAAGTGTAACACTCTTCACAGCCCCCGAGTGACATTCGCTGCGCTCTTGAGTCGTTTGCGCTCGCCAAGCACTGCGAGTGTGGTTTGCGTGTGCGCCAACTCAATGCCCAGACTGTTCCCAGTTTTATATGAGTGCGAACGGCGGCGCTGCTGAGTAAGAATCACAAAGAGAAGATGAATTATTTTCACTCATTCTTTGTGTGCTACTCAGGAATCTTGCCGTTACGCTTTGCATACTTTGAGGTGTTTAAGAATTCATTTGCTGTTGATATTTTTTGATTAATTAGTGTAATAAATAAACATTTGATTAATATTTCAAATTCAAAGTTAGTTTAGTTAAAAGCAATTTTTTTAAGATATGTTTTGACTTAAAAGGTTTCACTAATTAAAGTTCTTCAGTAAACAGAGCGCTGTTAAGTTTATAAATTTAACATGGCTGTGGCAGCTAGCTATGTTAGCATGAGCGCTGTTAACGAACGCACTTAACATTTTACTGTTACGACTATTTGAAGTTTATCGCAATTATTTATATCAAAGTTCGTAACTGCAAATCAATTCGATTCGATTCGAGTCGATTCCGTTTGCCTTCAGCTTGAACTCTTTCCGAACCCAAGGAGCTGATTTCAATTATAGCCAATTAAGCGAGAAAGGACTTGAACAGAATGAAATAAAACAAGAAAAGCAACAGCAACAGCAACAACAACAAAACTTGCAACATTAGAGAGAGATGATACCAGCTGCAGGCAATCAATACACCTCAGCCCACCTGCTTACACCTTGACTGCATTTTTGGCTGCTTCTGCGAAGGATAAAAAGTTTTTTTGTTTTATTTATTTTTTTTTTTTTTTTGCTTTATCCACTTTCGTCGGCTGCTGCTACTTCGCATTTCAATGCACCGAATGTTAAGACAAACAAACAAATAAATTAGTGTTCAATCAGCGTAATTTCTTCAACTGGCACGCCCACAACGCCCCCAGACGACAGGCAGCTATCAGCCAAGCGCTTGGCTGCCTTTTGTCTCCCTTTTCGCTCTTGGCTTTCCTCAATTGCATTTCTAGCGAAGTTGCAAGTTGGAGTGGGCGTGGACGTGGGCGTGGGCGTGGGAGAATCGAGAGAGAGGAGGGTGCTCTGGTATCTGGTTTATACGATTGACTATCCAAACTTTGCACCCACTGTGCAGCCGTTAGTTGTAAGTAATTAAGAGAACTGAGCCAAGCAGACAAAAGCTGGCGAAATTTTCGGTAATTTGGTTAATTTGAATTCGAATGCAGGTGGCCCCAACATGGGCGAGACGGTGGCGGGGTAGCTGCGCAGTCGGGCTGCTTAAAGGTGAATAGTGCTCGAGCCAGATATAATTGTGCTCAAGTTTTAATTGTTTCGAGTTGAATCTGAAAAGTTTTTGCTATTCTAATCGGATATCGATAATTATCGAAGTGGAAATGCTGCGAAAAGCAAACCTTGAAGTGAGATACGATAAAGTTCTCTACGATCAACAAAAACAATCTATTTCATTTATCTAAATTTGCAATAGACAGAGCTAAGCAGAAAATCTAAGCACTTTCGATATTTGTCATTGTCGATTAATGGTTGAGTGGACTCAATTCAAGTAAATTCATTATATGTTTTAGAATATTTTGTATACAAATGTATATTTGGATATATAGTTTTTTATATTTATTTAATTATATATTTAATTAATTATTTAATTAATTAATTATTATTTAATTAATTTATTTATTAATTATTTATTTATTTATTTAATTATTTATTAAGTTTTTATGAATTTATTTAATTATTTATCTATTTATTTATTTACTTATTTATGTATTTATTTATTTATTTATTTATTTATTTATTTATTTATTTATTTATTTATTTATTTATTTATTTATTTATTTATTTATTTATTTATTTATTTATTTATTTATTTATTTATTTATTTATTTATTTATTTATTTATTTATTTATTTATTTATTTATTTATTTATTTATTTATTTATTTATTTATTTATTTATTTACTTATTTATTTAATTATTTATTTACTAATTTATGTAATTCATTATTTATTTATTTATGTAATTAATTATTTATTTATTGATTTATTTATTTATTTACTTATCTATTTATTTATTTATGTATTTATTTATTTGTTTATTTATTTATTTTTTTATTTTTTGTAAATTAATTATTTGTTTAGTTATTTATTTATTTTTTTTTTTTATTTATTTATTTATTTATTTCTAAATGTAAGCACAAATTCAAGTCGAGTTCTATTTCTATTTATAAATTTTCATTGATTGCAAAATTATTTTTCTTATTTATTTTTAGTTTGTTTAACATAGAAAAAAAATAATAAAATAAAACAACTATTTGAAGCAATTTGTCAATGGACGAAAACGCAACTAGCCAAAGCCAAAGCCAAAGCATAAATAAAAAATAAAGCACCAAGTGTCAGGCGAAAACAAACTGCCCAAAAGCCCAGCACCTGACCAGGCCAGAACGCCAGCCCTGTTTGGCCATGTCTGCGGCTTGCATATGTGTGTGTGTGTATGAGTGTTTGTGTGTGAGTGTGTTTCGCTTTTAAGCTGCCAAATCCGACAATTAAATTATTGCATGACAAAACATGCGCCGCAAAAATATTCAAAACGCGCCAAAAACAGGATGTAAACAACAGCGGACATAAGGACGATGAGCCAGAACATACGAAAAAAAAACAAGCACCCACACACACACACACACACACACACATGAACAACTATGCGCTCAACTACTATGCAAAGGAAAAAATACTTCCCGAACCGAAACAAATTCATCTTCCGTAAAAAGAGTAGCAGAAAAAGCACACAAGCTGAGAAAAATAATAGAAAACAAAAATGAAAACACACACACACAGACACTCACCCTCTCGCTCACACACACACACACGGGGCTAGCAAAATGTCCCAATAGGATGTAGGAAAAGCGTCACAGGCTACCGGAAAATGACGCGTTAGAAAAACAACAACAGAAACTTGAAAATGGGAAGACAGCAAAAAGGAAAAAAAAATACAAAGAGGAAAAATACAAAATATATAAGAGCTGAAAAATCGCTTTATGAATGCTGAATGCCGAATACCCTATAAATTTTTAGCCTGACTTAATCGTAAATCATTTTCGTTAATTTAGCAAATTTGTAAAATTGTATATACAAAATAATTATAGCAACATTAATTAATAATTAATGGATTAATTATATATTTTATTTTATTATGCCATTAATTTATACAGATACATTTAAGTGAATCCTAAACGAAAAAAATAAAAAATTTAAAATGAATAAACATAAACAATAATAAAATTTGTAAATGAATTAAATAAAATGAATAGAATAAAAAAAATAAATAAAAAATAAAATAAAAATTTTTAAATGAATAAAATAAAAATGAAAATAATATTTTGAATATTTTTTTATTTTATTTTATTTATATACACAGCTATTGATTTTCTTTTAACTTAAAAAAAATTAAGAAATAAAAAAAATGTGTATATAAAAATTTAAAATAAAATAAAATAATGAAATAAAAAAATAAATAATAAATAATAATAAATAAATAATAATAAATAATAATAATAAGAAAATAATAAATAATAATAAATAAATAAATATTCGCTTAGACTAATCAAGAATTTAAGTATAAGAACTTTAGATAAAGTAGATAATTAATATACTTTTTTTTCTTGAGAGTATTTAATAAAAATATTTATATTTACTTAAATCAGAGATTCTAAATGAGGTCTATTGGAACTACTTTGCTATCCAAGAAAATTATCTACCCAGTGAAAAATCCGTTTCTTGGCTTGTCTTTGTCCTGCAACAACTTTTTGATCCATGACATTTATCTAGGCAATGCCAAAGAAGAAGAGTATTGAAAATACGAGCAAAGTAGTCGCTGTGTGTCCTGGCTGTGGCCAGGCTTGTCTGACATGCATATATATGTACATATAGCTCGGGGCAATAATTTGAAATTCGATTACCATAACCAAGTACTCGGAAAACACAAACAGCTAACGGGCTGCAAGAGGAAAATGGGCGATGCACGTGAAAAGCCAAGAAAAACAAAATGTATTTACTGCGGCCTACGCTCAGCGACTCTTTGTGTGTGTGTGTGAGAGAGATTTTTGTATGTTGAAAAAAAAGAAACGAAGTGAAAATGGTGAAAACGTTCGTTAAAGACTGCCAGAGAGTCAGAGCGTTGGGTATCGCGGCCAAAAACTGTGGCCAAAAAGCCAAAAAACCTGAATATATCAGAATTTTTAAACAAACAAGTCGCAAAAAAGTGAATGACAGTGTGTGTGTGTGTGTGTGTGCCCCAAACTATGACAGACTAAACACACACACACATACACATACACATGTGATGTGTACTTGGACAGTGGCGCCAAATACCGTTGTTGGCCAAGTGAAAAGCCGCCAACCCAAACATCCGTCGAGTCAAAAAGGTTCTTTGAATACCAATGTGGGTGGTGCAGTTAGTTCAGGTGCTGGCGGTGGTTGAGTTGTCTAGTATACAGTAGCTGAGCAAAATGACGTTTGATAATTTGCGAAATGGATTTGAAAACAGCGCTGAGTGAAGTGGGCATGGCTGCAGCGACAAATTGTAATCGATTTGAGTGTGACCGTATTTTCATTCGAATTTCAATTCCGTTCAATTTCACTTAAGAACTTAAAGTTCTGTTGAAAACCCTATAGAATGAGACCTCATCTGGAATTCAGCTAGCTAAAAATGAGTTAACTTGGGTAAGTTATTAAGCCAGCCAGTTGGGCAATCAGCTGGCAAGCCATGAATATTGAGTGCTCCGGCGTAGAAAATTGTAACCTAATAAGCAATGTAATTAACTTGCACCACTGCCATATCACCTGCAGTTGCGAACCGTTGCACCATAATTAATAATCAACGGCAGCTTAAAGATTTTAATTAAAATCAACAACAGACGCGTGCGAGTCCAGAATACGGGTGTACGGATAGAGGGGTGCACGAGTGTACGGTTGTACGGGTGTAGGGATGTACGGGTGGATGGCTGTAAGAGTTTATGGGTGTACGGTTGTAGGGGTGTACGCGTATACGGAAGTCCGTTTACTTCTACTCTTGCTTCTCCTTTGCGTCTCCATTCGCTCGCAAGTCTCATGTTGTCAACACTGTGGCAACGGTCGTTCGATTTCTTTTCATTTAGCCGCAGTGTGACCTGCATTGAAACACAGCTCGGGACGCTGCCCTCCCCACTTAACCCTAAATACCATGTCCTCTATGCCGTTATCTGCTGTGGCTAGTAGTCCCGCTCGGTTCACTCCCTGCTCGAGGCTTACAGCTGAGAGGATACAAGGGCATTGTGCAACTATTCAGCTGGTTCTTCGAATCACATTGCATCTGGGCCACAGCAGCTGTCGCCAGGCAACCAATAAAATACAGTAGTTCTGCCAGTTGCATCGATGCTAAGAGAAATGCGATTAAGGAGGATCAATTGACCGCGCACGAATTGGGAGATCCTAAGAGATGAGCATATGAATCGGATTCAAGTCGAAGACTGATTGACATAAAAGTATATGAGATGCAGGTACTCACATGTAAGCAAGAGCATTCCTATGCGGCGTACACAACCAGAGGATACCCTTTACACATATGCAGATGAATTTTTTGGAATTGGAAACCTGCTTATATGCGGATTTTCGAGCATACAGATCAGGATCCGCAGGATCAGCACGACAAAGAAATTAACAGGTGTCCAGATCACCTTTGGAAAGCATTTTAAACTAAATTTGCTTTAGAGAAACTGTATGTGGAAATTACTAGAGACTGGAATGAATCTTATAATAAATAAAATTAAATAAAATAATAATAAAAAATGCAAATTCTTTTAGTAATGAATAAAGATCTAGAAAAAAACAATAATCATAAAGTTTTTATCTATTTATGCAACTAATTCCCAAAACTTTACAGTTTAATAAGTACAGGGTATGCGATAGTCTGTCATACTCGATCGTTTTAGTTTGTATTATTTTGCAACTTTGCCAAGTTTCAGTTTCAGTTGCAATTACTTGGCGCACCTGAAGTGGAAGTCGGGCCAAAGGTTAGCGACTATTTGTTTGTGTTTGTTGTTGTGGCTCGGTGTCTCTCTGCACGTGTGTGTTTGTGTGTGTGTGTGTGTGTGTGTGTGTGGACAACGGTTTTAAGTTTGCACCAGTGCCCCGCCCAATTGCATCAAGAATTTTCCTCCATTTTTTTTCCGTATATATTTTTTCGCATTTCTGTTGACTTTGCGCTTTCTATTTACGCTTTGCTGTTGTTTGTTGAGTTCCAACTGCAATTATGTGAATTTTTACCGTGCACAGCATAAAACAATTTTACTCGCCCGCTCACCAGACCCCAAACAAGGATCTGCCCTGCTTACAGTTACACGAGAAATCGCTCTATACAAATAATATAAGTTGAACTTCTTGGTCAAGCTCAAAGTTAAACACCAGAGCGAAAGTCAGCTCTGGCCCAAAGTCTATTCAATAAAAGGAGTCGAGAGGATAGATCCATTAAACTGAATGAATTGATTGCCATTTCCTAAGTTCAAAGACATAAATCAAGTGCCAGCATTTAAATAAATAATAATAATACTCTTTCTATTGATATTCATATTTATGATTCATCTATTTATTTCGACATTTACAAGTAGGCTTTGATTTCGAAATGAAAGCCTGAAGTCTTTTTCAGCTCGTATATAGCTTCAGTTTCGTATTAGATTTAGCGCACAACACACAGCTGAAATATTTTATTATTTTTTATACAAATATTTTTGTAGAATCTAGTGTTTTTTTTCCAAATATTTCCAAAGAAAATTTTTGCAAGTAGAAATAGCTGAAGGCGGAATATACTACTAGTGTGTGGCACAATGGCATCGAATGCTGGTAGCAATCGAAGCAATCGAAGCAAGAGCGGCAGAAATAGGCGCGAAGAAAACATAAGCGAAGCCATCGAGCAGGTGAGTGAATCAAACTTGGACTACTGACTACACGTAACTGTAAACGGGGCAATCGTTTCAGGAAAATCGTGTTGATAATGTGCCAGAGGCCGTAGCTGCTGATGGACAGCAGGAGGCGAACACTGAACAGGCCGGCACCCAAACGGAGCAGCAGCCACAGCAAGAGACGGTGCCCAAGAGGAAACAAAGGGGCGGCAAAGCCGTCAGGAAGCCGCGCGTGCGTGCCAAAAAGGTATTGAAGCAAAGCGTCATACGGCGCATGTGCCGCATTCCGTCCGACAATGGCAGCAGGATTGATAATCGCGATGCCGAGATCATGTACACCAACTCGCAGTTCGGCCAGTCGACACAGGCGTGCAATCTTTCCACGTGCCAGGTGTGCACACTGGCACCACGGCGTCGCAACAGGATCATCAGAGGCATCGCCACCGCTGCGGCCAAGGCCAAGTCCAAGATGAAGCGTTTGGTGCCCTTGGCCAAGCGTCGGACAACGATCAATGTGGGCCGTCCTCGCAAGGTGGGCCGTCCTCGCAAGTCAGCATCGTCGCGCAAGACTGCATCCGCTCGCAAGCCGGCATCGGCTCGACCCTCGGGCGCACGGTCCATAGCGAATTTGGATCCCGAAAGCCACGAGTCTTTGACAGCAGCCCCCCAAGAGATTGGCCCCACCCGTCAGTGCCTGTGCACCGAGCTGAATGGCCAGGTCTACAAGCTGATGGACCTGCCAGCCAACATTGCTTGCAGCAGTGCCTTGATGTTCTCATTGCGTCGCCAGCAGCTGATGCGCCGGTCAAAGCCACGACTTAACACCACTCGCCAAATTGGCAAACGCCCCACCAACAGCCAAAAGCTCAGCAAGCAAGACCCCAACTAAGCGCTAAATATATCCACAAGTTTATTTCATGCAAAATATTTCGAAAGGTAACTAGGCCAGCCTTAGATATTCTCGCGCTATATTTTAATATGTATCTCTCTCCTTCTCTTTCTCTCGACAGTATAGTGTGGCCTGATATGCATATATAAATATATATATATATATACATATGTCTTGAGCATTTGATACTTTTGTACTGATTTCAAGATATTTTGAAATTTTAGTCACTAAAAATAAATAAGTAAACACAGGTCAACACAACATAAACAAAAATTGTACAATGGTTCTTTTAAAATATAGCTTAAAAGGCAAAGGGAGGTTTGCTAGACATTCATTACAGAATTATAGGTCTGCGCTGCTATTCAGGGTATATTTTAGTCCAGCAGTCTCAACGTTCTCACGTGTTTCTATATGTATGTATATGAAATGTGTAAACAAATGTTGAGCTTGGGAATAAAAATATGTATTTTTAAATATCATATATATAATATTATGAAATTGGTATAATATTATAATAATATAATATAATATTCCTTCCTTAATATATTAGAACCTAGGTTTCTGGTTATACATAAAATAGTCTGCCAAATGAATACGAATATGTATATATACATATATATAGTTTATTCATCATATACATATATATATATATATATATATATGTATATATGTGTGTGTACTCACTTCCGGTGCGACACATCCGGACGTGTCACGTAGTAGACTTTCAGTTTGCTTTGAGTTTTCAGTTACAAGATTTCGCCCGGCGCAGCAATCTCCACATAAAAAGCGAATGCTGGACAGTTGCTGAGTTGAGTTTCAATTTTCACTTAAAACAAAGTTGGCACATGCCAAAAAAGAAAACAGAAAATAAAGCAAACACACGACCAGTGAGGGTTATTACGGGCCAGAGCAAAGCCAAGGTAAAAAAAAAAAAAGAAAACCAACTGCACACTAGGAATTTTTTTTTTTTTTTTTTTTTTGGGCGCTCAGGCGTTAACAGAGCGCGCCTAACATTGTTTTTTATCCTCGTTGTTGTTGTTGTTTGTAATCAGAGCAAAGTAGCGACGGCAGACACATGACCCACGCCCCTCAGCCCGCCCTTCCGGCGGAGAACGCCTTTGGGCGAGGACTTACGTGATTTGGCCAGCGCGTTTGCCATTGCAGCAAATCACAGCTCCAGTCAAGGCAACTGCAGCAAATAAAAACAACAACAGCAATAGCACAAAAGTCGGACAAAAGATAATTAGCATGGCCGACAATGAAATACCCTTGCAAGCGCAATGTATTGGTCAAAGAAAAATATTGTATTTCTATAAAAAACAAGTAAGAAAGCTCTAGCCGAGACTGCTCGACACACGCACACACATACACATACATAGACACACATACACGCACGCATACAGTACTTGAGTAAAAGTAAAAGCAAGGAGAGAAAAAGTGCAGAAGATCATTAAAGTTGTCTATGTGTGTGCGCAGCAGTTCTCTTTTGGTATTAGTATGCAAGTAAAACGAAGCTAGAATGCTCACAGCAGCAGAGAGCGTTCCCATTGCTCACTGGAAGCTCGACTGCAACGAGCGCTGCCTGCTGTGACAGTGCTTGAGTAAAAGTAAAAGCAAGGAGAGAAAAAGAGCAAAAGATCAATAAAGTTGTCTATGTGTGTGCGCAGCAGTTCTCTTTTGGTATTAGTATGCAAGTAAAACGAAGCTAGAATGCTCACAGCAGCAGAGAGCGTTCCCATTGCTCACTGGAAGCTCGACTGCAACGAGCGCTGCCTGCTGTGACAGTGCTTGAGTAAAAGTAAAAGCAAGGAGAGAAAAAGAGCAAAAGATCATTAGAGTTGTCTATGTGTAGGCAGCAGTTCTCTTTTGGTATGTGTATGTGTAAAACGAAGCTAGAATGCTCACAGCAGCAGAGAGCGTTCCCATTGCTCACTGGAAGCTCGACTGCAACGAGCGCTGCCTGCCGTCAGGCTCAACCTTTGAGAGAGACAGTGCTTGAGTAGAAGTGTCGCTATATAAAGGGCAGCAGCTGCAGCAATTCTTCAGTCAGTCTTCAGTCGTCCAGGCCTGGTGAGGGTCAGCGTCATAATTAAATAAATAAATATGTATATAGAAGAAAAAAAAAAATGTATTTAATATTGAATTGTAATTAGTTGGAATCAATTAAATTTAATTGCTTTATCAAGCTAATAAATGCCATCAATTAATATTATAAATAGATAAATATAACTTTGCAAATATTTCAACATATTCTCATATGAAAGATGTGATCTATGATCAGCAATACCCTTTAAAAACAATTGCATTGTATGGATGGTTATACCCGCTGTGTATGGTCTCTGTGCTAAAATGGGCAGCCAAATTGTTGTATGGCTAGCGTTTGTCCTGATGATCAACACGAAAGCAAATAAAATAAGCTAAAAGTTTGTGGCTCACGTGACATTTGTTTTGGCAACAGTTTCCTCTCATTGCTTCATTGCTGGCAATCGACAGAACGTACCTGCAATGCACAACAAACAACTTGATTTTAGCTAAAATCAAAACAACAACAACGACAACAATAATATATAAATATTTTTGAAGAAGAAACACAAAAAAAAAAAAAAAAAAAAAACAATAATCTTAAAGCTGGCTGCAGCCGACTGTTTAATATTAGTTCTTATTTGATAAGGGTTTTTTTTTTTTTTTTTTTTTTTTTTTTTTTTGAATTCCGTTCATTTCAGCCTCAGCTGTGAAGCAAATGAGTTTATTCCAGGTCTTAAGTCGTACCAGTTGCTGCCTCTATGCAAAATCAATCCTCTCTGGTTTGACTCTGAGCTGTGATGCTGATACTTTATATAATACTCAGAGCAATGCATTGGAGAAAATGTAAAAATGCAAGTATAGGCTGCTCTCTAGCTGGAACACTGGCCTCAAGTAACAAATTCTTCATGTTTGAATTGTTTACCATAGCTTTATTAATTAAAGCAGCAAAATTAAAATTTTAAAACTCATATAATATAATACAATATAATACTAAATAATTTCTTTTCTTGAATGTATTTTATTATTATTATTTATTTGATTTCAATAGGTTGACAAGAATTTTGCGTTTCCATTACAAATTGTATTTGCACAGTTTAGACCTTATCGAATCGATAGCACTAAAAACAAAGCAAATTAATTTGATTTGCAATCTAGACTTGAAATGTAATATGTATTCCTTTTTTCCTTTATTGTCCATGACTTCATATTTTTTTTATTTTATTTTTATTTTATTCATTTATTTTTTTTTTTCAAGGTCAAGGAAACATTCAGTTTACCAGTGGGGCTCATGTCTTCCGAAATTATAGCCATAGCCATACCATCCTTCACCAGTACCCTCACTGGGGGCTTTTCGAGGTGGTATATGGGTGGCGAGGTCGGCTGCTGATCCTGGTTTTGGTGTTGAAGCTGCAGCTGCTGCAGTATTAGAACCACCCTTATTCCGATTGAAGACCGAATCCCACCATTTTTTGATCGTTCCATCCTGGGCTTGCACATTGTATTTACCTCGACGGCATTCGTTCAAGCGTATATTCCTGACATAGCCATACGGGCAACTGGCCGTGCGCAGCATTACAACTGGTGTGCAACTCTGCAACTCAGCGTTCCAGGAATAGCCCGGAGCACATTCAGTCAAGGACCTATCCACTTCATTCACAAATCTCTGCTCCAAGTCTAACGGCGATATATTTCGCGGCAGCAAGAGACCCTCACTCGGCAGCACAATATGGGGCAACGCCGCAGCCAATCCAGTAGGTTTCGCCATTGCCTGATAACTGATATGCCTCTGGCGGCACGCCTTTCTATATATAGACCTCATTTGTATGCCTGACCGTAATCAATGTGCTTATCCGTTGCAAATTTTCCAAGCACAACGTAAATAAAGTATAGGGCATAGAGTATATTAGAAAGTGACCAGTTTCAAAAGATAATCTCCAAAAAAAGAGAATACATACATTAGAAGCAGACTTGTTAAATGAGAAGGAATTAAAAATGATCATTCTAGACTTGATTTGAAATATTCATAAGCATGCTCTTTCACTTGACTGTCCCACGATTTCGTTTTTGCTAAGCTATAAAGTCAAGAGTGGCAATAGAAAATATTTCATATTCAGAATGCAATACAAATCATATTTAGCTGGAACTCGAAATGCATTCGGCACGGTCATGTACTGCTTGTAAAAACGCCATAAGGACATATGCATACATATGTATATAATAAAATATACAATAAATGTAGATAGATAGATGGTTAGATAGATATATAGATAGATAGATAGACTAGGCTTCCTCCAAATAAAATACAACAATTCTATTGTATTATTTTATATTTTAGCTGCAATTTGAATTATATTAATGCTAATGATAATTATATTAATGTTGGGGCAGCCATGCTCAGCAGTCTCTTCTCTTCTAGACTATTTATTACTATTTACAACTACATCTGCTGCTACAGAGCTACAAGTATTTCTATGCTAGACTCGTTTTTCGCTTTCGAATTCTACATGTGTATATTTAGCCGCGATGCAAATATCTGAAAACTCTCCCATGTAGGTTGTGAAGGTGTTTAAACGGTGCTTGATTTTGTTGGCAGCCATAAATTCAATTTTCTCGCTAAATAATCGCCGTAATTAAGAGATACCCACACACACACACACACACACACACACACACACAACACAACTAAATCAAACAGACAATATGACATTACTGCTCTTGAATATGCCCATTATGGGGTGCTCAACATTTAGCCGAAGGGTCGGAGGGGCGCGAAAAATACCTGCAAAAATGTTCGCATGCCATTAAATTCGGTAAGCAGCGCGTAAATGGCTCTCAGCTGAGTGTGTGCGTGTGTGTGTGTGTAAGTATGTAAGAGTGTGTGTGTGTGTTGGGCAACAGGATGCCTGTCTGAGCTGGCATTTCATCATTGCCTTTGCCAGCCAGCTTTTAATGAGTGAAATGAAGTAGACTACTTGTCGAATGCAAACTGAACGACGAATTGAGTGTTTTAGCAGATGGCGTGAGCGCCACTTCAATTGCTACATACATGTATGTATGTATATAAAGGCCTGAGATATCGACATTCAAATTCGCACGAAGAAGTTTCAATTTATGAAACTGTATTAAATGTGGCACAACAAATTGAAAAGTCAACGCAAATCGGATGGCAAAGTTTGGATCGCTAACAGAAAGTAGGTATTAGAGAGTTTTTCAACGAAAGCCGCTCGAAGAGCATTGACACCTGCCCAAAGGATACCAAAGTCCTTTGCCGGCTTTCAGTGTACAGTTACTTGGCAAAAGTTGGCTCTAACCTTTGCCCAATTGTTTGTTTGTTTGTTTGTTCGCTTGTCGCGCTGTCAGTTGGGCGGACTGCAAAGTGTCGCCTTATGGCTGTCAAGTTGTGGCTGTCACACCCCCACCACTACGTTCATGTCCACTGATAACGGTTTATATGCTGCAGCTATAGTGCCACCCCCTCACTCTTCATCCTAAAGATGTGCAACTGAGTTGGCATCAAGTTGCTTCACGTTGACTGACTTGACTTTCATCATCAGAAAAAAAGTGGAAAATTGAAAAGCGAAATGCGAAAGAAAATCAGTCAACAGTCAACTAAACATCATGATGACGATGATGATGATAGAGCTCCTCTTGACTCGTTGTTGTTGTCACTTTCATTTGTTGAGCATTTAATTATTCGATATAACAGGCTCCGGCTCCGTTTCAAATTACCTAGACTTAGGATTCACAGAACGGCATTCATCGCTCCAATAATAATAGTCTATATATAGATACGAAACTGCTTTGATATTCGAATTGAAAAGCTGTAAAGCTCATATAGATATCATAGATATCAAAATTAGTCTTAGACATTGATTGCAAAATAAATTAAACTTTCAATTATTAAAATTGCAGAAAAATTGTTTACAAAATACAAGTATTTTGAATTTCAAGTAAATCATGATAATAAAAACGTAATTAATAATCTAATCTAATCCAATAGCACAGTAATTGCTAAAGACACAATATATGAATATTATAAATAATTAATTGTGAAAATAAGTGAAAATATGATATCAAGCAGCAGAATCGAGCGATCACTTCATATGGTAGCTCACAATTTAAGTATATTATAATATAGAGTGACAAGAGAGGGAAGGAGATAGCTGACACCTTTAGGGTGGTAATGTCCCACAGAGTGGCCATCAGGTTTTATCTAAGTTTGGTGCAATGCAATTGCAACATGTTGCAGGCAGTTCCAGCATATTGCCGTTTGTTCTAGCAGATGCTACTTTTGCACTAGCTTCCCCAAGGCAGAGAGAGACAGAGACAGAGACAGAGACAGAGACTGAGAGATAGATAGTAGAATAGAGTGAGCAACGGACAGCATGGCAATAAGTGAAGGCGATAAAATGTTTGGACGTTCGCTGCCATATGACATGATTTTTAAGCTCTGATTCGGCATCAACTTCAGCTGAAGAGCTTGACGCAGGATAACAACGACTGCATGCAAACTATAGGCAACAGCAACAACAACAACAATGGACGAAAACTTTTGCTTTTGGTAGCCCAGAACACAGCCACTGAAAGAAACCCGCACCCACTCACACTCGCCCTGGGCAAGCCTCCATTGCTTAGCCAACAACGTGGCAACGTCTTGAGGCATTTCGACTCTTATTTTTCTGCAGCTGCCTGTTTTTTATTTAGCTTTTTCTCTTCTTCTTCTTCTTCGTTTTTTTTTTTTTTTTTGTGTGTTTTTTGTTTGACGAGGACGGGCACACCGCGTTCGTTTCTAGCAACCATACAACTAACTGCGATTTCTACACACGTTGCTCGTCAGCTTGTCTGCTCGTTCGGCATCCTGTTTTAGTGGATTTTTTTGGCAAATGATTTTTGCTGCGGCCGCTAGTTACGCTTGCATAAACTTTAATTCAATTTCACAACACACCAAAGGGTACATAAAACATGACCACAATGAAACGCATGCCAGCTCTTGCCTTTGGAATTTTCTTTCAAATATAACAAGTAAGATTTCTCCAGTGGAGGCTGCTCAACTAGGCGATCTCCAGAGCCGTAAAAAAAAAGCTGAGAGATATATAAATCAATGTGCTTAGTTTACTTTTCCGAAATATTTGGGCTGTACCACTTTCATACATATTTCATATTAAAGTTATCGATCATAACAATAAAGACTATCCGAAATGACTGCCTTACAAAATTCATGAATAATGAATGTTTTTTATCTTACTAAGCCGTTCACGATTTACGATCAAAGAGTGCCCATTATTATTGAGATGACAACAATAATTATAATAGCCTATTAGTACAAAAAACTGCATTATGAAAATGTTAAACTATGCATATTAAGTACACATCTTGCTGTCTCTGCTATTTACATATTTAGCTTGCGTCACAATTGAAATTCTGGCACACACACAACATCATCACGTCAAAGTTGCACAAAACGACACAAAAATACCAATTGAAAAATGAAAAGGAATGCAGTGGAATACACCCACACACACACGCACATACATACGCATATACGCTTACACAAACTGACAAAACTGACATCCCAGTTGTGTGTGGCAGTTGCGGCAGCTGTGCAGCCACGTGAAGTACCTGGCCCAAATCCGGCTTCAACTTAATCCCGGCGCTTGGCATTGCTTTGGATCAACGCCGACAACTACAACTGATGCTGATAATCACAATGATGCTGATGAATACGATGATGATGATGATGTGGAGACCGACTAACGTTGACAATGACGCCATTGAAAGCACTTTTCGTAGCATTATGTGGCAGCGTCTTGCAGGCTAAAGTTGGAGCTTTACCTCACGCTACTGCAGCGACGACGACCACGACGCCTGCAAATGCTTTTGGGCTGGCAATCAAAAAGTCATCAAATATGAATTTTACGCTATAATTCTTCACCTGTACATGTGCGAGTGCCATTTTTATGGCTTTCCCCATAGCCAAGACAGGCCAGAGTCTTTGGCACGTTTTTCAAGTGAATTGCACTTTTGTGCATTGCAAGAAAGGCGCAACATCTGCGCCTGTATCTGTGTACCTCTGTATCTGTATCTGTATCTGTATCTGTATCTGTATCTGTATCTGTATCTGTATCTGTATCTGTATCTGTATCTGTATCTGTATCTGTATCTGTATCTGTATCTGTATCTGTATCTGTATCTGTATCTGTATCTGTATCTGTATCTGTATCTGTATCTGTATCTGTATCTGTATCTGTATCTGTATCTGTATCTGTATCTGTATCTGTATCTGTATCTGTATCTGTATCTGTATCTGTATCTGTATCTGTATCTGTATCTGTATCTGTATCTGTATCTGTATCTGTATCTGTATCTGTATCTGTATCTGTATCTGTATCTGTATCTGTATCTGTATCTGTATCTGTATCTGTATCTGTATCTGTATCTGTATCTGTATCTGTATCTGTATCTGTATCTGTATCTGTATCTGTATCTGTATCTGTATCTGTATCTGTATCTGTATCTGTATCTGTATCTGTATCTGTATCTGTATCTGTATCTGTATCTGTATCTGTATCTGTATCTGTATCTGTATCTGTATCTGTATCTGTATCTGTATCTGTATCTGTATCTGTATCTGTATCTGTATCTGTATCTGTATCTGTATCTGTATCTGTATCTGTATCTGTATCTGTATCTGTATCTGTATCTGTATCTGTATCTGTATCTGTATCTGTATCTGTATCTGTATCTGTATCTGTATCTGTATCTGTATCTGTATCTGTATCTGTATCTGTATCTGTATCTGTATCTGTATCTGTATCTGTATCTGTATCTGTATCTGTATCTGTATCTGTATCTGTATCTGTATCTGTATCTGTATCTGTATCTGTATCTGTATCTGTATCTGTATCTGTATCTGTATCTGTATCTGTATCTGTATCTGTATCTGTATCTGTATCTGTATCTGTATCTGTATCTGTATCTGTATCTGTATCTGTATCTGTATCTGTATCTGTATCTGTATCTGTATCTGTATCTGTATCTGTATCTGTATCTGTATCTGTATCTGTATCTGTATCTGTATCTGTATCTGTATCTGTATCTGTATCTGTATCTGTATCTGTATCTGTATCTGTATCTACCTCCTTTTTTCCATATCTGCCTATGCCGGATATTGAGCCAGAGACATCTATCTCAGCGTTTTTTTACTCATTCAGTCTGTGGTGTATATTTTCTATCGTTTTTGACCTTGAAACTCAACATAAATTGACTACATTGGCATTCTCTATTGATTTGCACAAGTAAGTATTTAATATTATGTAGGCCTGGCAAATCGAGTAATGTATTTGGCAAAGTTTCTGCCTTGAATGAGTATTCTACAGTCGGTAACGCCCGACTGCAATGTCGTTACTTTTTGTATACACCATTTGGCCATTTTACAACTTAGCTGGCGCCTGCAGTATGCCAAACTCAAACCAACTGTGGCGCTCGTCATCGTCATCGTAGCCGTTGTTGTTGTCATTGCCGGCGTCAGGGTTAGCAAATCCTAGCCAGACACGGACACTGTGCGTGTTTGTGTGCGTGTATGTCGTTGTCGTCGCGTGCGAAGTTTGTGATAGTAGTCGCCAAAATGGCGTTGCGTGTTGCCATGAAATGGTTCTTAAAAATTTCTGCCAGCCCAACTAATTCAAATAAGACTAACTCATGTATTTGTATATAAGTATGTATATGAAAACATATAAAATATTCAATTATATATATACATATTTATTTATATATATAAACGAAGTTCATATGCGTCAGAGTCAGAAAATGGAGATAGCGCCAAGTAAAAATCGTAAAAAGATTTATGACGCATTTAAGGCAAAGACGCGGAGACAGTGCGGAAACATTTGTAAATAGAGCACGTCAACCCGTGCATGCTCAAAAGCTGCGTGCGAAAAGTGCTTTGCTAGAGAAACTCCTGCCAAAGTTGATAACTAAAATAGCATTAAGATAGATAGATAAAGTTGAACAGTTAATGGCAATAAATCGAATAGATGACTCCAAGTCATCACAGTCGAGGTGATGACTGTTATTGGCTAATGAAGTACACGTGGGTCTAAAGTCTGGTAACGGCACATGTGGTGATGGCTCCAAGGCATTTTCCTGAATTTTACCCAAATTTCGCACAAAACTTATCGTGCATAATTACCTCTATTTTTACACTTACTGTATGGCAACCAATTAAAAGTGCTTTAGTCGAAACTACTCGACTAGGAGAGAAGCTGAGCCCATGGAGAAGTTATTGCTCTAATCTTTCTAATTCTTAAAAAAACAAGTAAGAAAGCTCTAGTCGAGACTGCTCGACTAGGAAATCCCCTGAACCCTTCGGAGAACTGATGTTTCAATAATTCTCCGCGTCTTTTTGCTTACAAAAGAAACACACACACACATACATAGGCACATATAGGCACGCACGCATAAACACGCGTGGGCTGCAGTGTGGGCTTCTCATGGAAACTTAATTGTTTAATAACTTTTTTTGTGGACGTACGTTCTTCATGAAACTTTTAGATTATGATTATATCATTACTATGCGTGTATTTGCCGAAACTCAAGTCTCTAGTATTTGAAATACGCCTTTTACAAAAGTGAGGGTGAGGGGGTGGATATAGGGGCGGAGGGTGAATTATAACAAAAACCGAAACTCTATAAAGTACATATGAGTCTACATTTAAAATTTGAAGACTCTAGCTCAAAAGATGTAGGAGATATAATTTTATAATTGGCTTTCGATAAGGTTTTTCATCGATAAAAAAATAATCGGACGAGTTATCGATTTCTAGTGATAAACTTGATATGCGCGCGCTATATACGGACATTTTAAAAAAAAGTTGAGGTCTCTAGCTATTGTAGCTTCGGAAATCGACGCGTTCATACATACGGACAGACGGACAGACGGACAGACGGACAGACGGACGGACGGACAGACGGACAGACGGACAGACGGACATGGCTAAATCGACTCAGTTCGTCGCCCTGATCAAGAATATATATACTTTGTGGGGTCTGCCACGCCTCCTCCCTGTTACATACTTTTAACAAAACCATTATACCCTGATTTCCCATTTTCAATGGGTTCAGGGTATAAAAATAATAATAAATAAATAAAAAACAAAACAGACAAACAAACAAAATTAAAAACAAACAAGTAAAAACGTTGCATTCGGGCGATACCGTTTGCAGAATACTTATTCACAGCCCAAACGTTGTCAAACCGACTATATAATGTATTTTTCAAATCTCTAGTAGTTTTCAAATCACCCGCTCATTTTTGGCCAGTTCTTAGAACGAGCTAACGGTAACCTAACTGCAAAATTTGAATGCTTACGCCCAAAAAATGTAAAAATTACAGGGTATTTTTCGATATGCCACGCCCCCAAGAAATATTTTTGGGTCATCGATAGAGGAGGCAAGATCCTCTGCAAACAGCCGTTCGTCCATCGGTCCGTTTATCCGACTGCACACTGGCATCTCGTAAACCGCGAAAGCTACCACAGATTTACTGCGTGGGGATCTTAAGGGCATTAACAGTCTGATATTGCGCTATACAAATAATAATTTTGATGCAGTGTAAAACGCAGTGAACAAAGTTTAGTTCATAATAATCCATTAACGGTAATTTATTTTTCTCATTTAAGCAAAATTCCACTTGATATCGGAGCAGAATAAATTTTCGAAATAATTAATTTTAACATTTCATGCAAATCAACGCTACGGAACATTGTTTTAGTGTCCTCATCCTGTCCGTGTGCCTCTCTTATTTATTTTCCCATCCACTTGTTACCTATTCATCTACCGGAGCTAGTCGTTGGAATTCGAATTCCTCGCCCTTGTCCAGGCCTGCCTTGTCTGAGTCCAGACTCATCTTGCCCAGATTCATTTTACGGAATTTCACATACAAAGCCCTTGCCGAATACAAGACGACTGCACCTGCTGTAAGCCAGTAATTGCTCTGTAGAATGTCTACTCCAGCTGTCGTTGCAGCAGGTGCTGCTGGTGCTGGTGTTGCTCCTCCCTCCTCTGACGACATTTTGAATACCTTCCCATTGTGAATAAATTCTCGTTATTGACATCAATATTTGTAAAACAACCAATTACACTTACTTAAGTCAAAAGCTCGTTATGTGATATATGAATGAAAAAAAGCCGGCGACTTTTTGGTAGAAAATTTGGTATAATGGAAAATTTATATAATTTTTTATATGAGATTCAAATTTTAAGAATTTTGTAAAATTATTTTGTGTTGCTTTCAGATCGAAGTACTGAATAGGAATGATGCTTTATTCTCCGAACAGGCAGAGGGTCGAAAAATATTTGGCCGTCGCCTACTAGAGTCAATTTCTATTCCAACTAAATGTCAAAGCAAACTAATGGAAGTATCAATCAAAATTATATGAAATACAGTAAATTCAATCATTCAGGGGACATACATGATCATGATGTTCAAATGTATACGAAATGAGCCTAGCAAATATGATAAACTCGTACTGCAAGTGGTGTACACGCGTATACTTGTAAAATTCCGAGTCTCTAACTCTCATATCTTCTGAGATCTCGGTACTCAAACGGACAGACGGACATGGCTATATCGACTCAGTTTGTCGCACTGATCAAGAATATATTTACTTTCTGGGGTTTGTGATGCTTCCCTCTGCCTATTAAATTTCAACAAAACCATTATACCCTGATTTCCCATTTTCTACAAATACAAATTGATGTAGTGCACTATGGGCAAAAATACCGATAGTGAGGCATTAGCTGCAAATTTAAAGATAGAGCCTTGAAATTTTGCACATACGTTGCTAATATTAATACAAAATTTCGGTTTTTATACCCTGAACCCATTGAAAATGGGAAATCAGGGTATAATGGTTTTGTGAAAAGTATGTAACAGGCAGAAGGAATCATCGCAGACCCCATAAAGTATATATATTCTTGATCAGGGCGATGAGCTGAGTCGATATAGCCCTGTCCGTCTGTCCGTCCGTCCGTATGAGTGCGTCGATCTCAGAAGTTACAAGAGCTAGAGAGCTGAAATTTTGTATGTACACTCGTGTATACCATACGCAGTACGAGTTTATCATATTTTTTCGATAACTCACTCGATATCTTTTTTATCGAGGATAATCGATAAATTGATATTGTTTTTTCAGCCTAATTTGAAGACTTTTAAACATAGAGTGTTCAGATTTGTTGTGTATATACATTCGATGGATACACACATTATGTCATTTACAGATTTTGGATACCACGCCCCCTTCGCCCTCAATTCATAAAAAACGTATTTCAAATACTAGAGACTTGTGCTTTGGAATGTACACCCATTTACACATTATGATTACGCTCTGAAAGTTTCATTAAGATCGTACGTCTACAAATTATTCAACAAATAAATTCGCAAATTATTGCCCACACTGCAGCGCTGCCCAAGCGCAGTCGCTGCTAACTGCGCAGTTAGCAGAGCGCGGGCTTAAGCGTGCGGGTGGATGCATGTGTATGTATGTATGCATAAAAGAAGTGGAGAATGATTAGAATATCAGATTGGAGGGTTCAGGGTATCTCCTAGTCGAGCAGTCTCGACTAGAGCCTTCTTACTTGTTTTTTTTTTAAGTTTGAGCCACGCCCTCCCCTTGTCCCCATACATGTGATTTATTTACCAATGAATATCGAAACGATTGCAAGCAATTTCAGAAATATTATAAGATTTAAATTTAATATACAGTACATTTGCATTTTCATTGGCTAATTTCTGAGTAAGGAAGATAAAAGTCACACCCATGCTTTTTATTTAATGCTTTTATGTTGAAAATTGTTGCTTAGATAGCTCGTTTTCCATTAAAAACGCTAATGCCATTAAAAACGCTAATGCTTCAGCAGCTATGGGTAGTTATGATAGCTTATTCTCCATATCCCATAAATTTTCACTGCTCATAGCCTTTGCAACACATAAGTTTTGTTAGTTTCATTTGATTTCTTTGATGAACCCAATCAGCATGTAGCAAAAGGAATTTTTAATTGCTCTCTGAGGCAAGCTCCGAGGCTAACTTCCACTTTAATAGGGATCCTGCTTCGTTATAGCTTAAGCTCTTTCGACCCGCCATATTCTTATTGTTGCCGTGGCAGTGTATCGTAGGCTTAACAATAGACGCTAGCCAAGGCGTATGTTTTTGGTTAAATAAATTCAGATTACGATTACATTTGCGTAAATTATATTTAAGAACTGATCTAAAATTTTAGACTTTTTGCATAATAGTGTCCAGTTGCACGTAAAATATATTTTTGCTGTTTACATTTTCCAATATAAAATTTCTGACAGCGCTTTCTTGCCTATTGTTGCTGTTCCAAACTTCTAGCAAAGTCACGTATCTATCTGCAACATACGATATTTCGCCAAATGGAGCAAAAAGGAGCAAAAACCCTTTATAGCATTTGATTAAGGAACGTTTACTGAATACCTTGCCACTTAAACATTGAACAACGGACTCTAACATTTTAAGTTATCTTCCACGAAACACAAATATTTTTAAGGTTACGGCTGAAAATTCAATTAGCAACACATTGAAGTATTTCACACAAAATCTCTAGGCACAGAAAATCTTTTGAAACATATTATTTAGCATACCTTTGACAAACTTTTCGCATTTAAACTTTTTCGTAAATTTTAATTGCAATGGTCTTTTTTTACGCCAAAAGATGGGAATTATTTCTCACACTTTTTGCAATTCACAATGCAATTCTAAATCAGCAGACTTTGACGAAGCTTAAAACATTGAGGGAAGTCCCCAAAATTTTACAAAAATTGTTTTTATGTCTATTGGAATATCCTTAATGAGATAAAAAAAAAAAAAAATTGCGGATTCGAGATAAAAAAAAAAATTAGGTTTATGCCGCACTATCGGTATTTTTGCCCATAGTGCAGTGTGGAACGTAGCAGTTAACGGTCATATTTATTACTCATTTGACTAAAAATTTGAGCTACTTAAATTTGAAATTGTATGCAAATCAATGCTATGGAAAATTATTTTAGTGTCCTCTTCCTGCCCGTGTGTTCTCTTGTTAACTATTCATCTACCAGAGCTAGTCCTTGGCAGAGTTGCTCGCCCTTGTCCAGGTTTGGCTTGTCTGGAGTCATCTTGCCCAGGCTCATCTTCTGGAAGTTCACATACAAAGCCCTTGCCGAATACAAAACGACTGCACCTGCTGTAAGCCAGTAATTACACTGTAGAATGTCTACTCCACCATTTGGTATTGCTGACGATAATTGTGCCAATGCTAGTGATGCTGCTGCATTTATTTCGTCTTGCACATTTGACATTTTGATACCTTCCGATTGGGAATGAATTCTTGTAATTGAAATCAATATTTGGAAAACATCTAATTAAACTTACTTATGTCAGCTGCAGTGCAGTCGGCTCGTTATGTGAAATCTGTCGGGGATTTATTGGGAGAAATTTTCAAATAATGGAACTATTATATAATTTTCTATATGAGATTGGAATTTAAAAAATTTTGTAAAATCGCTTTGTGTGGCTTTCAAATTGAAGTGAAATTATGATTTATTCTCCATAAAGGCAGAGGACCAAAAAATAATTGGCCGTCGCCTACTACAAATATCAGAGCAAACTAGCAGTCTTGACTAGAGATTTTTTACTTGTTTGTTTATTAATTTGTAATAAAAAAAAAAAATAAAAAAAATAAAATCTGAACATAATCATAGAAGTAAGCCAACCAAAAAGCAAAAAGTCTTGCATCTGCAACATCCATCGTCATCATAATATAAGCAGGCATTCCATAAACGATTATCCCTGACGTCATAGCATTGAGTATACGGGCATACAAAAATACTTGTTCTGCATGAATACTTACTTTTAAGAAACGAAAGTAAAGTTATGTAGATTTGCTTAATGTGAAATAAGTAAGAAAATTATAGTCGGGGCACCGCACCTCGCACCCTCACAATTACATAACACCTTTGCCAACAATCAACACCCAATCTAACACAACGAGCAGAAATATTAGACAATGTACCTCCATCAACACCGTCATTTCAATGATCGAGCAATTATTTGTAAATCCAAAACTCATTTACTGTGTACTGTTTTCTTAGCAACATTCTAACATAATTCAACGGCAATTTTGATACTTCGAATATGCTAGACAGGAATAGCTCAATTTTTTAACTATCAAGCCGCGCCAGTTTTGTTCTTTATTTTTTTAATTTGAATAAAGATATTTATTTGACTTCACGTTCTTTTCTTGTCGACATTTACAGTGGCTCACAGCTTATTTGACCCAACGTGAAATAAAAACTTCATGTGCTCATAACTTTATACCCAATACAAATTTTTGAAAAATTTAAATGCAGAATTGTTATTTCAATATTAAATTAAGGGAAAACTTAACTTTTTTATTCATATTCAACAAAATAACAGTAAAAAAATAACAAAAACTAAAACAACTCATAAATTCAATGTCACAGCTTATTTGACCCATTACTTATTTTAAGCAGTAATTTCAAAATTATGCCTAGTTTTTTTGCATTTAATATTTGGTATGGCCCCCTTTTTGGTCTAATACAGCCTTAAGCCTGGTAGGCATTGAAGCCACCAATTTTTTTGTTGTTTCGGGCCGGATTTTCCTCCATTCCTCGACTAATGCCGTTCTTAATTCGTTTTTGTTGGAAATATTCCGGGACCTGATATTGGTGTCTAAAATGGCCCACAAATTTTCAATAACATTAAGATCCGGGGACTGTGCTGGCGGTTTGAGGTTATGCGGGCAGTTCCACACCAGCCAAGACTGAACGACACCCGATGTGTGCTTAGGGTCGTTGTCCTGATAAAATGCGAAATCCTCTTTCAGGGCCAGAGATTCAGCACTTTGGATAAGATTTTCCTTTAAAACGTTTAAATACATGTTCTTATCCATGGTACTTTCAATAAAAGCTAGTTTTCCCACTCTAGAGGCAGACATACAGGCCCAAACCATCACAGACCCTCCACCATGCTTTACTGTGGGCTTCAGGTGCTTCTCTTGTAGCTCGGTATTCACTTGTCGCCAGACGTAGGGCCTCCCATCCGAACCAAATATGTTAAACTTGGACTCGTCAGCGAAAATGACTTTGTCCCAGTAGCTGGTATCCTTGTTTATGTACTCTTTGGCGAAGCGGAGCCGGCTTTCCTTATTTTTCTTACTTATGAAAGGCTTCTTGCGAGCAATTCTGCCATGTAAATCATGGTCTCGGAGTATACGACGAATCGTGTCTGCACTAGCTGACTTCCCCAGCTGTTGCTCCATCTGACTAGCAAGTTTTGGAGCGGATAACTTGGGGTTTTCCTTCATTTGGCGTACAATGTATCGCTCATCTGTCTCATTGAAAATTTTGTTTGGAGCCGTTCTACCCTTATTAACCACTCTGTTTTCCAAAACAAATCGGGTTATTATGTTTTTTACAGTAGATTCCGGTAAATTAACAAACTCTGCAATTTTGCGCCGCGAAATTCCATTTTTAAAGTGGTGTAGCACCAATTCTCGCTGCTGTATTGGTGTGCGCTTTCTCATTTTTGCAAACACGTGTTTTCTTAACAAAATCTCACTTTGAATGGTAAAAATGCTTCAAATTCACATTGCGAATTCAATAATCAAAACAAAACCTCAAAAAGTACCGTTAATTTCCATGTTACGCGATTGTAACTGTTCTTAAAACAGTGTGGGTCAAATAAGCTGTGACATTGAATTTATGAGTTGTTTTAGTTTTTGTTATTTTTTTACTGTTATTTTGTTGAATATGAATAAAAAAGTTAAGTTTTCCCTTAATTTAATATTGAAATAACAATTCTGCATTTAAATTTTTCAAAAATTTGTATTGGGTATAAAGTTATGAGCACATGAAGTTTTTATTTCACGTTGGGTCAAATAAGCTGTGAGCCACTGTATATCCAAAGTGAGCTGAAAAGCTTTGAGTTTTTACATAGATCGAGCTTTTCATGTAAGCAAAGAGACTGAGAAACATAGCTCGCATGCGTTGCAAACTACCGAAATATATTCTTTAAATAATCTTGCACACATGTTATGTTAATATTGTCAATTTATTTTTTTAAAGCACCTCACTTGTCAAAGCACCAACGACGAATTGAATAATTAAACGGCAATCATTTAAGTGTTTTCATGTGTATGATCCTTGGGCAGAAGATAGTGTTGAAATTAACTTGCGACCCCCTTAAAATCGCAAGCACTTCAACACCTCAAAGCTGACTTCCGAAAGTATTTTTTTTTTTTTTTTTTTTTTATGTGTTCATTTGTGTATTCCCATCCTCTTGCTTGTCGTAACTATTTAACTAGAACTCCTCGCCCTTGTCCAGGCCTGCCTTGTCTGAGTTCATACTCATTTGCCCAGGTTCATTTTACGGAATTTCACATATAAAGCCCTTGCCGAATACAAGACGACTGCACCTGCTGTAAGCCAGTAATTGCTCTGTAGAATGTCTACTCCAGCTGTCGTTGCAGCAGGTGCTGATGGTGCTGCTGCTGTTGGTGTTGCCTCTTCTGCCATTTTGAATACCTTCCCATTGTGAAAAATTCTCGTTATTGACATCAATATTTGTAAAACAACCAATTACACTTACTTAAGTCAAAAGCTCGTTATGTGATATATGAATGAAAAAAAGCCGGCGACTTTTTGGTAGAAAATTCGGTATAATGGAAAATTTATATAATTTTTTATATGAGATTCAAATTTTAGGAATTTTGTAAAATTATTTTGTGTTGCTTTCAGATCGAAGTACTGAATAGGAATGATGCTTTATTCTCCGAACAGGCAGAGGGTCGAAAAATATTTGGCCGTCGCCTACTACAGATATCAGAGAAAACAAATTGAAATGTAAAGTCGAAACAATTACCTACTCATTTGTGTTATCAAATTTTTAGCGCCAAAACTACATTTAACGTCCCATTGAGCATGGAAAATCAGGATATATTGCCCAATACAAAACGGTAAGATGTATGTGACGTTGCAGACTCCAAAGAGTGTATTAATTTATGATCAGCTGATTTAGCTTTATCCGTCCGTCTGTCTGCTCGTCCGTCAATTTCGGAAGAGCCGTAGGTACGTGCTTATTTCGTGCACACTTTAATTAGGAAATACCTAATTAATCATGAATCATCGTTGGCCCCATAATATATACATATGTATAGATTCTTGATCAGGGCGATGAGCTGAATTGATCTAGCTATGTCCGTCCGTCTGTCCGTCCGTATGAACGCAGAAATATTCTAAAATACAAATGAAGAGTCGTGAAATTTGATATGTATGCTCGTGTATTCCATACACAATGCAAGTTTAAAATATTTTTCATCTTTTTTTTCGACACTTCTACTTTTTAGCTAAGTCAGCATTTCTTAATCAGCATAGTTCTTAGTATATATTATATACACCTCTGAGATTAATCTTTAATTCATCAATAGAAAATGTTTAGGTGCATCGTTAGCGTTCAATTCGTTTTATACTTTATTTTACTTTACTTTTTGTACAAAAATGTTATGGACAGAGTATTATTATTAGATTTGGTGCAGTGAGCTATAAACTTGTTTATACGCAAATCAATTTCTCTCACGTCATTTTCTTGAGGTTTTTCAGTTTTCAATTGAAGTCAAGATTGATTTGCGTTTGCTTTCGTCAGTTTATCACACACACAAACGAACCACTCATGCCACCACTAAGACAACAACAGCACTCACTTATTCATACACAACAAACGCGCTTTTGGCATAATTACTTGCGCTAACGGCGGCCCGAGTACAATCGATAATTATGATGTCAGCTTGGCTGTTGTTGTTGCTGTTGCTGTTGCTGTTATCGTCATCGGCTACATCGGTAATATGCAGTTAGGCGACCTCAGCCTGCAGTGAAGCTGCTCGATCTCATGTACTGTTTGCCCACAATTATTGCAAGACGACGCGTCAATATTGTTGTTGCTTGTATTGTTGTAGTTGCGGTTGCATGCTGCATGTTGCATGTTGCATGTTGCGAAATAAAGTTTTCGCTTTCGCTATCGGTGGCAAACAGAGACAGCCGGAGTTTGGCTTCGCTCTTCATTATGTGCATCGCACTGAATTGTGACTAATTTGGAGCAAAAGCTACACTATGGCTACACTATATTACAAATTATATAATTTATTAAACTGTTGTTTCAGCCAAGCATAAGCTAGCCAGAATTTGTATTTAACCAGTTTATTGTCAGCTTGTGGCGTCGGCATATTTTACATTATTCAAATCAACTTTAAGTGAAAACTTTTTCGTTTAAAGTTTTAATCATATGGAAAAGCGAACAGTCGCATGCACCCATCCACTCCAACCAGTAGGCAAGCATCGTTTCCTTCACTCAGATGTTCTCCAACCATTAATTGGACCTTTCTTGGAGCATGCAGAGCCAAAGAACAAATGAGCAAAGGATTAAAAAAGTTTGTCGCCTGTTTGTCGTCATGTTTTTGTTGACGCTACCCAAAGGATACTTTGAATTTCTTAGCACGTTTGTACAGCATAGATTTTAATTGAACATTTATATATTTACATCAATAATAATCTATTATTCTATAATTTCTATTTGTACAAATTTATAAAACAAAAAAATACTATCCAAAGATGTACAAGAAACTTTTAGCCTTTAGCAAGTCAACTGTTCGGATAGGGTATATTGAGAAAAGAGGTTTTCTCATTTATGTTTGACAGCTGTTCGTGTTGTGCTTTATATTTCTTGGCGGTTGAATTCAATTTAAATTTAATTACTTCAAATGCCAACTGAAATTGAAATGGGGGTGCGTATGGGTCTGGCGCTTGCAGTGGGGCATGAACTGTGTGTGGCTAATGAGCCAAGTCGGCTGGCTGCCAAGCCGCTGTCAATAAGCTGATGCTCCGCATTCCGTTTGACAATCTGTCATTTAGACAGTCTATCATTTGCTCAGTGAATTTCGCCAGCACAACGCAACGCGTTTTAATTGTATTTTGCATAATTTGTGTGCTCTGTGCCTGAAAACCCGGCGTACTGCAGTGGCTCTGGCTCTGGCTCTGGTTCCTCTGAGTGTGCGATTCACTTGCCGAGTTTCGAGTTTACTCGGCCCTAGCTTAATCAGATCAACATTATTAGCAGAAGTGACAACAACCAGAATAGCAATATTATTTTACCCATAAGTCATAAAGCACGTGCCACGCCCACCTCAGTGCTCAGACTCCTTTGGCGAATTGCCGCAAGCTCATTGATGTCAGTTTGCCTTTCCATTCAAGTGATGTAAGTGTTGTTGTTGTTGTTGTGATTTGTTTTGGCTGCTTATCATTAATCGGATTGCCGTTGCTATAATGTGTATGCGCGTGTGTGTGTGTGTATGTGTTTGTGTGTATGCTGTTTGTGAACTCTTTAGAGCCATTAGCAATTATTATGCATGTTAACGGTTTCTGTTCTGGCACCCACAATAACACCCAATTATCCTAGTTATCCTGTATCATCATCATCAGTCTCAAAGACTTCACTTTTCACTTTTTGAACTTTTTGTCATTGGGTTGGAAAGAAAACTGCAGAGTGAAAACTACAAATTCTATTTATTATTAATTAACATTAACATTAACAATTTATTGATAATAATATACAAGACATTTGCATTGTATTCGCAATGCTTAAATATCTTTAAGCATCGCCCACTCAAGTTAGACCCAGGACGGACAATAGATGAAAGACATTGAAGCTAAAGTGTGAAAATGGTAAAAGTGTCGGGCGCGACAGGAAGGCATCAGGAGACGTAACGGAGTCGATGGACGGGTAACATGTTGCCATCGTCTAGAAACTTACAAACATGACATTAAATGCTGCTCGTCTATTGGGCCGAAAAAGCACAGACTCAGGCGACTCTGGCGACTGAGCAACGAGCAACTCAAATGAAATCAAGACAAAAACAGGTGAGAGACAGACTGCAGCTAAGTAAAACTTTAGCCGCGACAGCAAAGTTGCGCATACGCCACATGGGTCCGGGCCATGGGGCACATCGTTTGCTACCTATGGGAATTTCATTTGTTGTTCATTTTTAAGCAGCTCGCGATTTGAATTTCCTCTTGCATATATATATGCAGCTTTATGAGCACCAACAGCAGTAGCAGCAGCAGCATCAACGAGTGAATCTCATGAGCAGCGCCGCAGTAAATTTACACAATGAAATCTTAAGCGCTCCCTTGGGGCCACAGGAACTTATCCGAGCCAGGCAAAAGTTTTGCTCACACACACACATATATATATGTATGTACACCCGCACAAAGAGAACACACCTTGAATTTAGCGCTGCATAGTTGACTCCAGCACTTGAACAATGCCACATTTATATGCCCACCCACCCTCAATAAACACATACATATGTCTCAGAGCTCGGGTTGGGGAACTGGAACGGTGCTCGCCATTTGACCGGAAGTTCGACAAAGTTCAAATTATATACGCACACAAGTGTATGCGTGTGTGTGTGTGTGTGTGTGTGTGTGTGTGTGTAAGCGTGTATGGCCTGTTATTCATTCGTTTTTGCAAATAAATGAACCGTATACTAAAACAAACAAATTCAATTGAATCACTCTCCTGGGCATTACAATTGAATGTGCCCAACGAGCAAAACTCTATGGAAAACTCTATCGAAGCAGATTTTGTTGGCGTCGCGTCGTCTGCACTTGAATATTCGTTGTTTTTTCGTATTTGCTGTGCGTGTCTTGTTGCTGGCTGATTGTTGTTGTTGTTTTTGTAACTGCCCAGCAAAAGAAAATCTAATGAAAATGTTCAATGTGTGTGGCAAACATACAGAAAAACAGAAAAAGAAACCATATTCAAGAATAAAGTCTACCAAACAATACACACACACACACACACACGAACAATTGGTCAACTGGCTGCACTTGGCTGATTGTAAGTTTTTGGCCATTTGGTTAGTTCAAGGGCAGCCACTTTTTGAATGCTTTACAATGGTCTGATTGTAGCATGTTCCCAGCTGCGAGCGCTTAGATCTGGCTGGCATAATTTAATTCACAGTTCATACCAACAATTGAGCTGGCTATAAACAAACTAGACTTTTCATTTCATCATTTTCGCCTTCGACTTAGTTTCCATTCCGAAAATCATAAATGAAACTGCAATTTATTGTTGCACAAATTTCCTGGTTCGATGGGAAAGCGTTTCGCTTTGATTCGAAACACGCCCACACTCATTCGTTTGCGCTGTTCAAAAACGATTTTTGTTGTTCATTTAATTATTTATTTTATTTTGTTGTTGTGGTTGTTGTTGTTGTTGTTGTGGTGTCCCATTTGAAGATCTCATTATTGTTGCTTGCAACAATCAAACAATCAGCACAAACTGTGCCAAACTGACCGACTCATCAGCTGGCTAAGACAATGCCCGTCCATTGATGGACAGCTGCCAACGAGTGGAGTCGTCAACACGTTTCGATT
The DNA here is from genome assembly GCA_035045965.1 of Drosophila aldrichi. Taxonomy (NCBI): domain Eukaryota; kingdom Metazoa; phylum Arthropoda; class Insecta; order Diptera; family Drosophilidae; genus Drosophila; species Drosophila aldrichi. The sequence continues at coordinate 82,652 of JAWNOM010000285.1, read as the reverse complement.
CACTCAACGGACCGGCCTGAACCAGGAAGTAAACGGGCTAACGGTCCGCCCAGACCCACCTGCTGTGGTCAGGCTGGCATTATTATGCATTTATCAACGAAAAATCATGCAAAATTTGACAGAAAATTACACGGGGCAAAGCCGCCCACTTTACGCTGGCTGTGCAGAAAGCAAGCTGCGTCAAAGTGAACGACAGCTGGATACCCTGTAAAACGTCATATAAGCAAGCATCTAAATAGTCGCTTCTTATACTCTATACTATATGAAATGTTGGGTATTGACGGCATTTTTTTTTTTTTTTAGTTTCACCACGCCTGCAATAAGTCAAAATTCGCAAGACTTGAACAAATGGGCAGTAAGTACATTCATATGGCAGCGCAGTCGAAACGAGTCGAGCTTTGGCGATAATTATGAGCAATTTATTTAATGATGATTTGCATGGGGCACAATGAAAGCAAATAGCAAACAGAAAAACAACAACAACAACAGCAAAACAAATTTTGCGGCAACAGTTGCTGTGTTGCTGTTGCTGTTGCTGTTGCTGTTGCTGTGTTTACATATTTTCGTGTAGCAAGTGCAGTCGACTTAGTTGTTAGGAAACTGTTGACTGATATACAAGTCTTGAGCGAGTGTGTGAGCGACTTTGTATGGGCCATATCAATTATTTATATGGTAAGAGCTCCACATAGCACTTCCTCATACGGCAGCTGATTAAACACTTCGCTCAATCTGTTACATCTTGCACTTTTTAATGACATTTTAATATCAGTTCGAGAGTCATTTGCAAAACACCTTACTGGCAATGCGATGCAGTCCTTAAGCCGAATGCCAAACAGTAAATAGCAAATAGCAAATAGCCATTAAACGTACATAAACTTTTAACGACTCCAGGCCAAAACGAAGCCAATTGATTGGAGAGTTGGCCAGTCAGACTCATAACAATAAATCGCTTACAAGCCTCATCATGCAAGTCATCAGTTGGGCAGCTGTTCCTCAGTTGGCCAATTGGTCAGTTGGCAAAGGTAATGGCCAGCAAATGACTGTCAGATAGTTAATAAGTCGTAGGCCTTTCATTGGCCACTAAGAAGAGGCTAACAAAAATTAATGCTTATGTGATGAAACTAGAAAATATAGAGCTCTGCGCTCTGAGTTTTATTTAATTATAATGATAATTATAATTATATATAATATTAAAAAAATTATTCATGCAAAAATTAAATTAATTAAATTTTGAATGTTAATCAACGAATTCTTTTTTTTAAATTAAAATAAAATATATTTTATTTTTTTATTTATTAATTTATTTTATTATATTATCAATATAATAATAATAATAATATAATACTTTAAACAAGTAAGAAAGCTCTAGTCGATAATGCACATACACATACATAGAGATACATAGGTACGCACGCATACAGTACTTGAGTAAAAGTAAAAGCAAGGAGAGAAAAAGTGCAGAAGATCATTAAAGTTGTCTATGTGTAGGCAGCAGTTCTCTTTTGGTATTAGTATGCAAGTAAAACGAAGCTAGAATGCTCGCAGCAGCAAAGAGCGTTCCCATCGCTCACTGGAAGCTCGACTGCAACGAGCGCTGCCTGCCGTCAGGCTCAACCTTTGAGAGAGACAGTGCTTGAGTAGAAGTGTCGCTATATAAAGGGCAGCAGCTGCAGCAATTCTTCAGTCAGTCCTCAGTCGTCCAGGCCTGGTGGGGGTCAGCGCAAGAAAGTGGAGTAGAGTGTGTTAATTATAAGCATTAAAGACGGAGAGGAACTACGTGGAGAAACTAAGTAGAGGAAATACGTAGAGGAAATACTTAGAGGAAATACTTAGCAGAAAGGGGAAATATTTAGCGGAAATACTGGCTTGATAATAAAGATAGATAGATAGATAAAGGGAATACTTAGAAGAAATAGACAGAGGAATAGTGTTAAATCGACTCAACTCGTTGCCCTGATCAAGAATATATACATATATTTTGTGGGGTCTGCCACGCCACCTTCTCCCTGTTACATACATACATACATGAAATCCCATTTACATTGGGTTCAGGGTATAAAAATAATAATCTAAATAAATTTATTAAATATAAAATATTTAAAAATACATAAAACATGAAATTATTTTATATAATTTAAATAAGCTGCTTCCAAGTAAATAGAATTATGCCATAAATATAAAATGCATACGTTTAAGTTAACGTGTAATAAAAAATAAAATAAAATAAGTACAATGAAAAATTGTTTATATAATATTTAATTTTTTAAAATTAAAATAAAATATATTTTTACTACATGTAAACTATTGATAATTTGTATTTTATTTTTTTATTGTACATTTTACTCGAAAATATTATCAATATAATAATAATGATAATACAATAATTTAAATAAAAATATAAAATATGTATATAAAAACAATTAAAACAGGAAATTATTTAGGCTGCTTCCAAGTAAATAGAATTATGCCATAAATATAGTTTAACGGTTAATAAATTATATAAAAAATATACAAATAATAAATAATAATAAATAAAAAAATAATAATAATGAAAATTACTTTTCTATAATTTATAATTTTTTTAAAATTATGCCAAATATAATATAATCAGCATGACTTAATCAGCGAAATGATTGGATAATGCGGTCATCCATCGCATTATCCAACTCATATTTTCTACACGCGACCACAATGCATCAGCTGCAGTCAGACAGAGCTGATGCTCTTGAAGCTCTGACCGAAATGCAGCAAATGTCCAAATCTAAACATTGGCTGCCCCGTTGCTGCTAGAGGAGTTTCGCAAAAATGTTTTCACTTGACTGACTTTCCGGCCCCTCCAGTGCAATTTTCTCACTCAAGTGGAGTAATTTGCGGTCGTCGTCGTCGTCGTCGTCGTCGTTTGCGATTTGCTTGCACCTCCCCCTCCATTCTCTATCAGCACTCGCCGACACTCTCCACAACCACATAGCTGACGGCTCGGCCAATCGAAAGTTGAACAAGTCCATTTCGAAGCTGTATCGGACACCGATTGTGCGCTTGACTTCGAGTCTGTCTCTGAGATGGAAAGTGCGACTGCAACTGCGCCGACTGCAGCGCTGACGGTGGCTGAGTGATTGTTAATCGTGCCTAGAGAGCGACGCACATGACATAATGATTGCTGAACATGCGGCTAACATTTGTTATAACATTTTCCACTCGGCCTCCGTCACACTAGACAACATAATTGCAGTCGCATGCACACTGCTTGCAAAAATATGTTTCACAGAAAATTTAATAGATTGCGAATAGCTTAATTTAATCTATTTGAAAGGTCATATAAAGTAAATGATATTTATTTTTGAAGTTATTTTTAAAAAGCAAAGTAAGCAAATATCGCATTTCTCGTATTGAAAATTGTATATTATTTATTTTATTTATTAAGAATGAGATGAATATTGCAATAAGTCACGATTATATATCATTTCAATTTGCCATTGAATGAGAGTGCTTTCATGTCTTTGTTGTATAGTGTAAATACGCTCTTTTTGCTATCCACATTTGATGGCTAGGAAAACCTTTCATTAACAAGCCAAAAAATTATGAATGCCGCTAAGGCTGTTGACAACTGTCAGCGACACCGGCTGATTGGTGTTGATGGCTGTACAATTAAAGTTTTAGTGAGCTTTCGCAGACAGCGAGACAACGCAATGGGGGCCGGGACACTTATATAATGCCAGAAATGATTTACACAAATTATTTTGTAATGTGCGCTGGCAACTGGCTGCGTTTGGCCAGGCTTTAAGCGAACCAAACCAAACCAAACCAAACCAAGCCAAGCCAAGCCAAACCAACCATTCAGCCATCCATTTATCCAGCTATCTATCTATCTATATATACTATATGTATATGTAGGTCCAACTCTCCCTCTCTCTCTCTCTCTCTCCTTCTTTCGCTGTTGTGGCTGTCGCCGTGAGCCGTAAGTCAAACAAATCAGTCGTGCCAGAAGATTAATGGCAGCATTATTGTGTCGCCTGCATCAGCATCACCATCACCATCAGCGTCAGCCTTAGCCATAGTCATAGCCGTGGCCCATCATCATCATTGGCAACTTCATCATGCGACTGCCAACTGCCGACTGCCCACTGCTGTCCCTATCCCTAGCCCATAGCCCATAGTGCGCGCACCATGCCTACACCCAATGCGTTAGTCTCCCAACAAAAGCTCACGTTAGCCTGGCTCCTCACTGTGCCTGCCTTTAGGGCCTGTCTTGCCCCTTGCCCCAGTCCCTGATTCAGCCAGGGACTCTGTGCAAAAATGTTGCATGCGATTTTTCTTGCAGTAAATAATTTTTCATGCCATCTGTCCTGCTATGTCTGCCCGGTCCGGTTACTCCCGTCCAGCAGCAGCAGCAGCAGCAACAGCAACACTCTGTCCACTCTGGTCCGACCGTCTGTCGTATTATAGCCCATTGATCAGTTTGTTTTACTAGCTCTGTGCTCCGGTCTGGGCTCGGCTCTGCTTTGCTGTCTGGGTTTGTGTACATTTTGGATTATGAACTCTTTAAAGCATTCGCTTTGAGCCCATCCTAACGATTTGGTCAGTGGAAGCTGACTGACTGTTTGAACTGCCGGCCAATGTGGATGAGCGTCGGCATTTTGTGGGGCCCAATTAAAGACAATTTGCAGCTCAAGAATTGTTTATGATTGATTAGAAATGTGAATGCGGTTGCATTATTTGATTGATTTGCTGCATAAGCATTGACGTTGTTAGTCGATTATGAACTGTGATCATTGAACTAATATAATCATCATTAAAGAAATAATCGATCTAGTTTAAATGATTTTGTTTACGTATTTAAATGATGGGTTTTTTTTTTTTCTTCTTCTCTTTCTTCACTTTGGCCCACTGTAGTTGCCTCATCGACTGCAAAGGCGTCTTCTTACTTGGGCACTTTGGCTGGCAAAGCGGCTTTCATGTCTTGTTAGTGCCCACAATTGGCAATTGGCTGTCCGAGAGCGGCCTGAGTGAGGTGTGGACTTAGCGTGGAGGCCAGCTGCAGTCAAAAGGGCAGACCCGTGGCCGGGGCTATGTAAATTTGTCAAGTTTATTGAGCTGCGCTTCGGACGACGGCTTAGCCGAAAGCCCGGCCCCAGCATACAAACAGCAAGTTTTGCATTGTGTGCGGCCGAAGAAGCTGCGGCCGTACAGCTGTACGTTGCTGTAGGTACAAACTGCTGCCTGTAAAACTTTTGCCATTGGCAGTGAGAAGAACATTTAATTAAATTCCTTTGCACCTTTAGTGCTGCGCTAAAAATTCCAGCGCCGACAGGACAGGACTTCCTGCCAAAGACCTATAACTCCAACAACGGTAGCTGGAGCAGCAGGAGCAGCAGGAGCAGGAGCAGCAGCGACACGCAGCAATAACAAATTAATCTTTGCGGTTTGCGCAACCGGAACCGGTAACACTGACGTTGCCTCCCCGCCCCGCCCGAGTATGCACCGCTTAGGGCACGCCTTTCTCTCTTTCTCTCTCTCTCGCTCTATCGACAACAGCCGTAAGCGTAAGCCGTACAAATGAGGCATTTGATTTTAAAACTGGCGCAGCAAAAGTTGCCAACAAAACGGATAGCGGATAACGGGGGCCATCGACTGCGAGGCGTTTTATGTCGCCGACCGGCGTTTTTATGGCCATAGCCATAGCCCAGCCCCTCGGATGCCGTAAGCCGTGCTCTATTCAATCAACTGCTGAATTATGTTGACAAGGCACGCACACGGCCAAAAACCAACTGCCAAACAGTGTGTGGCACACAACGCGGCGAGGGCAAAGTTTTCAATTTACGTTTTTAAGGTTTGTGTACCCAACCCTATCGCACTCCAGCCGTATACCCTGCCCTAGCTGCAATCCCCCCCCCCATTCGTGGCCCGCAATTTGATGGCACTTGCACTTCGTCTTCAATTTGCAAATGCGCCTTAAGTCAGGCCACGTAAGCGGAAGGAAATGCATAACAAAGCGTTTCTTATTAGCATGACAGGCACTGTATGAGCGAGAGAGAGAGAGAATGGCTGAGAAAGGGAGCGAGAGAAAGTTCTGTTCTGCATTTGCCGATTGTTTAATCGATAAATTTTGAATATTAGCTTACTTTGGCAGCAATAGGCACAAGCTACAGCTGCTAATAAATAAAACAATAAAATTCACCAGCATTTCACAGTTCTCATTACTAAAGTTGAGCAATATACAAATCTTGAGATCCATTGGAAAACATTTAGACAAACTAGATTCTCACGTGAAATAATGTGTATAAATTTATATAGTTATTTATTTAGATATCGATATATGAGAATAAATCAATATATTGCACATATAACAATATTCCATATTATAATATTTTATACCATTTCCTATATCTATTAACTAACATTTCAATTGGATAAAGTCGTCTGTAATATATTAATACAATTAATGAAATATAGTAATTACCTTATACAAATTGAGATATACGTATTTATAGTTAATATATGAATAAGAATTAAAGACTGCAAACTAAAATCAATTGCCAAATGTCAGGGGGCTCTGACTACGGCAAATGATGCTGCCAATGAGTATTATGGAGCAAAAGGCGACTTTCACTGTTCTCTTGGCCCACAATTCCCTGCCCACGACTCTATCTATAACCGAAATCATCTTGAAGTCCAGACGAAAGCTGAAGCAGAAGCTCTGTCGCTTGTCCTTTAAGCCACTTGGCGTCTCTGGTCCTTGGGGGCAATCAATCCGTGTTAATGGCTCCATAGCTAAATCAAAAAGATTGCTTCGTTACAGAAACAAGAGAGAGAGAGAGAAGGAGAGAGAGACCACTTGCTTGAACTGGCCAACGCAAAGAACACAAAAAAAAAGAAAAGAAAAGAAATCCAAAAAAACGCAAACCAAAGGATATGTTGAAAAATTGAAAAGTTTGCACAAATATTTTGTTACTTAAGTTGCAGAATTTGTTGAGAAGATGGCGCTGGTTAACTGATTGTATTTGCTGCTGTCTTCGTCTGAATTGGCGGCATGTTTAAGCTATTTAATTATGTACTATCTGCAATTTGGCCAACATTTTGAGCAACAGCAACTTGGCTGCCCACAAACGAGGCACAGACCAAGAAAGTTCAAAGCAGCATAAAATCTCACGTACACTTACACACACACACACACACACACACACACGCACTTGACTTTGCTTTAACAAAGCGCTCAGAACCGAGAGTAGACCCAGCTCCAGTTTCAGGACAGAGGCATGCAATTTGTATGCCCGTCAAATGCGGCTCGTTATTGCGAAATTTAGAACTGCTCGAAATAATTCCAACAAATTTTCGTGCAAACGAGGCAGACGCAGTTACAACAACAATATACAAAGCACACACACACACGCACACACACACTCGCATAGACGTAAGCACAAAACTATGTTATAAGAACTGTGACACCCAGCAAAAATGTCCCAGTCGCAGAGAATTGCAAGTGCTTAACTCTAATAGAGCTGAAATAATTTAACTCGCTCTGGCTTAGCCAAAAAAAATTGTTATTTAGGTTTAATTCTTGGTAACAATAAATAAATAAATAAATCAATTATTTAATAATACATTTATTATTCAATGTATTGTTAAATAATTGATTTATTTATTTATTACATTATTTATTATTATTACATTTAAAAGTAAATGTCTTCCAAATGCCTATTAGATTATGTTATTCTCAGAAAATGTTATAAAATAATCTTAGTTTATAATAAATTATTTTGAATCAATCATAATTTCAAGTAGTATAATAATTAATTGTAGACGAATAATAATTTAAAATATATTATAATTAATGGTTAATGAAGAATAATTTTTAAGTCAAGTTAAGATATTTTTTGGGGTGTCTATATCAATTTTTTCTCTAACGAATAATTTTCCACTTTATAAAAATATATTTATATTAAAGTAAAAAAGCACAATTTAAAAAATGTTAAACATAACACTTTGTAATCCACAAAGCATGTATCATAAAATAAATATTATAAATTTATTTATAGTTACATTACATCATATAATTTGTATGTTTATTAATATTTCTTTTGGTAACTTGCACTGTTCAATATACATATATTATTAATAAAAGAAAGAGTTGTTGTCGGCACTGAATATATTTTCGACCGTTTTGCCGGCTGGCCTAGGTTTACCATGTCAATTGCTGCCAACGGAATGCCGCCCAATGCTACCACAATCCGTTACCCAAAAGTCAGCCTCCCTTGCCACCGTTGGTTGCCTGTCTTACTGCACAACACTCTCTCTCCCTCTCTCTCTCTCTCACTCTCTAGCCTCCTCTCTTCTGGCCAGTGCACGTGCATTAAAAGTTTAGCGGCAAAGTTGTTGCTGCTCGTTGCCGGTCGTCCGGACACAGCCGGCGCAAACCGGAAGTGGTGGCGCCACGCACACGCAACCAGAGCCCAACGGCATCGGCGGCGGCGGCGGCGGAGGAGGCGCCGTGCAACATGTACCACGGCAAGTGGCATGGCTGATGTAGTTTAATTATGTAGAAATCGAGACACGCACTTTGCCAGACAACGTCAACGATGGATGCAGAGAGTTTTGGCCATGGATGCTGTTACTTCTGCAGGTGTATGTATCTCTCTCTCTCTCTCTCTCTCTCTCTCTCTGTGTGTGTAAATGCGGGGCGTCATGCAATCGACACGCCCACTCGAGGCGACGACACCGCCCTCATAACTAACGTACGCAAAATTTTGTGGGTTTTTATCGTTCAGGTGTGGCAAGTGCTAAACGCAAGTGTGTGTGTGCGTGTGTATGCGTGTGTGTATGATTATAAATTCTGTTGCATGTCAGTGGCTGCTACAGTTAGTGGAACGCATCGCTTAACCTAAGTAGGCAGCCAGCCAGCGACAGGTGCAAATAAATATCCAGAATTGCATTAGCCAACGTCCAACTTGAGCTAAATGGCTAAAAATCACAAAGAACAGAAAAACAAAAAACAAAATAGAAGAAAAGTAAAATTTAAATAAACAACAAAAAATTGCAACTTTCATTGTGGCGTCGCATAAATTTTCATCAAGGCAAAGTCAGTGAAAGCTGCGCAGGTTTTCAGCTGGCATTACGAACCGTAGGAGACAGTCGTTTATATCAATTAGCTGACGCGTCCAGGACAACACTTTACGCTCACACTCGTGGCCCGTAGATCCTTGCTCAGGTGACTCAAGCTGAAATGGAGCTGGTATTTGTACGCAGCTAATTGATTTATTTGTGCGTTTATTTTGCTTAAAATGTCTACACAAATTGCTAGCTTTTTTTATTTTCTTTTTATTTAATTTTTTAAAGTAAAAAAAGAAGAGGGATTTTTATAGTAATTATTGCGATAATAAATACCAAAATTTATCAAATTTTGGGCTCCATGCTACTTATAATTTATGACTGATTATTTTAACTCAAACCATTTGCACAGTGTATCAATTACACTACGCTGCAAAGCTTTCAGTTATACGTTGCCTAAAGATGCGGAACTACAACGGATTCCTAGCGTCAACCCAGGGGCAGTTCATTTGCTGTGTGTGTGTGTGTAAAAAGAAAGCAAAAGGAAATTGAAAGGAAAAGAAAAACAATTCGCGTTGCCAACGCAATTTCACACTTTACCAGCTACAAATTGCAACATCATAGTCCAGCGGTTACGCCCGCATAGAGCCAATGCAGAACCGATTCCTTTTCTGAACTGGAACTGGCTCTGTGGCTCACGGAGCGGGAGGCGGTGGGACAGGCGATGCCTTGCCAGATTATAAAGATGACGATGGCGCCATTGCTGCTGGGCTGCATGGAATTTTATGATTTATGAGTGCGTTCTGGCAGCCAAGAGTCGAACGACGAACGACGACGATGGGTGGGCGTGGGCGTGGGCGTGGGACGTGGGACGTGGGGCTATTTTTCTTGCCTCTTGGCGCCTCTTTTATTTTCCATTTTGGTTTACTTTTTTATTTATTTTTTTTTCAGTATGTATGAAAGTGGCGCCACAGCAATTGTTGCACTTTTTGTGGCATTGCCATTGGTGCAGCTGCAGGTCAGCGTGCTGACCATTTGATAAATGAGTTTTGCACTTTCCACGCCAGCAGTGGAAGGAGCCAGGCCCTGAGTTATGAGCCGATATGAGGGCGCAAGGCAACGGAAGGATGCAATGATGACATTTTCTACTGCTACTGCTGCTGCTGCCTCAATCTGTCAGGCCGCAGCAAATTGATCAGACAGCCGTGTGGTCGCTCCAGCAACAAATGCCCAGCAAATCACGTCAGTTAACACACCCACAGCACTCACACAGCGCCCCCCGCAGCCTTTCAACTAGCTAACGCAATTAAGCTGCCCCTGCCAGAGCCGCCCGCATATCCTTATCGAGAGGTGTGTCTAATTCCCTTGTCTGATTTGCAACAAAAAAGGCTTTAATTAATTTATGCATTCGAGATTTTTGCTTGTCGAAAAGCTCAACTCCACCCCGAGACTGGAATTAAAGCTGTGGAGAGGTTCTCGTAGCTCTGCCATCAACTTGCATGAAATTGTGTAGAAACAATGCTTGGAGTATGCCTTCAAATCACAATTTATAGCAATTCATCAAAACTGGAGATGTGTGGGTGCGTATGGGTTGATTGGATGAAGCCAGGTCGCGCCGTTTTCCGCATACTCTGTTTCATCTCGATTGCTCTGCAAGTAGTCGTTGCAAGTCTCTTACTCTATATTTTGATTGCGAAAGGTATCTATGTTAGCTGGAGATGAGCTCGGATCTTTCTGATTTGATCAATTCATTCACTTTGATTAGATAATGCCGAATTCACTACTACACTGGCAGTAATACTCTTTATTATATTAATAAGCCTTAGCTTCACTCTCATCTTCATACTCTGGAAGGTAACGAAACGGTCTCGCACGCTTCTATTTGCTTTTCTTATCAATCTGAATTGTTGCTTTTAGGAAAATGTATTCTATTTGAAAGTTTATATTGTATGCTACATATTTGTGGCAGTCTCCATTGCAATTTACCTAGTGCTTTCCATTATACACTTGATCAAAAGTCCGTATGCGCAGTCCTGGATGTTTCACATGCTCTTCGGCCTGTTTATGGGTAAGTCTAAGGTCTCAATATATATGTCATATTTGTCACATAAGGCAACCATTTACGATCAGCTAAATGTATCTATAAATTGGTTGTATTGATCCTCTACGCTGACAGCTTACAGAAGATACAGAAGTCAACTTAACAGATCTTGTAAAATGTGAGAAAAGTGTATAATAAATTTAAACTGATTGGACATCAATACACAGCTGTTTCTCTGTAGAACTTGCAGAATATCTATTGATGCCACGCTGCGGATTTAGTGATGAACAGGTTAACTATTAGAACATTGCCAGTCCATCGATAAATATCGGTTTACCGATACAGTGATACTCTTACACAGAGTCATCTAAGTCACTTCCATTCCTGGCAGAGCACTTGCTTTAAAAAGTGATAAAAGTAATGCGAGGGCAGCTTTTTTGCTCGTATTATATTATTTTTCATACGGATCGAGCTGCCGCCAAAACAATTTCGTTTATTGTCTCCCCTCTGCATAACTGTGTGTGTATGTGTGCACGCTTGGGTTTAAATGTAGCCGTGGGGCCTGCAACAAAGTGTCAAGTGGTTGAGTAGCATGCACGACTAGAGTTATCGCAGTGCCTCCACCCAACTCTACTCTACTCTACTCTACTCTACTCTACTCTCCTCTATTGTACTGCCTTACACTTACTGCGGATACTTTGCTATTGTGCTCACATATGAAACATAGAGCTAGAGTGCATTCAGTTAGCTTAAACTGAGAGCTCAGTGGGCTCTTTGGATTATGGACTGCAAGGCCTAAGCAATTATTGCTATAGGATTTATGCTACTTATAATTGGCTTAAAATGAATACAAATTAATAAATGAAAATAAACTAAAGAAAGAAAGAAAGAAAGCAAAAATTAATAGATAAGCAAATAATAAAAAATATAATAAAATATAATAGTATAAAATAAAAAAAAAATAAATGAACCGAATTGCAAAAAAAAAAAAATAAATAAATAAATAAAAATAAAAATAAATAAAAAAATAATAATGATAAATAATAATGAAAAAAAAAAAAAACAAAATAATAAAAATAAAAAAAATATATATAAGTGAATAAAAGAAACAAAATAATAATGCATAAAAATATATAAAATAATAATAAAATAAAAAGACCGACTGCAAAAAAGAAATAAGTTATTACAAAAAAAAAAATAAATAAATAAATAAATAAAAATAAAAAAATATCGTAATACACAACACCCCTTTAAAAATAAACACAAATCTTACATAAATAAATTAAAATAAAATAAAATATTAAAATAATAATAAAATAAATAGACCGACGGCAAAGAAAAAGAAATAATTAAATAAATAAAAAAATAACAAAAAAAAATAAACAAAAATTATAAATAAATAAAAGAAATATATAAATAATAATAAAAATAAATAAATAGACCGACTGCAAAGAAAAAAATAATGCAAAATAAAGAATAAAAATATATACAAAAAATTAAATAAATAAATGAAAATAAAAATTATATATATAAAACATTGATAAAATAAAAAGACCGACTGCAAAAAAAGAAACAAATAAAATAAACAAAATAATAATTATTAAAAAAAAATTAAATAAATAAAAGAATATATGTATATATAAAATAATAATAAAATAAAAGCACCGACTTCAAAAAATGACAAAAATAACTGTGTATGCAAATAAAATGTATTGTTAAAGGTATTAAAAAATTTTCTTTTTGTTGTAAATAACTTGATATTTGATTTTGACTTTAATATGCTTATCTCTTGGTAGCAGCTGCAAATTGAAGCATTTGGCTAGAAAGTGCATTTGAATTGTCGGCATTTTGCAGTTGACTGTTCTTTCTTACTTTTATTTTAATGTTTTTAGTTGCCCCAGCGACCAGGAAGCCAAACAGCCGCCAATTCTGCGTGCCCAGACAGTGCCAACGAGCAGGCAAGCAGACAATCAAACCTCACACACACACACACACACATACACAGGCTCTGCACTTGCAGTCTCGCACAGCCGCACTCTTTCCATCTCTCCATCTCTCTCTCTTTCACACACACACACACATGATGTGTTCACATTTCCAGCTCAATTGCGCGCTCAATGAATAATTTAGTTGAAAATTTCGGCGCACTTTTTGTGTGAAAATGCGGTCTATACAGTTATTTGAGTGCAACAGACCTAACGCCCTCCCTTGGTTTGCCCCTTTCGGCGACCCACCTCATCGTTCAGTCAGTCATAAAATTTATGCGTTTTTCCTTACAGTTTTTCTCATTTCGCTTGGTTTGGGGCTGGTTGGAGTGTTTTGGCTCTCGGCTGCCTCATAAAATGCCTTGCGCAACAGTTGAAAAATTCTAAACGCCGCCATAAATGCTAGACGACCATTCCAGACCCCACCCCCGCCCCCGCCCACTGTGCAGCGCCCAGTTGCACTTTGCTGGCGTTGCCATATCAGCACCATAAATAAATTTTCCGTGTTTGACTTTTGGCGAAATGAGGAAAAACAAAAATATATAGAAAAAAAATAAGAAAATGGTAAAAAAAAAGTAGCACGATATGGCAATTGTGGGCGCTAGCACAGAACTGCCTCAGGGCGTGACACTGTGCTTATGTAAGTGTATGTGTCTGTGTGTGTATAGGTGTTATTTGTATTGGTGTTGCTGTGTCGACATTCGTTTTATGACTGCAAGCATTTTCTGCGGTAATACAACAAACAGCAGCAGAAGCACACAAAAACAAAAATAATAATAATAAAAATAAAATAAAATTTAGAATAAAATTTATAATAAAAGCAGAAAGCAAATCTTTTGTTTGTGATAAAACTACAAATTGGGCAACAATTTTCAAATTTGTTTCCATTTCCAAATTGAACGAGTGGAAAATTAATAAAATTTCACAAATTGTGTGTGTGTGTGTGTGTGTGCGTGTGTGCACTTTTTATGCTCACATAAGTTATTCATGAGCTATTTATTTAAGCGATTAGAATGGATTTGTTGTGTGGACGCAGTTTAAATTAAAGAACTCTGCTTAAAATCAATATTGTTGATTATTATATCGAATATATATTCGTACTTTTAAATGATATTTCATTTAATAAATATACTGCAAGCCCATCTAGGCCTCTACCAGCACCGTCACTCTACTGCAGTTTAAAAAAAAAAAAAAAAAAAAAAAAACTTCCGTATAACTTAATAAATAAAATATTCTACATAAAATTTCCATATTCTATTAAAAATATGTCAACTCAGTAAAAATACAAAATTATTTTCATTACTCAAAAAATAAAATAAATTAAAATAAAATAAAATAAAATAAAAGTAACAAAAAAAAAAAATTTAAAAAAAAATAAATTAATAAATATATATATATATATATATATATAAATAAATAAATAAATAAATAAATAAATAAATAAATTAATAAATGAATAAATAAATAAATAAATAAATAAATATATATATATATAAATAAATAAATAAATAAATAAAAATAAAGAAAAAAAATAAATAAATAAAAAAGAAAATAAAATAGAAATAAAATAAAATAAATGTATAAAAATATATTAAGAATATATATAAAGCAAAAGTTTATATTTGATTATAGACTATTATTATTGATGAATAACTAAACATTTCTTTATTTAAATGAACTATAACAACCAATTGCTGGTACGCTCAACTTGTCCGTTCGTTTGCTTACTCAATACTTAAAACAATGTATCGACTTAACCGATAAGTGATCTCGATACGGCTCTTCATTCGCCGATAACAATGCAAGTTACATAATATACTAGAAAAAATCAAAAATATGCTAAATAATGACAAATAATAACAAATATCCTAAATAATGTCAAATGTGCAAAAAAATGACAAATGGTTCCTCAACAATTATTAATTATAACTAATCTTTACTTGAATATTGTTTAAGAATAAATAGATATATTTTTTATCTCTCTATATTTTTTAATTAAATAGCTTTTTAAAAGTACATACATAAATATTTATTAACATAAACAATATTGAAGTAAATATTAGACATCTTTAATACAATAATTGAACACGACAAAGTTATCCAGAGAGTCATCAGAAAAGTTATTAACTACACTTAGTTATGTGAGTTACTTAACGCCATATTAGAGCTCTACTTAATTATAGAAAATACAGCTATAAATATGGGCAAAGGCTGACTTCATCAGCTTCTTGCTAAGCAGCTCCCTTTGGCAATTGCTGCTGCTCTAGTTTCAGAAATACTCGAGTCAATCAAATCTGATAGTTTCGTAATATTTATGTTTGCTAAATTATAAATATGAGCATGTAAATATTAGCCAGGCCAGTTAAATTGTTGGCCGCATTTGCTAAGCTCTTGCGCATGTTTGAATCAAGCCTTTTAAATGGACTTCAATTGTGGGCTAACATCAATAGAAACTAAGTAAGCCAATGCACAGTAAAGCGTCCACTCAGAGTGAAAATTCTTGAAGCCAGCTCTTGCTTTAAAACATATACATATATATGTAGGTATATATGTATATATGTATGTATGCACAGCTTACAGTTTGTCTTCTTAATTAGTGGCCAAGTTGAAGAAGAGGCCCAGACACGCCTTATGTCTATGTGGATTTGAATGTCTTTGCCAGAGTATATGCTGTCTCTCTCTCTCTCTCTCTGTGTGTGTGTGTGTGTGGCATGCAGACGTCTGTTGAAATTTTTGGCAGGGGAAGTGCTGAACGTGTTTGCTTTGTGCGGATTATGATTATTATATGGCAATTATGCGTTTGTCTTTTGTCAATTTTGTAATAAGTGAGATTGCCTTAAGTAAATGCTGAGCCGCAATTTGTCTCAATTTGCAAATGACGCTTTGCATTCGAAATGGAAATGTACTCGTGTTTGTTTTATTAGGTGCAGCTACCTACTGTGTGTATGTGTGTGGCATTTCGAATTTAAAATTGCCTGATAGATCGATAATTATCCAAGAGTTGCGGCTAACTGGCCACTAAACAATATGTCGCAATTGAGTCTAGCCTAATGGAAGCGACAGCGATAGAGAGCGATAGAGAGAGAGAGGGAGGGTATGCAGAAGGTCTTGTGTTCTCGCACCTTCAATGCAAAAATTAACATTTCGACAAAGGCAACCTAATCAAATGTCAGAATCACGCATGCGGCCTGTCCAAGCCAGTCCAGTCCAGGGCCACCTCCTGGCGCATCCTGGCCAAAAGTGACATTTTGCTACAGCTAGCAGGCCAGGACGTGCGGTCGACTGTGCGGGCGGCCCCAATCCAAGCCGTAGCCCTGCCAGCTTTTTGCAGCCCTTTCGCATAACTTTCACTCTTGTCAGTTGCAAATTACGCCGCACGTTTCTGGCAAGGGCTGGGACTGGAACTGGGAATGGGACTGATGCTGGAGCTGATGCCTGCAGCCGGGCAGCAGCAACAATGTCGTAATTTAAAGCTTATTTTGACACTCACTGGACTCACCAACAGCAACAGCAGCAACACCCAATTTGCATCTTTCAAAATCGTGTTTTGTTACATTTTGTGGATGCGCAAAAATTTGCATACGACAATTAACACTTGAAAAGGCGCGACCCCAGGGCGGGGGAGTGCTGCCAGTACGCTCGCATGTGTCGTCTCTAAGGGGTGCAGGCAACGATATTCTGTATGTGTGTGCAGCTTATCCTGCCGAGGCAGTGCAACAAGCATTGCAGGCACTGCCCGTACAGCATTGCGTATGCGTAATGTTGTCTGCAGCAGGAGCAGCAACTAGAGAGACAACACAGTCATAAGACAAGTGAGATATGTAAATGCCACAACTTGAGATGCATTCCGTGTTCGGGGCTGTGCCTGCGCCTGTGCCAACTGTCACAAATTCTATTATTCGGAAAAAGCAAAACAAGCCAATGAGAATGACAAAATATTTGTCTAACCATGAATTGAAGCTGTTTGAGCAAGCTCACAGTTTGTCAACCCATTAACAGACAATTCAACTAAGTAAATATATTCAGGCATCTTCATTTTCATAATTAACATTAACACTTTGACATCAACAGATGAAGGTCAAGGAAATTATTATACATACATATATTAAATAATTCAAAAGAAATTTCAAGCGAAATATTCACAGATTTACCCGAGGGCCGATAATCCCCATGAGCCTTAGGTATTTATGCTTTCCGAATTTGTAAATGTTTACTGTAGAAATGAAAATAAAGCAGCTAATGTTTCTAAATCACTGTAAAGAAGCTTAAATTTTCTACCAGAAATTTAAGTATAATAGATTATGAATTTAAAAACTTGTTTATTTTTTATTTTATTTTTTTTTTTTTTTTTCTTATAAGTATTATGATTTAAACATATCAAGCTTAGAGCAATCACAATCTCACCATACTTGCTTATTTAGTTGACTTTTTCGCTCAGTGTAAAGCACTTATCATATGAAAACGAGATGACAAAACCAAAGTACAATATCTTAAAGCAAATTAAGAACCGCAATCAGCCGCAAACATTTCACACACAGCCAACACTCACACACATATATATTTACACTTGTATATGTATTTAGCAATCGAATGATGGAAATTGTCGCGTAACGTCCCCAACTCAGAAAGGGTTGCATCAGTTGAAAGGGAAGCCTGTTTTGCCGCCATGCAACGAATGGGGTTGGCGTTCCAAATGTGGTGGAACGTTTGTTGTTTGATGCCAATGCCAAGAAATGCCATGATAAGCACAGCAACCCACAGCACACATACAACGACACACTCAACCAAACACCCGCCCACCCACACAGACACAGACACAGACACACACATGCACATGAACAGTTGCACTTAATACGCTTAATTGACTTTCATGTATGCACGAGTGAGTGCAACGACACGAGAGAGCAGCGCCGAATGGCAGGAGGCGGCTGGAGGGAGGAGGCTGGTTGGAGCGTGAAGCGTGGAATGAGAGACTCGGGACGCGGAATACGGGACACGGGATACGGAACGAGTGGCGCGGGGACAGATGACGTGTCGGCGGGTGCAGGAACATGCTGACGTCTGCTGTTCCTACATGTTGACCAGGCTGCTGCAGCACTGAGGCTGAGCTGAATGCGAATTGATGCCAGCCAGCAGCAACTGGTGACATTAGCGATGCGAAATTAGCCCACCAACGGTCTGAGGGCAGTACGTAATCAATCGAAACGCTTTAACTGATCCACAACGTTCCAAATACTGCCTTTATAGGGATTCGCTAAAGAGACTCAAATAATATGAATAATGAACAGAAATGCAAATATAATCTTATGTATTTCTTTCCTTGTCTGTCACAATCTTGTTTCTTTCATTGTTTCTAGCTTATCTCTCTTTCTCTTTTTCTCTCCCTATTCATCTCTCTCTCTATCTCTTTCTCTTCTAGCTCCTATCTATCTCTTCTCTCATTTCTTTCTCTCTTTCTCTCTGTATTCACTCTTCATCTATATATCGCCTCAGCTCTCTCTCTCTCTTTCTTTCTCATATTTTTCCCTTTGAAATTTAAAGATATGAACATTTAGCTGAGAAACGAATTATCGTCCTATTCATGAAACATTATGGAAATTTAAGCAAATGACCTCAAACCCAACATATCGATACAATTGATAGCTTGTGTCAATAGGGACACGGAATGTGGGATTGCCAAAAGGCATCGATAATCGTACACACAAAACGCTTACGAGCTGTGGCCCCACAAATGCGAGCGAACTCCGTGAAAGGGCAGCCCTAAGCCCGGCCAGAGATGCTCCACATATGCACACTCACACGCACACTCACTCGCATTTAATCACTCTACACTTCATTGATTCACTTATTCAGTTTCGGTATTCAATATTGAACGAGCCCAAAAATGCGAACGAGCCCAAATACAGTCTGTCTCGCTCATGCCCATTGCCAGCTCAATAGGTGCGTATGTGTAAAGCTTTGTCTGTATGTGTGCGTGTGTGTGTGTGTGTGTGGATGATGTTTGTATTGTGTGGATTTTGCGGCTCTTTTGCAGCATTCATGTCAGACTACTATTCATAGCTGTTGTGTCTGTGTGTGTTTTGTGGGCTTGTCAATCGCATTTGACAGCAGTTGCTGCTCATCATTGCACATAACTTGACAATTATGCAAGCATTTTTCATGGTCTTAATACTGTCGCATTAGTGGCAATACGTCCAGCAA
This sequence comes from Drosophila aldrichi, assembly GCA_035045965.1. Taxonomy (NCBI): domain Eukaryota; kingdom Metazoa; phylum Arthropoda; class Insecta; order Diptera; family Drosophilidae; genus Drosophila; species Drosophila aldrichi. Next base: position 63,383 of record JAWNOM010000285.1, on the reverse strand, counting down.
GCCAGTGTTGCAAAATGTGTGCCAATACGTGCAGTTGGAGTCGGTGTCACATCTATGTTAAGTAGATAGACAAACGAATTTTTTTCTGCAAAGCGATTGCTAAGCTAAATAGTCAAAGAGCAGCTTTACAATACACTGGAAATATATGCATTGTCCATCAATGCAGCTTATAGCTAGTGCTCAGCACCGTCTTTTCATGCATGGAATTTTATGCAAACTACTACAAACAACACGCGAAATTTCCAAATCCAATTTACTTCAGTTGCTTCGCTCATGGATTAAGTAGGAATGCATTATAATCGCAGAGCTCAAGCAACTGCTGTGTCATCTCACACGCCCTCACACACCCTCGCACGCCCTCACACGCCCTCACACTCTCTCACACACCCTCTAAAGCCTGTTGACAATATCTCCAGTTCTTTCTTTTGCTTTATTTCGCTCATGCTTCGCATAATTCTTAAGTGCATTAAGCCCTTTTTGACTTCTGCTTTTCTTGCACTTCAACAAATAAAATGTGAGCCTTTCTCAGGCATCCGGCCGCAGTCCATCTGTCCGTCTCCTTGCGCCCAGAAACGCTGTTCCACTGTCTGTGCTGTGCCTATTTGTCTTTACGCCAGTAGCGTCTCGAATAAAGTCAATGTCAGGCGGGCTCCAAGTGAAACTCAATTACACACACACACACACACACAAGCACCTGAAAGCACAACAAACTCACACACACACACACACACACACACTCGCACGTGAATACATAAACACATATGCAGCTGCAGACGCATACATCACTTTTATTTATTTACATACCAAAAGAAAGTAAAACTACATCAAAAGAGCCGACGTCTAGATACTCTCTACTTGAAAGGAAAAAGAGCGAAATAATTTTCAGTAAAGCTGGCCAACAAATTGTTAAAGGCTCAGGAGTTAATAGAGAAATATTAGATTATAAATATTATATTATTAAAAAATTTATATATATTAAAAGAAATATTAATAAAATACATTATACAAATATAAAGACAATTTTAATATAATTTTTATAAATTTAGAATAATTATAATTATAAATATTAAATTATTAAAAACATTTTTATATATTAAAAGAAATATTAATAAAATACATTATACAAATATAAAGACAATTTTAATATAATTTTTATAAATTTAGAATAATTAATTTCCTTTCTCTTTCTTTGTTTTGTAGGGTATCATGCCAGTCGGTGCTTTGAATTAAGTTTTGCATCGAAATGCGTTTCATTGCTTGAACTTTATGTTTATGCCAAGGCGCAACAAAGCACACAAACACACACACACGCGCATATATTGCTGGTGTTGCTGCAGCTGGCGCATAATGAGCGCAAAAACATCCTGTGTGGATTGTCTGCTCTGGCAGGACTCGTCCCGCTTCATATTTGCAACGTTTGCCAAGATTTGTGCGCTTTTAGCGAGGCGACATTCAAGTTGTTCGCCCTTTTAGCTATGTATATATGTATGTGTGTGTGTGTGTGTAAATACTCATTGAAAATGGGAATTTAGGGTATGCTAACTCTATGAAAATGTATGACAATCATAAAGGCAACCAGCTGAGTGGCTATAGAGCTCAGTCCATTCGTCTCTCTGTCCGCTCATCTGTAGCTCGGAGACTAGAGAGACCCGAGAGTTGATATAACTAGGCAGCTGTGCTTTAGGCATCTTCTAGTCAGTTACTCCTGATCAAAGCGCTGTCTCTCCTTTTACTTTTGTGACTTTTTAACGCAGGACATGAATGCGAATGTCTTTCAGCAACTGACAGTGTGTGTGTGTGTGCGTGTTCGTGTGTGTGTTAGTCGGCATGTCGCCAGTTTTGTTGACGTCGCCGTTGACTTTCGCCGTCTCCCGCTGCGTTTTGCGACATGTGTCGCATTCGCATTCTTCGCATCCTGCCAAAGTTAAATGGATCTCGTAATTGTTGTCATGGCCTCGCTGCCACTGGCCGACCTGACTGGCTCCCTGCTCCCTGCTGCTTACGGCTTGGTCCTTGCTTACACGCCTTAATTGTTTTCTTTCGCATTCGAGGCGTAATTTTTTTTATAGAAATTGCGGTTTAATTGCTGCATTTTAAACGCCATTGAAAAGACATTGAGCGCACGCTTTGCCCGCTGTCCCATTCTTTCTTTCACTGGGATAACGTGACATTTGCGCTTTGTCTCCCGGCGTGTGCACACGCGTCTCTTGCAACATTCGCAACCAGCCGGGGGTTGCCTAGCCACCGAAAGCAAACAGAAATGAGTATCAAATCGCCCTCGTCGGGTCATTCAGGTTGAACAAACACTTGACACGAACGGGCAGAGTTCCCTGAAGAAGAAGAAGAAGAATCTGCATTCAAAGCCCTATGTGCTGGCATTCGCTGAGAGAACTCAGTTCAAGATGGGTGTATAATATCTGACTCTATATTAACAATATATTTATTATCGATATCATCAACAAATGTTTACAAATTTATTTTATTTATATATCAACTCCTAAATATTATTACGTAAATTCATACGCTTTGGCCTCTCTGGTATTTTTCAACTCACTCTTTAAAGGGCCGCAGAAACGCTGAGCTGAGCTTTAGCTGTAATCAATGCCAATTGGATGGCAACAACATTGTCAGTGTTGTGCAACGCATTAAACATTCAGTGCGCACTAAAAACGCATGCAAATATCATGGGCCACGCCCACACGCACGCAGTTAGTTGCAATTTTCCATGCATTTTCATTTAAGCATTGCGCAAAAAAAAAAAAAAAACAAAATGTGGAAATTCTTCTTTTTCGCTCGTTTTTTTACGACAGAGAGTAGGGAAAATGTTGGCTGGTAATGAAACGTCTATAAAACTCAAACGAATGCACACAAATCGCAAATCATTTCTCATAAAAGCGCATAGTGCATCCATAGTGCTTTTTTTTCCATTTTCATCAGCAGTTTTTCTCTATTTTTTTTTTCTGCTCTTTGTGTGCCTCTGATAGAGGTGAATGCGCCAGATGCTGGGATAAAGAATCGTCAGTGAGCTAATCGGAACTTACCTGAGCAACAGAAGCGTGGCCAACGAAGCTGATAGACAGAGAAAGAGACAAAAGTAGAGAGAGAGTGTGTGAGAGGCAACTGAAATGAAGACGTAAACGAAAAACTGTGTCACATGGGAACCCCCATATCGTTATTCAGCCAGCAAAGCAATTGCCATCAACTGGTCGCGTTTTTATCTCGCCAACCAGACGCCAAATTGTTGCACGTTAGACTTTAATTATTTCCCTATTAGGAGTCGAACTCGTTGACGAATTGCCAACTGCAGGAAATCAGCCTTTGGCAAAATATTTTCCATTTTTTTTTTAACAGTTTCCTTCAAAGTTTTTATGGGTTTTTTGTTGAGATTTGAGGAGATTTTTGACAGTCGTGGGCTGGGCATGTCATTTGGCTGTCCGCTAATAATAGTGTTGCCAATAAAGTGGATTTTCAGCTCCTGTGCACTCGGCAATAAATTAGCTCAACTCGCGAAAGTGTGTAAAGTTTTCCATAATGATTTGTGAAGCATTTCCAGTTGATTAACAGCTCGTAAACCACTTCTTCGAATCAGGAAGTTGCTTGCATTTATTGTTAAAGACAACTTTTTGTTAGAGTCAATACGCAATATGCTCAGATTGAGCTGGCAAATAAAATGCAATCAGCAATTGTTTTCTAAATAAACGAATGTCTGTTTAATACTAGGTAATTCATAAGCTTTGAACAAATTTTAGTTATATATAAAAAAAAATTTATTGAAATGCTATAAATTTATGTCAAATAATATCAATTTTTTGAGGACTAAAAATTCCAACAATAAAAATATATATGTATGCAGACATTTTGATTGAAATTCACCATAAATACCATAAGTAAATTCCGACTGAAAACTTAACATAAAAATATATTAAATGATATATAAAAAAAATTTGTAAAGACCTTTCTTGTGTTCACAATGCCTTTTCCTCCGCTCAACAGCTCCGTTTGAATTATAATAAGTAAAAGTAAGCCTCTGAGTATCAACTAACCCAATCCACTTGTGTATCCGCTTGGTATTTAAGGCCTATGGCTAGTAAAACGCTTAGAGTTTCATTTACTTTATGGCCATAAGAGTGAACTTTTCAAGCAATTTCCTGCAACTTTCCAGAGACAACGACAAGCGGTGTAACATGTCCGACTTAAGGTTTAAAGTTATTTGAACTGACCGAAGGATATCCGATTTCCAGCTTTCCACTACGATGCCGAGTTATAAATAAAATGTGTTTCTGCTTAACGATTGCCTCGCGCAATAAATGTTGAAAAAAAGAAAGAAAAAAAAACACAAATAAATAAAATGGGAGGGAGCCTGAACTGGTCAAGTGGATGCCAGAGAGTGGAGAGAGCAGGGAGTAATGTTACCATTGGCGCCTATTAATTACCAACTCCGTCACAGTTCGCGTAATTTACGAGCTAATAGCTCAACTAAGGCGGCGTCAAAACTGACGATTTATATAAGATATAGAGCTACTTGAGCTACAGTTGCTACAGTTCCCAGCCAGCCCGCTGGCCATCGGTGGCAGGTGTCTTCAAGTCGATTGCAGAGAAACAAGTTAAATCAATTTATTACCTGTTAAATTCAACTAAATGCAGCTAACTGCAGCGATAGATGCCAAAACGTTGTCATTAGTTCCAGAAAACGGGAAAGTCAAACAAACAAAAACCGAAGCGAAGATAAACATTTATTTGTTTCGATTAAACTGCTTTTGAGTTTGTTGTAAAATAAAAATATAATATATATTTAATTAAGTGTGATTTAACTTACTTTTTGATGAGGCCAACGTTTATTTTTGTTGTTGTATATTCATCTTACACTATTTTGAGCACTAATTGTTTATCTCTTTTTTTTTTAGGTTGAAGAATTGAAACAGTTTTTTTTTTTAAGATTTAAATACTTTTACTCTTTTATTTATTTCTCTATATTCACAACTCTTGAATAGAAAAAATGCTGAAAAAATTAAAATATATAAAAAATTGTTTGCTAAAAATAAACGGAAAAAATTTGGAATATTTATAAATAAAAAAAAAATATATTTTGAATAAACAATACTGGCTGGCAAAGTCTAAAGCCAATTTGAATTTTGTTTAACACATTAATCTAGTCAGATCTGCAATGGAAATGAAGCCAAGTTTTGTGGGTGCACACAGGGTGCGCATGGGGCAAACACAGGGTGCACGCAGGGCGCACAGCAGGCGACGCGTCGCCGCACAATCGGAGCTGCCCGTCAAAGGCAACAAATTCAAGTGGCAGCATGTTTCGACAACAACAGCTACTCGATGCCAGCAGGGCCAGCGACTGTTGCGAATGTTGTTGAACAACAACAGCAAGAGCAACAGCAACAACAGCAACAACAGCAACAATGTGGCAACAACAAACTAGTTGAGGCTGTGCACCGCTCCCGTGCCGCCACGCCCCATGTCGCCTAGCCTTTCACGCTCTGGGGCAGCTATTGAAATCTGCTTTGCTGATTGACGTCGAATGTTGTGGTTTCGGTTACGATATTTGGTAGCAAAATACAAGCAACAACGTTGCACAGACCCGGACCCGGACACGGACACGGATACGGACCCTTACTCGGACTCGGAGTCGCACCAGGACTTGGACCCGGCTCTGGCTAGTTGCTGCCTTTAGACTGGAAGTTCGGGATGCGCAACTGCTGGCATTTTGTTGTCGGCCAAGTTAGTTTTGGCATTGTGCCGCAAACGGGGCCCAGCGGTGTGGCACAATGTGAACTCCGTCATTGTTGCAGCTCGCAATGTTGCACTGAATTAAAGACAAAACACATTGCCAAATCCTAAGCACGATTCATTTGTTATTACTTCTCTCAAATAAAATGCGAGAGGAAATTCAACTTTAGTTTCCATAGGCTTTATAAACGGTGTTTGTAATAAAATATAAACAAATTTATTTGTACTAGAATATAAAAATCAAATTTATTTAAATGGAAAAAGAATATACAATATTAATTATAAACATAAACTTTACAAACTAAGAAAGCTTAAAAAAGAGTTTCATAATTAAATATTGTAAATTACATATTTTAAGATGATATAATATTAAAAAAATACTTAAAAATATTTTTAAAATATTTAAGCCGTAATAAAAAGAAAAGTAATATTATATTTTAACAAACAATTTTTTTTTTTAATAATAAAAAAACTTTTTTTTTAAATAATAAAAAATAACTTCCTTATTTTAAATAATAAAAAATAATTTCTTTTTTATTTATTTATATAAAACTTTTACAAATTAATTAAAAGTATTTTTTTTAAATATTCAAATTGTAATATTAATTTTATTAGTTTTATAAAACTTTATTAGAATTTAAACAATATATTATATTAATACATTACATCATAAAAAAAAACTAATTCTTTTAAAATTATATTCCCAAAACAAAAACTTTCCCAATTAAAAATATGACAAGAAAATCAAATTTAATTTAATTTAATTTTGTTTGATTCATTTATTTAATTTTATTTAATTTAATTTTCTTGAGAAAATTAAAAATTAATTCCGAATTGAATTAATATAAATTGTATAAGTGAAATATTTTTTCTTTTTAACTCTTCACAGCTTTTAATACCTTTTGCTAACTTATTTAAAATATTCATTCACTTTTTTAAGTTTTCAACTACGTATTCTGTCCACTGTTATTATTATTATTTTTTTTTTTTCGTATAGAAAGTTCTTTACTTTGTCACGCACTGAAAGTCCAGTTATAAATATCGCAATTCGTAAAAATTTTGATTACAGTTAAGTGTTCGTTGCTGCGATAACGGTATTGAACGCTGACTCGATCCGTCGTGAAGCGGCGCGCAAAATGATCGCGAGCTTTTGAGCTGGGGAGAAAAAAACGCGCGCGCAAGTGCGAAATGCGAAATGCGAGCGATTTTGACTGCGCCAGCGACTCGGGCAGCGCTGAGGGCGTCGATCAGAACTGCTAACGGTTAACCGGACGCAAGCAGCGACTGCGAGCGACTGCTAAAAATTATAAAAATTCTTTGGGCTGCTTTTTAAAGATGCGGCAGCGACGAGGCAACGGGGCAAACAGGGCAAACAGGGCAAACAGGGCGAACTGGGCGACAAAGTTGAAAGCGCGACGACAACAAACAAACTAACGGCAACTAACGGCGACGACGGCAAACGTCGAACAGAGGCGACGCAGCAGCGAGAACGAGAACCGCACGTGGAGAATGTCAAATGGAGACTGAAGCCAGCGCCAGCAGCAGGTGCAGTCAGCAGCAGCAGCAGCAGCAGCAGAAGTAGTGGCGCAGCAGCAGCAGCAGTAGCGCAGCGGCAGCATTTGCAATCAAATGCGCTTCTTATGCGAACTGCCAACTGCGAAATGTTTTGGCCAACAGAATACCCCCTCCCACTCTCGCCCTTTCCCTCACCCTATCTCACTCTCTCTCTCTCTCTCTCTCGCTTAGTGTTCTCCTCCTCTCAATGCAACACTAAGAACAACGATGCCAAAGCAGCGACATCGCCAATAGTTGCACTCGAAGCCGACGTCAGCGCCAGCGTCGCCATTTGCAGTCAGCGTCAATCGCTGTCGTTGCACTCAACGAGCATTCGGCCACAACAGCATTGTTCTTGCTCTGCTCGGCTCGCTGGAGCTTCGTACGATAATGGAGGACACGTTCAAGCAGCCGACAGCTGAAGCAACTAGAGAAGCGGCGCCGAAATACAGCCGAAGACGTCAGCGACAATGCCTAAGGCGCTGCTAACAGCGGACGCGTCTGTTAAGCCAGCGGTTGAGACAATTGCGTGCTAGCGCAAGCCGGAAGTGCGCCTCGGAAGTGCACTAACAGCGTCAGTGCATTGCCAGCTCTTAACATCTGCTCAAGAGCACCGCCAAAAGAGAGCAGTGAAAGTGAAAACCGAAAGAGGCGCCCAACAATAGCACTACCACTGTTAGCACTGGCAATCATTTGTTTAAGCATTTACATCATTAACGACACAAACAAACTGTTCCCACTGCCCCAAACTGGCCTTTTATACAAATTGTTGCCTGATAACTGCACCGCTCGAAAAAGAGCTGAGCTGCCATATGTTTTGTTTACTTCACGTCAACAAAGCTTTATTGTTGTTTTTGTCTGCCGCTTCGCTGTGCTCAAGAGCGCCCTCCGATGCGCTCTTCGCTTTGCTCTTTTACGGCTGCTCTTAAGTTGACATTACGCTCAATGCTTTGACTTGCTGGAAATTGCGCTCAAAGCTGAGTTGTGAGCGGCGTCGAACATGTTGAGCGCACTTGCGTTGGCTTTGTCTGAAGCTGTTCCCATTATATTAACACTGGCGGCTAAACTATTGAGCACGGCTGCGTATAAAATAACAAATGTTGATTAAATATGGGTATTAAATATATTTGGTGGGTGTTTATATAAACATATATTTGTTTGTGTCATATAACTAATAAGTGAGATACACTAGTTTTTAAATTTAATAATAAAAAAAAAAAAACTAATATGTGTTTGCAGCAGGAGTTGAACCCTGAACTTTCTGTTTTAGTAAGCTCTGCTCATTACAGCGCGACTTGAGGCAGAGCTGATGAAGTTAACAGTTGAGAAGGAGAGAGAGAGAGATAGCTATAGTGTAGTGTATTAGAATTAAGGGCAACTGAAATATTTAATTAATTACAAATTATTAAAAAAAAAAAAACATGTTCAATGAATGAATGTTCAAATATGCAAATATTATAAAATAATTTCCTATTCAGGTCAATTCGAATTAACTATTAAATAAAAAAGGACGAAGAAAAAACAAAAAACAAAAAACAAGGAATGAATGCTTTAAAATATATTTTATATATATTAAACATAATATATCTCTGTTTTTGCTCTTTTTACAACTTTTCTTTAGTACATTAAATTATTACAAAATATTTCCTACATCAGTTCAATTTGAATTAGGTTTTAAATTAAAAGCAAATTATTATCAATTCTTTTTATTTTTATTTATTTATTTATTTATTTTTTTTTTTTTTTTTAATAAATTAAACTATTTTGTGATGCTCCATTTCGGCTTCTATTATCCACAATTCAGAAGCTTGTTAGTTAAAGTAACTATAATAATAACTTCTAGTACCTCTCTCTCTCTCTCTCTCTCTCTCTTTCTTTACATATATAAATTGCTGTCTCTTTTTCTTTTCCTCTCTTTCTCTGTCTTCCTCTTTGCCCTTTTAATAGACTGAAAACAAAACCAAATTAATGATTTTGCAGCTTTTGTGGTGCTTGGCATTCTGGATAAGCCACAGAATTTGCCCCCCTCTCTCTCTCTCTCTCTCCATCTCGTTTGTCCTGTCTCTTTTAGGTGTCTGTCTCAAGCCAAAATTGCAAAATGCGCATACGGAATATTAATAATGAAAGCCGCATTGGCCGCGAGACAAACAATTAAATATGTAGCAAGTATTTCTTAGCTCTGGCTCTGGGTCTGGCTCTCGCTCTGCGGCGAGTGTGTTGCATGCTTGGCGGCTTGGCGCCTCTGCAACAAGCTCATCAGCAAGGCAGCGCTGGCTGCAGCGCGTCGACTCTGGAGTCTGGAGGCGAGTCACCTTTCGTTCTGGCATTATAAATTTCAGTCAGGTTTCTAATAACTTTGAATTAATCATCTTTTCCGGCTTGCCTTCTGAGGCACGCACACGAAAACTTCCGCTTCTGTCGCTAGATGGCGTCTCTCTCTATCTCTCTCTGTCTCTCTCTGTGTGTGGCTTTAAAGCGAACTCCACTCCATTTGGGGCGGGGGTAGGGGGCTAGGTGCCTGGTCACGATTGGGCGTCGTGGGAGATTGCGCCAAATGAAATGTAATCCACATGAAAATTGCCTTGGCTTAGGCAAAATATGTGACAAAGTTGAACAAAAGCCAAAGCTCATGACTGAATGCCCAGCATTTGCTGGATTGACGCAGCTGATACCCTGTAAGTGCTGACGAAATTATAGGGTATGTTCTCTCTCTCTCTATCTCTCTCTCTTTCTCCCTCTGTGTGAGAGAAAGCAGAGTTGGGCTTATTAGAGGCCAATTTCAAAATATTTCCATTATTGGAATTTTGCCATCAAAATAATCGTTATATAGATAGATAAATTTATCGATTTATTTATTTATTTATTTTTATTTATTCATTTGTTTTTCTATCAATATTGCAGTTTACATATACAATAAATTTCTCTTCATTATTCAAGAATTTACTAAATCCATAACTATCGATACACAATTAATTTTTCAAAAATATATGAAAGTCTACATAAGCTATTCATAATTGCGATAATTGATGGGTAAATATATTTTTATTTTATTTATTTAACAATTTATTTTTTTAATTTTATTTATTTATTTATTTATTTTTTATTTTTTATTTTTATTTTATTTTTTATTTATTTATTTATTTATTTATTTATTTATTTATTTATTTATTTATTTATTTATTTATTTATTTATTTATTTATTTATTTATTTATTTATTTTTAATTTTTATTTTATTTATTTCATTTTTTTATTTTTTTTATTTTGCTTATTATTTATAGTTACTATTGATATTTATTGATTTGATATTTTTTTAGTAGAAGTTAAACCTGTATTCTATAATAAAATAATATTTATTTATCTAAAATATGTTTATAGTTTTGAATGTTATTTATTTTTATTTTTTTAGTATTTTATATTTTTAAATTATTTAATTTTGATTTAACTTAATAATAATTATAATGTATTCATATCTAATTTTATGTAAATCAATCGTCTTCGTTAGTAACTATGATATTTTTGAACATTATCTTTACTCAGGGAGTACAGAGATTATAAAATGGGATTCAGTCTTCTGCTCTCCTTTTCTTGCAGACACTACAATGTATATAAAATGGGATTTTTGTATTTCCCTGCCTAGATTTCTAAGATAGGGGATTTTCTTGAGTGTTCTTCTACTTTTCTATCAGAGAGTTTCTATAAGATAGGAAATTTTCTAGTGTATTCCTCAATTTTCCATTCATAAAATTGTTTTGTTGTTTTCTTTCATTTTTTTAGTTTTTCTCTCCTCTTCGGCAAATATGGAAGAGCTTCAACTAAGCGAATCCACAAGCACAAGACATGTTGAAATCTATATTTTTAAATTCGTAGCATGACACTCAGCCAGCAACTCCTCTAGCTATTCTGCCACGTCCCCTCCTCCATCTCCCTCGCTCTGCTGCTGCGCTTGCATTGAGCTGGTGTAAATTACAGCAAATATCGCGCATACGCCGCATTGCCGCAGTCAGCGTGACGTGAGATGCCTTGACTTGTGTTTGTTTTGCTGGCTGCTGCAAATTATTATTAAGCAAGCAGCTAGTCTAGACATTGCTGCTGATACCGAAGCAGTCCCCCCGTTGCCCCCACCTTCACCTTCACTCCTCTTTCCCAGCTCGTTTGCATAAAACTTTAATAAATTTGGTTTGTGTTTTGATAAGTTGAAACTTTGTCTGTCAGTCGGAATACCCCTACTTTACCACCTGGCTGCTAGCTGCACACTTCATCATCATTAGCGCATTGCCTTACATTAGCCACGCCCACGCTGCAGCGCCCACTTCCTGTTGTGGCATAAATAATTCACATTTTTGCCATACGCGCAGATTTTCGCCACATTTAATTGTATAATTTGTCTTTTTTTTTTGTGTGGCTTCCTCTTGGCTTATTTATTCCGTCTCCGCCTCCGCCTCCGCCTCTTTTACCCTAACGAGATCAAGCAGAATTAGCTGAAAAACTCCTCCGTGGTCCAAGCCGGATTTATGTGGCAGCTCGTAAATTTTGAGAGATTGTTATTAAAATTTAAGTCCAAGCTAATGATTCGACAAATGGTTCGCTTAAGCCAGCTGATGAGTTTACGTCATCATTCAAAGTCTTTCTTAATGATTGAGATTATTTAATTGCCTAATTAACTATTTGTATATAGCTTCAGCATGCTCCGATATCATTAGCAGTAATTATTATTTAGTCTGCTCTTTAGATTTGTTTGAAATGACTTGAAGAATTATCATAAATAATAGAGAATTTAATCTACGATAATATAAACTGCCAATCGATTTAAATGATTTTAAGTTGTGAATTATTTTAACTTTATTATTAACTCTTTTCAACTTCGATTTATTATTTTTTTATTTATTTATAATATTTATTACAATAGTACTTATTTCCATTTACAGAAATTGATGGGATGATCTATTAGATAACAAATAGATAAATATTTATTCACAATAACTTGAAGAATTATCATAAATAATAGAGAATTTAATCTACGATAAACTGCCAATCAATTTAAATGATTTTAAGTTATAAATTATTTTAACTTTATTTCCAATTCAAACTATTCCAATTCAAACTCTTTTCAGCTTCGATTTGTTATTTTTTTTATTTTTATTTATTTATAATATTTATTACAATAATATTTATTTCCATTTACAGAAATTGATGGGATAACAAATAGATATATATATATTTATTCATAATAACTTTTCTCATTCTAAAGAGCGAAACATAGGGCAAATCAATGCCAATGCCAGTTAAAATTATATACTTATATAAATTAGTTAACTGTAAGCAAGGCTCAATAAATGCCATTAACAATTTTGTTCTCTTATTTTTTTTAAGTTTTCCAAGCTACGCCTCAGGAATTGAGAATTCCTTTTGCTGGCAGTTCACATTTAAGCGAGACATTGAAAATGCGAGACACAAATGCCATTTGCGGGGCTTTTTCGTTTAAATAAATTATGAGCTGTGGCAACAAGGTGTTAAGGGCAAAAATTGTGGCTGCTCAAGGTGTTGTGGGGGGGCAAAAAATTAGAGAGCAAAATGCGGCCCAGGGCACGCGCCCATCAAATAAAGTTTACTTACGCCACGGCCAGGCCGTGACCAGTGAACCCCAAACTCAAAACCCAAACTCAAACCCAACATTCAACTCCCCAACCCCTTGAGCCAGCCAAAAAGCTATTGACAACTGCGCATCGTTAGCTACAACCCTTAGGCTTCTCTATTCCTCCTCCTCCTCCTACTCCTGCTTCGCAAGTCATTGTTGTTGTTGTTGTTGTTGAAGAAGTTTGTCTTATTTTGACTGCAAAGTGCTCTTAAGGTGTTTTGCCTCTTCTCATTCTTGTTCTTCTTCTTCTTGTTGTTGCTTCATTCTTTTCCTTGTATCTCGCGAAATTTGTCACGATTTTTGCGCAATTTTAATGACACTTGAGAAAGTCGTCGATGGGACAGCTGTTTAGCAGGCAGCTGGCCCACACTGAAGAGCCGCTTGCATCGGTTTACAAGTTTGAACTTCAATTCCTACAAACACACACACACATATATATACACATATATATTGACTGTAATCCATTCAGTATTGTATGCTTGCCATCAGCTATCAGATGCACAAAATGTTTGCCCAGTCAGCGCAAAACATTTAATAGCCTTAAATTCTCAGCTCTCAAAATGTCGAAATAAATTCTACGAAAATCGTTTGCTCCAAGATGCGCACAAGTGGAAAATTGCATTTCCTTTTCTCTTAGTTGTTGTTGTATAATTTGTCAAATTTGTAATACAAACAAGCGCTGCGATTGCTGAACAATTGAGAAAGGCTTGGACGTCAAGTTCGAACTTAACTAAACAGAAGCAAATGAAATGAAACGACAATGTCGCATTATTGGATTATTCGATAGAATATTTTGTAATACTTGACAGCTTTTGGTTATTAACAAAATATAAATTAATAAGAACAAATTGTGTTATCATTCTGTCTTTTCTTCTTGGGGAATTAAGCTTGAAGGTAAAATAGAAAAGACAAATAATAATAATAATATTATTATTAATAATAATAATAATAATAATAATAATAATAATAATAATAATAATTATAATAATTATAATAATAAAAATATTAAGAGGAATTTTTACTTTTCTTTTTTTTTAGTTATTTCGTCATTAAATAAATAACTAAAAATAAAATAAAATAAAATATAACGTAAATAAAATGTAAATTACATCACAATTAATTTGATTAATTAAAATATATATGCATATATATTTAATAATTTTTGTTTATATATATTAATATATATATCTATTTCTTTTTTTTTTATTATACCCTGAACCCATTTTCAATGGGAAATCAGGGTATAATGGTTTTGTTGAAACAGGCAGAAGGAGGCATGGCAGACCCCACAAAGAATATATTTTCTTGATCAGGGTGACGAGCTGAGTCAATTTAGTACTATTCGTCTGTCTATTTCTTCTAAGTATTCGCTCTACGTATTTCTTCCAAGTATGTCCACTTTCTTCTAAGTATTTCTTCTACTTATGTATTTCAATTACGTAATTCCTCTACGTCTTTAATGCTAAGCAGATCGATCGCACACTCACCTTCACTTCGTTGCGCTGACCCCCACCAGACTTGGACGACTGAAGCAATGCTGCAGCTGCAGCCTTTTATATACGTAAAGCCACTTTTACTCAAGCACTGTCTCTCTCTCTCTCTCTCTCTCAAATGTGAAGCCCGACGGCAGGCAGCGCTCGTTGCAGTTGACATTCAAGTGAGCAATGGGAATGCTCTCTGCTGCTGCATTCTAGCTTCGGCAGCATTCTAGCTTCGTTTTACACATACACATACCAAAAGAGAGCTGCTGCCTACACATAGACAACTCTAATGATCTTTTGCTCTTTTTCTCTCCTTGCTTTTAATTTTACTCAAGCACTGTCTCTCTCGTTGTAGTCGTTCCAATGGGAACGCTCTCTTTTGCTGTGAGCATTCTAGCTTCGTTTTACCTGCTACATACACATGACAACTTTTATGATATTCTGCACTTTTTTTTACTCAAGTACTGTCTCTCTGAAATGTTGAAATACGTGAAGAATTATTGAAATATCAGTTCTCCGAAGGGTTCAGGGGATTTTCTAGTCGAGCAGTCTCGACTAGAGCTTTCTGACTTGTTTTTATTTTTATTTTTATTTATTTATTTATTTTTTTTTTTTTTTTCATAAAAACATTTGCATAATATCTGGCCATAATTTTATATTATTTTTAGCATCTTAATCATTTTTTAAATAATGTTCAAAGCAGAACTCGATAAATAGTGTATACATGGAAATTTAATTATTTTTATTTATATTATTCAATTTTATTTATTTTATTTTAATATTATATTTTATTTTTATTTATATGTTATTATTATTTTTTTCAATATATTTTTTTTTAAATAAATTAAAGTTAACTGTCAAAATTATTTATTTATTTAGTTATTTTTTTTTATTTATTTTCCTAAGCACATTTTCGCTGGTGTGTTTTGTGTGGTGTATGCAGAACTAGATTAAATAGTTGGGCTTTTAATTGACTGACTGCTGTCCTGAATATGCGCATATCTTGGCCATAAACATGCATTGCTCTCTGTGTGCGTGAGTCGACAAGCAGCAGCGCCTGCTGTTGGCATGCAAATGCTGTCCATATAAGTATGCTATAAACATTGACGAGTTCCGTTAGCATGTGTGTGTGTGTGTGAGTGTGTGTGTGTGTGTGTGGCCTGCAGCTGTGCTGGGCATGCAACTCAATGCGGGACATGCAAATTACACATTCTCAGCGCTTATAATTTCTAATTAATTATGCCATAAACGAACGCTTCTTGCGGTCATTTCAGTGCGCCAACAAGCGCCGATAGCTACGTGTGTGTGTGTGTATGTGTGTGTGTGTGTGTGTGTGGAGTTACTTCTAACCGTACATTAAAGTATTTGGCATTCGCCTGCGAACAGCGGCAGGTGTATTTTATTTTTATTATAGCCCAGCTTTCAACTCTTCCGTTGGAATTTTTGCAAGTAAATCGCATAAGTTGCAGCTGCTCGAAAGGCAGTCGAAGCGAATGGCGGTAGCAAGCCGGCACAGTGGGGTAAATTAGAGAATTAGATGTAAGCAAAATAAACTTTCTGGAG
Source organism: Drosophila aldrichi (assembly GCA_035045965.1). Classification (NCBI taxonomy): domain Eukaryota; kingdom Metazoa; phylum Arthropoda; class Insecta; order Diptera; family Drosophilidae; genus Drosophila; species Drosophila aldrichi. Next base: position 47,410 of record JAWNOM010000285.1, on the reverse strand, counting down.
CTACAATTTAATTTATTTATAAAAAAATATAGAAACATTTAATAAATATATTTTTATTTATTTATTTATTGCTACCAATTTAATTTATTTATAAAAATATAGAAATATTTATTAAATATATTTTTATTTATTTATTTATTGTTACCAAGAATTAATTCTAGATAACAATTTTCTTTAAGCCAGAGCGACAAAGGCCTTCATGCATATTTATTAAATAATTTAAAAAAATGAATGTAAACATTTTAATAAATTAAAAAATAATATTAAATGAAAACAAATATACTTAAAATATATATATTTGCTTTTTTTCAAATCTAAGCTATTTTAATAGGAATTTTTATTTAATATTAATTGCTAATTACCACAGATTAAATAAATATATTTATTAGCATAAACCCAGGTTAAATGAATGTGTATAAATATAATATAAATATTTTAAAATAAAAGAATAATTTTATTAAATTTCCCTTTGTGTTACATATTAATAAATTTTGCATAAATTAACTATATTATTTATTGAAATTAAACTTCATTTATACGCACATTAATTATCAACACTTGCCCGCACAGTTTGCGCCCACTGTGCAGTGTATGCTGCATTTGCAATGTAAAAATGAAATCTTTTTTTTTTTGACTGTGCTTTCAATTTCTGTTTTATGCTTTTGTCTCAACGCTTTTCTTCTTTTGTTTCCCTTTTCTTTAGTAATATTTCAACTAATGAGCTGCAATTTGTTGCAAATGGCAGTGCCGTTGCCTTCAAAATGTTGCATGTGTCGCCGTTGCCATGGTGCATTAAAGTTGCGCATACGCCACGTGTGCCGTGGACAATGCCAGGGAGGTAGGGTAGAGAATATAGAGAACTGGCTCGCAGCAAGGCCATTAAAGCGAGCGCACTGGCTGTCGACATGACTCAAAGGGCGACCGAGCGTAAGAAAGTCATCAAATAGTTTGAAACAGCGCCAGGATATGCGATACAGGCGCTCGCTGCTTGCTCGCCAAAGTTGAAGCAAAGACGACTAGCACCGATTGAGGCCATGATGCGAAAAGTTCAAGCAAACAGCGCCAGCCGCAGCAAAGTTTGCTGCCAAATGAAGCAGGAGGCTTGGACCCAAGTCTCGGCCAGTTTGCCCAGTTGTCCAGCCGCAGCCACAGCCGCCGCAACATCCTTGTGCATGTCCTGGAACACAGGCCGTTGATCGATGCGAAGCGATGTGATGCGATGCGCTGCAAGTGGCTGGCGGGGCATCGTTTTTGGGCCGTCGCCATTATTAGCCAACGTTTCCATTCCAACATTTTAACAATCTTCTTCTTCTTCATTTTTTTTTCTCTCTCGCCTTTTTTCACAAAAAACTTGGTCCTGGCCAGCAAAAACCCGTTAACAGTTAAGTGGATAAGCCAATTTATGAGTTTCGAATTTAACTTTGTCACTTTTCCACCCCAAACCCCCCCCCCGCAGCCCTTGTGGCCTTTTGGCTCTTACTCTCCACTGACCTCACTCTCCCTCTCTCTCTCTCTCTCTCTCTCTCTCACTCTCTCTTTCTCTCTCAGTTTTTGACTGTCGTCGCTTGGCACATTTAAGTGGATTTGTTTTGCTTTATTGGTTGCTCGGCAGTTGCTCAGCTCCATTTTCGTCCCAGTCCTGGCCCCTTCCCTGGCCCTGCGCTTTCTTCTGTTGTCTGGCAACGCCGCTGACATTTTTAGGCTAAAAGTTTTTTAATTTTTAAATATATTTTTTACAATGTTGTTGTGTGTGTTTTTTTTTTCGTATTTTTTGTGTGCATTTAGCTTTTCATTAATGTTGATGCTGCTTTGCCTTTTTCTTTTTTTTTGGCTCAATGACTGAAAATATTTTAATACAGCTTACACTAAGCTACAAAATTATGATGTAAATAAATTTAAAAAAATAAAGAAAAATTATATATGTAAATAAAATTTGTATTTATATTTATTTAAAATGTTTTTAACAAGTATTTATTTTTGTTTATATTATTTTTAATTTACAACTAATTATATTTTGCTTTTTAGTGTTATAAATATACTAGCTTTTTAAGCATATTTTTCTGGCTTTCTCAATTGCCATCGAAACTGTTTGGCAACCAACAAAAATAAAAAAAAAAAAAATCAAATTGGCAAGCCCAAAAGTTTTAACTCATTCAGCCGACTTACGACTCCAATTAGGATTAAGGCGAGCGTTTGAAATGCCGGTTAGCGAGCCAACTTATGGAGAACTTTTGGACACAAGTGCCTGTCAGTTGTGATTACTTAAAGCAGCGGCAATTGCAGTTTTGGGGCCTTCGACTGCTTTGGCGCTTGGGGTTTTTTCGGGTGCGAGTCACGCGCCACAAAAATTGCCCGCAAATCTAGACCGAAAAATAAGTTGAGAGCTCGTCTGGGGCTAGCCAGACGGACCGCAAATGAATGCCAAAGCTGATGATGATGCCCTTGTTCGGCCCTCTGCCCCCTCCCTCCCCTACTGCTGCTGCTGTTGATCGTTGCAAGCGCGTCAACTCATTTGCATATTTGCCAATTTACAACAAAAGAACTGCAACGTGTGTAGCCTTCAAGTGGCAGGCTCCTGCTCTTTTCCTGCTGCTGCTGCTTCTGCTGCTGCTTATGTATGCGACACGAGCATTGAGCGTGCGACGACCTTTGTAGCAGTTGCTGCTGCTGCTGCTGCTGCTGCTGCTGCTGCGGTCAACGCTGCGTATTCATAATAATCAGCCAGCATAGGAAAGCTGCCACGTTGCACTGGCCAAGCGCCTAAAAGCAGCCAATGCCAGGGCCAATGGCAAGCGGCCTTTCGGCCACAGCTTCAATTCCGTTGCCCATTACTTGTGCTGACGGATTCCGCTTTGACTCTCTGCTTTCTAGTTACGCTTTATTACTTCTGCCACAGCAACCGAACGCATTAGATATGCAACTCGCGTCCGATTGCGCCGCTGTCTCTGCATTTACACAAAATACTCTATATTTCGGGTAAAACCCCCAAATTTCGGAATGCAGTTGGTTAGCTTTAAAGAAAAAGCAAAAAGTATTTAATTTGCAATGCTAAGTTCTAGATCTTGAAGTTGGGTCTATGAAAAAGTAATGCGCTATTAATTGTAGTATTCGGAGAATTTCTGTAACTTGGTAAACTTTTTACAGGCTGTGAAAATCTATTTTCTGAATTATTCCATTTATTTCTAATATCTACACACTGCTTACGCAAACACTTTCTGATGTTGGTTATGCACTATACCATAGATAATGTACTTGAACGTTTTACTGGCTTCTCGAATTCAAATTTACATTTATCCCTTAACCAAATTAGTAAGAGACTCAACTAATATCAATTATAAGTTTCATATCAGCTCTGACTGTATTTCTATCTAATGCTATATCCTTATCCTCCTGCTTCGTAAACGTTGCACTGGCTCGACAAACCAAAGCTACTGTAAAACGATGCATCGCTGCGCTGCTCTTTCGATTCATATTTTTCCAAGAGCAGCCACTTTTCGAATCATTTTCTTCTCGTTTCGTTTACTTTCTCTGGCTGTCGCCCACTGGCCAATGAATGCATTTTTCGCTTTGCGGTCGCCTTGGCTCGTTGTCTGTGCGCCAGACTTGGATGGGGCAAACAAACTTTAATAAGAAATGGCCAGAGATGTGAACAAACACCTGGAGTCGACATGGAATGCAGTTTACATGCAACACCAGCAGAGTTGGTGATAAAAATTAACGACTCCCAAATGTTGCAGTCAGCGAAAGTCGGTTCTTAAATTTTTTAGCATTTAATTTTGGACTTGCTGCGCTCCAATTTGATTTAAATATGCAATTCTTAATAGTCGTAAAACTGCCGTCTCGCCTCCCGCCTCGCGCCTCCCGCAGCGAATTGAATCCTCATTCGCAATCGCATTTACATTCACACTCACACTCAAATTCACATTCACAGTAGCCGTCGCAATGCCAGTCGCAACTATTGCAGTCACAAATTTAAGCCGGCTAAAAACTGGCTGGCTGGGCAAGGGCGAAAGACAAAAATAACTACATTATTTATTTATGCAATATCTGAGTGGAAGGCACGTTGTGCGAGTCGCTGCCTTCTTTCTGGATTTCACCATTTTTATTTGCAGCTCTAAATGCTGCAACATTTTGTTTACGGCCGACCAAAGGAGCGAATCCCCCCTCCCAGCAACACAGCAACTGCACAGCAGCCGCCGACTCCCAACTCCCAACTCCCAACTCCAACTCACAATTCTGAGTCTGCCTTCGACTGCGACTCTGCATGAAAATGCTGGTGCGAATCCTTAGCATTTCTGGCAAATGCTAATTTGTTCCACATACCTTCCCAGCTGTTCGCCTTTGAATATCTTAGCCGCCACAAATTGCATAACAATTTTCAATCGTCCAACATTGTATGATGATAAAATTGATTATATTTTGCTATTCTAAGGATGTTTAATACAAATAAGCATAATAGACTATGAAAGAATATGCATAAAATATGAATTATGGATGTAAATGGGGTAATAACAATATAGTGAGGCCAAAACAGTTTAAGAGACTCACTCTGCAGTTTCGATTATAAACCAAGAAGTAGTTTGTTTAAACTCTAAATATAGATATAAACAAAAAACAAAAATATTATTTAAAAAATCAATTATAGGCTTTAGCCTAAAATCTCTATTCAAAATATAGGTAATAATGTATATAAATTATAATTAAATAAATATATTAATATTAATTTATTCTTTAACTCTGAAGCTAAACTCTTTAATGGCTGGCAAATGGAAATCTATTCTCTAAGCTGAAAATCAAATTTTCCATATTTTTCGGACTATTATTACCAGCTTAATCCACTCAGCGATGGCCGTGAGCACGTTTCGACTATTGAATGAAAATTCGCAAAGGTTGCGAATGTTCAAATACAATTTCAGTTCAATATTAAAACAAAAAATGCAATAATTCCAAGAATAATAATAATGATAATAATACAGGCACTTACCCATTAATTGTACAAATTCAGGTTTATTTTTTATCACATTAAGTTTGGTAAAATAGAGTTTTGTCTATTGTTTGTTTTTATTTTTATTATTATTTATTGTATTTATTTTATAAAATTTCAATGAGCACAGCAGCTTGCACTTGTAGATATATATATATTACGACGGATAATTGCTAAAAAAAAAATAAATAAATAAATAAAAGAATTTGAATTATTTAAATTGCGCGCAAAACTGCAAAATGACGCGCAAGAAGGAAAAGCTTTTAAAAGCTTTGGCACTTGCACACGAAACAAAAGCTAAATACTTGCGGCAGCCTTGCGCCTTTAAATGCAATAAAAGGAAATATTTCAAGAAGGGAATATTGCATGCACAGCTGTTTCAAGAAATTGCTCTGAAAACTATGTAAATAAAGCATAGAACAACATTTTCTATGTCAATTAAAAGTTTGACTCGCCGCAAACAGCTGCCAGACACGTGAGCTACACACACACACACACACACACACATACACTGACATCAGCAGCAACAACACCAACAGCTCTGCTTGCAAAATTCACTTGTCGCCCTGCCCTTCACACTGCCCTTTATATAGCGCTACCTTTGAACTGTTTCTGCTCTGCTTGATTTTTCACACTGCGCCTAAAAGTAGGCAATCACAAAATTATTGTAGAGCGTCGAAAAGAAATCAGCTCGTTGAGTGCTTTAAAATGCGACGCTTGCCCAAGTGTTTGACCACAATCAAAATAAAATGCTGAGCAGCTGTAAAGCAACAACAACAAACAAACGAATTGCGGAAATGTGCCACAGGCCAAGCAGCTGTTCAAAGCGAGAGAGAGAGAGGGAGAGCGAGCGAGCGCAAACGAGAGAGCGCGAGCCTGTAAGACTGTGAGTGGGAATGGGAGTGAGAGTGAGAGTGTGAGTGTGTGCGGGAGCGAGCTTTTCGACTGACGTTCTTCATACATGTATGCGGCATACCGAATGCAATTCGCCTGCCCATACCCTGCACAGTCTATTCAGTCTGTTAAGGAAATGTTTAATGGAAATTGCAGCAGCATTTATATGGATTTGCTTGTAAAAATATAAAAAAATTAAATAAATATTATTAAAAGTCAAACAGATATAGTTATATATACCAAAATATATTTTAAAATATGTTTATTTAATATTTAATATATTTAATAAAATTCTTCTTGTCTGTTAAAGAAATGTTTAATGGAAATTACTGCAGCATTTATAACGATTTGCTTGTATAAATATAAACAAATATTTAATAAATAGTATTAAAAGTCAAACAGATATAGATATATATACCAAAATATATTTTAAAATATGTTTAATATATTTAATAAAATTCTTCTTGTCTGTTAAGGAAATGTTTAATGGAAATTGCAGCAGCATTTATATGGATTTCTTTTAAAAAAATATTAAAAAAATTAAATAAATATTATTCTTTTAATAAACAAACAGATATAGTTATATATACCAAAATATATTTTAAAATATGTATATTTAATATTTAATATATTTAATAAAATTCTTCTTGTCTGTTAAAGAAATGTTTAATGGAAATTACTGCAGCATTTATAACGATTTGCTTGTATAAATATAAAAGAAATTTAATAAATAGTATTAAAAGTCAAACAGATATAGATATATATACCAAAATATATTTTAAAATATGTTTAATATATTTAATAAAATTCTTTTTGTCTGTTAAGGAAATGTTTAATGGAAATTGCAGCAGCATTTAAATGGATTTCCTTAAATAAATATAAAAAAAAAAAAATTAAATAAATAAAATAAAAGTCAAACAAATATAAAATGTGCTTCAAGTTTTCTATATTATTAAAAAATTATTTATATACCCAAAATTATTTTAAAAAAAAATGTTTATTTAATATTTTTAATAAAATTCTTCTTGTATGTTAAAGAAATCTTTAATGGAAATTGGAGCAGCATTTAAATGGATTTTCTTAAATAAATAAAATAAATAAAAGTATTCATTATTATTTAAAAAAAATTATATATATACCAAAATTTATTTTTTTTTTTTAATATTTAATATACATTTTCTTGAATTTTCAACGTTAATCAAATTACTAAATTTTCACAATTATTTAGGGTATATCAAAGTCGTAGCATTTGCATTGCGTGTTTTCTTTTTTGCCTAGTATTTGGTCTGTGCTTTGCCTTTTTAATTTAAATGTTAATCGGCTTGCCTCAGCTGCATTCCACGAAAACTCTTCCGCCGCCGGCTTCACGACTTTGACATGTTTAAAAATATGAAGTGCGAACTGGCATATATTTCATAATTTGCTGGCGTCATTTGCATATGACGGCGTGGCCGACAGCTGGCGCCAGTCGAAATGCCTGAAATAGTTAAAGTGACCAAAGTGACCGAGCACACACACACACACACACACACACATACTGCTCGTATATAATGTATGTCTGTGTGTGCATTTATATAAGGACTGCTCCGTACGATGGTATATCAGTGGCCCGTACTCGTACGGATCACTTAAGTTTTTATGCTCGTATTTGCACACACACGTCTTTTATTGTGTATTTGTCTTGGCTGCCGCAAATAAAGACGAAGACGGCATAAAGACAGCCCGGCCGGACCGTAGAGCCAGGGAATTCATTAAAAATTAATCCAATGCCGTCGCTGGCGGAGTAAGTACAAGTATTTGGCCAGTGGGGCGAGTGGGGCGAGTGGGGCTGAAACGGGGGAGGACGACTTGTTGTCTGCTATTCAATTACGTATGCCACGGCAGCCATGAAAATGACCTGCAGTGTCTGTGCAGCCCTGTTCAAGCTGGTCTCGCGCCGGCAGGGGTTTCGTACTAGTAAATTCTAACAACACTTGGGTCGGCAAACCCTCAACGAGACCCATGTCCCCAGCTCTCGCCGTACCCCGCTACTGGCTCAACTGCTTGGCAGTTTTATGTGTTTTGTCTTCGCAGTCGCATGCCGCATAAACGGAATTATTTACAATTTATTTTTACCTGAGACACAGGTCCTGAACAGAAACAGGAACTGGCGTTGGAACTGGCATTGGCGATGGCATTTGCTTCGCTTGTTTGTTTTTGTGCTATTCAAAATGTCTTCATTACCGGCTGCTGAAGATGCCAAAGATGCGGCTGCTCAGCTTCAGTTTCATCTTCCAGCAGCTCTTTCATTTCATTGGCTTTAATATGGCCCTGACTCTGACTCTCACTGTCTCTGTGGCTATGTGAAGTGTTGCCTGTTTATTTGAGACATTTGCAGCTAACTAATATCCTGAGTGCTGCGCCAAGTAATTGGCTGATGGTCGAACGAGAGACAGACGCACAGACACTTGGCCGGCCAAAGCACCCAAGTCAGAGTATTTAATTTGTGCCAACAATTCCACAAGGGCTCTGTGGCAATTGCTCAACTTGATTAAATGGAAACAACACTTGACTGTTGCTGCCGCAAGCTACAATTTGTTGCCTTTATTATTATGCTTCGAAATTTTAATGGAATTTTCCATTGCTTCTAATACCAATTTTACAATCGACAACATGAATAACAAATATGTAATAGTATATATTATATTATACTTTATTGTAATTAAATTTACAGATGTAACCGTATCTATTGTATAATTTAAAATTTAATTATATTTTGATTTAGTTTTCGTATCGTATGACTGCTATGGATATATTAAAGTAGAGTTTACAACTAATTGGAAGTTAAAATATGCCTAAATTCAGTCAACTGATTGCATAATTCTGTAACTGATAAACCATTTAAATTATATAGATAATTTAACTAATTTCAATCTCTGTCGCTTTGCTTAGCCTGCTCAGAGCTCGCAGCTCAGTCAATCTGCAATCTCAATAAACTTAGGGCCACCTCTGGCAAGTTTCTGAAAGAGCTGCCAGCTAATTGAACGGCAACTAATGCAGCTAAACACTAGAGAAACAGAGACAGAGCGAGGGAGTGAAGAGGTATGTAGAACGAGCTGGATATAAACTTAATCAAGGGCTTGAGGTGCTGGCGGCATGGCAAGTGTAAACACTCTGCATAAATTAGTAAAAACTTAAATGCAACGCTTAAGCGCCAGCCAAGCGCATCTAAATAGACATTAGCGCCCGACAAGGATGCTGTGCGGACAGACAGACAGACAGACAAGCTCACAGAGAGATGAGACAGGCACTTGGCTCTAGCCAGCTGTTTATCAACATAATCAACATCATCATCGTGCATCACACTCGTCCGTCTCATCCAGCTCAACCCTCCTCTAAGCTTCTCGCACCCATGAGCGATGATAAATCATCAAAGGAGGCAACCGAGAGCAGACGCTGCAGTGTTGCAGCATTTTGTGGCACTTGGCATGGCGCATGTAGCAGGTTGCCTTTATGCGCCGCCCACCTTGCTGCTGGCCCGCCCATTAATTGCCAAACAATGATGAAGTGCTCGGCATATTTCTAGTTATTTATTGCAGCTACGTGCCGGCCGCACAGTTTTCTTCGGTTTGCAACCTTTTGGCGCTCGTTAATATGCAATTTTTTATTGCGCTTTTTGCAAATCGGCCACCGCATTGCGACACTCATGCAAATTAGCTGTAAGTATAGCCAGAAAATGGCTAGAAATATTTGTGCTAAAAAGCATTAGCATACGATCGCAACAACTATTTGTTTTCGCTTGTCAGCAACTGGCGAGCTGTGCACTAAATTGCATTACGTATACGCAACGCTGTGTGCTGTGGGTAAACAGGAAACGGGCATTACACTTGATGTGACCCAGTTTCCCCTGTCAGCTGGCAGTTGACTTGGAAATATTCCACTATTCTAGTTCAGCAGCAAAAAAAAACAACACACTAATCCAGCGTAATGGTAATTTACTTTTACTATCTGATTGATATGGCTTTCTTCTTTACTTTATGTTTGTTTTGGTTGCTGCCTCCGTTAGCCTCGTGTGCCTCAATGCTAATTGGCTCTTAGTCGCATGTAACTATTCGCAATAAACAACTTTTGTATAGCGTATTATTTGCATAAATATTTTGTGACATTCTCGAATTTGGAGCTGCTTGGAAGAGGTCGAAGATCTGAATAAATAACAATTTTTGTTGAAAACTAAATAGTATTTATTACAATAATTTTTACAAAAAAGAAATAAATAAAGTTAATAAAATAAATAAAGTAAATGAGCAAATAAATAAATAAAGTAAATGAGCCGAATGTATTTGTCTGAATTTATAACTTAATACAACGTTCTGAAAAAATAAATAAATAAAATATTAAATTTTTAACGAGACTCTTTATTATTTTTAAAAAAATTTGATTTTATATTAACAATTCTTGGAATCTCCAATTTCACTCTAGCATAATTTAAATCTTTCAAAAAATTATATTTATGCAAATTAATGGCTTATAACTTGACTTATCTAAACTTGTATTTAATAATCAAAATTATTTAATACATATTTTTACATTTTTTTTTTATTTATTTTTAAATTTGTATTAATATTAAATTATTATATACATTATAAACTTGACTTATCTAAAATTTTTTTTTAATAATCAAAATTATTTAATGCATATTTTCAAATTTTAATTTAATTTATTTTTAAATGTGTATTAATATTAAATTATTATATACATTATACAAATTCAATTTATAAAATATGAATATAGTTTACCATAAGAAAAATTGATATCTCCTAAAAAAATATAATAAAAATTAAAAATTAATAAAAACATATAAATAATTCAATAAATAAGTAAGTAAACAAGTAAATAAATAAATAAATAAATAAATAAATAAATAAATCAATAAATAAATAAATAAACAAGTAAATAAATAAATAAATACATAAATAAATAAATATAAAAATATATTAATAAATAAATAAATAAATATGTAAACAAGTAAATAAATAAGTAAATAAATAAATAAATAAGTAAATAAATAAATAAATATCTAAAAACAATATAAATTTAATCAATGAGTGCTTAAATGAAATAAATAAATATATTGGAATTCCATGTGAACTTGCCATTGCCATCAAGAATAACTTGAAAATTCCAGTTCGTAATATACTTGAAGCTAAGTGCAAATGCAGTCTTGAGAAGGCGCGTGTATTCAGCAGCAGTAGATGGGCACCAATTAATCAGGGTATGAATGCAAATTACTTTCATTTCTTTTTCTTTTCGGCCGAGTCGTGCTGCGTTAACCGGAAACGGAAATGTTGCTTGCATAACAAATGAATTTCGCTCAAGGGTGGCATGTCAACTCGCAGCCATAGCCATAGCCGTAGTCGTAGTCGAAGCTGAAGCTGAAGCTGAAGCTAAGTCAGAAGCTGAACCAGAACCATAAGTTGATGTGGCTGTGCGCGTTTGACAAGTCACAAGGCCTCTTTGGCATTGTTCGGCGAGTCCTTCTGCGCTGGCAGGCAAAAATAAATTGTTTTCTACATACATATATAGGCGCAAAAGGGGTGGTGGGGGGTTGGTTGGCCGCCCGCTGATTGGTATCGCGACTGCCGTTGACAGCATTCATTCCAGTTGAGTCTCAAGTGGCGCCTACTTTGCCTGGCCCCAAATTAGAAATTCCAATGAAAGTAACGCCCATACCAGCGTCCTGTCTAAAATGGGGTCAAAACTCGTGAGCCCCGTACCCCACTTCCCTTTAGCAAAAACAGAGCCAGCCTGCAATTGCAGACAGCTTGAATTTATTAACGCTGTGGCCATGCGTCAAATAAATGTCAAAAAATGAACTCCAAGTGCTGCAATTACGGCCCAGTCCCTCAGATCTGCAATGCGAGCCTCGAACAACCGAAATATGGAATGTGCACGTACCCAGCCAGGGCTGCGACCGTTCAGGCCGCAATAAAAATTGCACGAAAATTTTTTGGCATGTTAAACACAATTTTTTAATGAATTTTCGCGCCAGTCGAGTGTGAAATGTGCGCTTGGCGCACCAACTCTGTCTCTCTTTGTCTTCCTCTCGCTGTCTCTCTGAAGTCGGAGCTACTTTTAAAATGCCATAAAAACTAAAAAAAAACAAGCCTTATAAAGAAATTAATAAAAAAAAAAAATACAAATATTTCTGGCCACACACAAAGTGAAAATTGCACGGCAAATAAAAAATTGTTTTTCGAAATTTTGTGGCTGTCACTTGTTGTTGTTGTCATTGTTGCTGCTGTGACCATCATTGCCGACTGTCTGTCTGATGTTTGAAATGATACCAAGACAAGGCAGCAGCAACAGCGACGATCCTGCGGTCGCGTCTCCTACACGAACTGAGCTATTACAGTTATTCAAGCAAGTTTATACGCTTTTTATAAAAACTATATTTAAGAATTAATTATAGAAAATTATAAAAGCATTTCACTGTCTACAGTTTAACTTCAATTTAAAAATATTAATAAAATAATATACATATATATCGTTGAATATAATATATTTAATTATTTATTATGCAAAATGAAAATAATATTATATATATATAAAAAATGTGTTACCCAGCACTAAGTTCAAGAATTCTTATATTAATAATATTATTATTTTTAATATTTTATTTTTTATTTATTTTTTTTTTAATTCTATTATTATTATTATTATTTTATTTCTGATTTTTTTATTTATTTATTTATTTAGTTTTTATTTTTTTTTTTATTTGTTTATTTATTTTATTTTATTTATTTATTTTTTTTAATTCTATTATTATTATTATTTTATTTCAGTTTTTTTTTTATTTATTTATTTATTTTGTATTTATTTAGTTTTTTATTTTTATTTTATTTGTTTATTTATTTTATTTTATTTATTTTATTTTATTTATTTATTTACTTTTATTTTTTTAATTTTATTTATTTATTTTTCTTTAAGTAGTAATAATTTCTTATTATACAAATTTTGAACTCAAAATAAGATTGTAAAGATATTTTTTTAATATTTATAAGTAGTATAATTTAATATTATCACATTAAACAATTTATACAAATAAAAATACTTTAAATATTTTATATTAAATAAGAGCTATATAAATAAATTATTTAATATAACCTAAACTCAATATTATTATATGATAAGTTGTGCTTTGACAATTTATTTATTATTATTCATATATACACAAAAGTTATTTAAATAAATAATTTAATATAACCTTAATTCAATATTATGATATGACAAGTTGTACTTTGACATTTTATTTATTATTATTCATATATAAATATTCTCTTTCCTTTCAATAAATACAAATGATAATACGATACTGTATAATATTTCTTGAAGAGCTGATGTGCATAAAAATATTGTTTAAATAATTGAAATATGTTCGACTCGATTGCTCTTCTCTCGATTACAGCGCATTCAGATATTCCAAACAAACTGTGCAAATATTTTGCCAGCTCAGTTGCTATTTTATATGCCAACAATTTTCTTTTTTTTTATGCTTTGTTGTTGTTGTTTGTTTGTTTTTGTTGTTGTGGCCCAACACTTCAGCACGAGACAGATGATAATAAAAAATTTTATTACACACAAGCTCATCCATTTGACTTAATGGCGGTTGAATGTGCAGCCTTTTAATGTGGACCCTGGGACGGGCGACGGACGACGGGCAGAGCGGCAGAGGGGGCAGCTGGGGAGCAGTTGGGGGCAGATGATCTGTGGCAAGAGTAAATGCGTAGCTGTCTACCTATACTTTTTTTTTTTTTTTTTGTCTGTCCGGGCCAGAGGCAGAGGCAGGCGCAGTGGAGCTGTTGATTATTTAATAATTTTTTGCAGAAACTGACGCTGCTTTCTCAAGTGGAAGTGCATGTAATTTTATTTCATTTGCCATGCATTTCGTTTTATTTATTTGCGTATTTATTTTTACTTTTTTGTTTTTTTTTTGTAATTTAATTTGTTTGGCATTTGCTGCCGCTACTGATTGCTGTGGCTGCCACTGCTGCAGCTGCTGAATAATATGGCCCAGCGACGAGCTCTCAATAAATCAGCGAAATGTGCGCGCAAAATAATAATTAATGGCCGTGCGGGGAGGCGGAGGGCAGGTGGCCGAAGAATGATGCATGAAAATTTGTGAAAAATTGCACAAATTGCGCGTCACACGTTGCGGGGCAATATAATTGCCATGACCAATGTTTGGCATTGCCTCAAATGAGCAGTCCCCCCTTTTTGGGGAAAGGGCAGCAGGAAAAAAGCATAGCATACATTTGAGCGCTCCTTAATATGCAGCACATGTAGAAAATGAGTTAAACGCTGGCCGGAAACAGACAACACTTGGCTTAATTTCTATGCTGTCTGTCCGGCCCCAGCTCCAGCTCCAGCTCCAGCTTCGTCTCATCATTGGCCAGGCGTCATCATCATTTGGCACAGGCACTGAAACAGGCGAAGCCGCCGCATGTTCAATATGATTCGTGACATGTTAGGGAATTAGTGCTGCAAGCAGTCGGCCGATGGGGGGTTATGGGGATGTGGAGATGGGGCAGCTCAGTTCGCTTGTGTGTGCTTGCCACGTGCGCCACATGTTTGTCATGCCAAGTGGCGCCAACCGGCCTCATTAATGTGAGTTGCTTTAAGTTTTATTTATTTATTATTGGATCTTTTTTTCTTTTCGTTGTTTTTGTTCTCTTTTACTTCCTTTCTTTTTGTTATTTTTGGCCGGATTTGTTGCGGCTAATTGCTTTTTTTGTGTATTATTTCTGAACAACATGTCGAACAGCCCCATACGAACTACTTTACAAGCAGCCAGCAAGTACAGTCCAACATTTGTGTAGATAAGCAGAAAAAAAACAAAACAAAAGGAAAAGAAAACAAGTCAGAAAGCTCTAGTCGAGACTGCTCGACTAGAAAATCCCCTGAACCCTTCGGAGAACTGATATTTCAATAATTCTTCGCGTATGTCAACATTTCAGAGAGACAGTAGTTGAGTAAAAATAAAAGCAAGGGGCGAAAAAGTGCAGAATATCATAAAAATTGTCATGTGTATGTAGCAGGTAAAACGAAGCTAGAATGCTCACAGCAAAAGAGAGCGTTCCCATTGCTCACTTGAAGCTCGACTGCAACGAGAGAGACAGTGCTTGAGTTAAAGTAAAAGCAAGGAGAGAAAAAGAGCAAAAGATCATTAGAGTTGTCTATGTGTAGGCAGCAGTTCTCTTTTGGTATGTGTATGTGTAAAACGAAGCTAGAATGCTCGCAGCAGCAGAGAGCGTTCCCATTGCTCACTGGAAGCTCGACTGCAAGGAGCGCTGCCTGCTGTCGGTCTTAAAATTTGAGAGAGACACTGCTTGAGTAATAGTGGGCATATATAAAGCGCAGCAGACTTATAGTTGTAGTAGTAGAAGTAATGGTTATAGTAGTAGGACTTATAGTTATAGTAGTAAGACTTATAGTTATAGTAGTAGGACTTATAGTTATAGTAGTAAGACCTATAGTGATAGTAGTAAGACTTATAGTTGTAGTAGTAAGACTTATAGTTGTAGTAGTAAGACTTATTGTTATAGTAGTAGAAGTAATAGTTATAGTAGTAGGACTTATAGTTATAGTAGTAAGACCTATAGTGATAGTAGTAAGACTTATAGTAGTAAGTGCTCACTTGAATGTCAACTGCAACGAGCGCTACCTGCCGCCGGGCTTCGCATTTGGGTGAGACTTTGCACTGCAGTGCTTGAGTAAAAGTTAAAGCAAGGAGAGAAAAAGAGCAAAAGATCATTAGAGTTGTCTATGTGTGTGCGCAGCAGTTCTCTTTTGGTACGTGTATGTGTAAAACGAAGCTAGAATGCACGCAGCAGCAGAGCGCGTTCCCATTGCTCACTTGAATGTCAACTGCAACGAGCGCTGCCTGCCGTCGGGCTTCACATTTGAGAGAGAGAGAGAGAGAGACAATGCTTGAGTAAAAGTGGCTTTACGTATATAAAAGGCTGCAGCTGCAGCATTTCTTCAGTCGTCCAAGCCTGGTGGGGGTCAGCGCAACGAAGTGAGAGTGTGTGCTCGATCTGCTTAGCATTAAAGTCGTAGAGGAATTACGTAATTGAAATACATAAGTAGAAGAAATACTTAGAAGAAAGTGGGCATACTTGGAAGAAATACGTAGAGCGAATACTTTGAAGAAATAGACAGACGAATAGTACTAAATTGACTCAGCTCGTCATCCTGATCAAGAAAATATATTCTTTGTGGGGTCAGCCACGCCTCCTTCTGCCTGTTTCAACAAAACCATTATACCCTGATTTCCCATTGAAAATGGGAACTTATAGCGAATCTATGAATATCTTATGATTATATATATTTGTTGTTATTCCATTACAATTCAATATTCCAATTGTAGTTCAAGCTAGACGTAGGCTTGCGTGGCAGAGCAATCTTTTGGCTAGGCTTCTTCATATGTAAAGTTTTGCGTAATTGCTGCAATTTGTTGGCAGCAACTGTTTAATATCAAGTAGCCGTCCTGTTGGCACAAAAGCTGACAGCAACTTAGCTCTACAAGCGCATTCGGTTACACAATAGCAACAACAACAACAACTTTGGCACCAATGTTGCCTGGTTTGTTGCTGCTGCTTGTTTACATTTTACAGTTTTTGCGGTTAAGTTTACGCCGTGTTTTCGTTTTTCGCACACCAAAGGTCTGGCTGGCATGACGCTGGCCTCTTATCATGTTAGCAGCGCTCTGTTTTCATGTTAGCAACAGCACAAACAACAACAATAACAACTATTCGAAAGCATCTACAGTTACGAGCCAACATGTGGGTGTCAACTACTTCGTCTCCCTGCTGGGTTCGCTCGAACTTCTTCATTGCGTGCGCGTCTTCGTCTAATTTGTAAAATTATTCGCACGTACTTTCTTATTACTTTGTTTTTGCCATGTAAATTGCATAAAACAAAAGTTTCTCACAGAGTCTTGCATCCTGGGAGAATAGCAACTAACATTATACTACATATTGATATGAAATGCGGGCCCTGTGGATAGATTTAGTTTGCTGCTCGAATTTATGGGAACTTCAGCTAAACATTTAAGCAAATATTATATTTTATGAGCTTATATTAAATTCACTTGAATATCTCTGCTAGTTTCTATGTTTGAAATATTTATATAGTTCAATCAGCTAATTGATATGCCTGGCTAAAGGGTAAAAATCGTTCATATAATTCATTTGATCACTTAGAAAATATACATAATAGCTATTTCACCCCCGATAAGCAGTTGTGCCCTGTCCAATCGAATTGAACAAAAAAATCTTTGCAGGCAGCGGAAAAACCTTTAAAAAATCTACAAAGCCGCAACAACGAAAATTGCCATTTATCAAGCGATATTGCAGCGACATTTAATCAAGATATTAGCAAAATGTTCAATTTATTTAGAAAAAGCCACTGGCCAAACGAAACGAAACGAATCGAATCGAATCGAAAAAAAAGGCAAAAACAAAAACATCAACTGAATTCGGGTAGTAAAAACCGCCAACAAAGTGCAACATGGCAAAAAGTGGGCAAAACGAAATGCAAATCGAGCACTGGGAATTAGTGACAGCCAAGCGGAAAGACTGGCTCCAGTTCCAGTTCCAGTTGCATTGAAGAGCTCCCCTTGCCATCGCCTTCGCCTTTGCCAGAGCCAGAGCCGGAGCCAGTGGCAACTCCCCCGTGAGTTTTCGTGTGACATTTGCAATTGACAGTCGAGTCGTTGAGTTGAGTCGCATCGAGTTCAAGTTAGGAAAACTTTAGGAGCCGTCGAGTGCGAGGCTTCTTTTCAACTGTTTTTTTTCTTCTTACTTTCCCTCACTACTCTCCCTAACCGCTGCTCATGCACTGCGACAATTTAAGCTGCAAAGTTTAAATGTTTTTTTTTTTTTTCGTTTCAAGTTTTTCAGCTGCGGCGTTTTCCTTTTGGGTTTTGCGGCAAAATGTCAAACGGTGGCCAAAGTTCGCTTAACATCAAGCGAGTTCGTGTGCAAATGGCGGCCCCAAGTGTTGCAATTGGGCTTTCCCACATAACCCCAATCCCACAATACCTGAGCACGTGTGCACATTTACTAAATATTTCCTTAAATTTTGGCATTTCTGCAATTAATTTTGCCAGCGCTGGTAATTTTTTAGCTGACTCACAGTCAGTCGAAAATATTCCCACTGTACAGTGGGCTCACTTGCAATTCGAATATATTTTTGATAACTCTGATAATACTTTATATAAGTTGTGATAATGTTATTGAGCTAGAAAATATAATTTTTTAAATATCAGAATATTTTATTTTAAGCATTCACTTTTAATTTATTTACATTAATTTTATTTTATTTATATTGTTTTTGGTTGTTGTTTGTTGTTTACATACATTTAGTTCCTCTTTGTCTTTAATGCTAAGCTGATCGATCACCCACTCTACTTCAGCAGGCCTGAAAGACTGAAGAAGTGCTGCAGCTGCTGCCCATTATATAGGGCCACTTTTACTCAAGCACTGTCTCTCTCAAACACAGCAGGCAGCGCTCGTTGCGGTCGAGCTTCCAGTGAGCAATGGGAAAGCTCTCTGCTGCTGCGAGCAGCTTCGTTTTACACATACACATACCAAAAGAGAACTGCTGCCTACACATAGACAACTCTAATGATCTTTTGCTCTTTTTCTCTCCTTGCTTTTACTTTTACTCAAGCACTGTCACAGCAGGCAGCGCTCGTGGCAGTCGAGCTTCCAGTGAGCAATGGGAAAGCTCTCTGCTGCTGCGATTATTCTAGCTTCGTTTTACACATACACATACCAAAAGAGAACTGCTGCCTACACATAGACAACTCTAATGATCTTTTGCTCTTTTTCTCTCCTTGCTTTTACTTTTACTCAAGCACTGTCACAGCAGGCAGCGCTCGTTGCAGTCGAGCTTCAAGTGAGCAATGGGAACGCTCTCTGCTGCTGTGAGCATGCTAGCTTCGTTTTACCTAAATACAAATACGAAATGAATACTGCAGCATTCACATAGACAACTTTAATGATATTCTGCTCTTCTTCTCTCCTTGCTTTTACTTTTACTCAAGTACTGTCTCTCTCGTTACAGTTGAGCTTCAAGTGACCAATGGGAACGCTCTCTGCTGCTTCAATAATTTGTTAAGGGGATTTACTAGTTGAGCGGACTTGACTTGTTTTATTTTATTAAAGATAAATATAATTTAAGCAAATATAGTTCAAGCTGAACGGAATTACATTTTGCTATATGGTTATTACATATATTATTCTCGCTTTGGGTTAATAGCATTTAGACATTTTCGTAAACAGATAATATCTAAAAATAATCACAGATTCTACAGTCATTTGAGCCCACCTTAAACTACACTTAAATAACAAATTATTCTTATAATTTAGTTTAATTTGTTAATTGGCAGGCAAATTGTTTGTGGCTTAACATTTTCAATGGTCGCATTCGTTTTGGTGTCAGTGTGCAGCAGCAGAGGCAACCAAAGGGAGAGTCGAAGGGTGAGTCGAAGAGCGAGGACTGGCAAAGTCTTGTGGCGCCCGGTAATCGTTGGGCCCGTCACTTTTTGCAGCACTTACTTTTAATTAGCAAACAAAACGGGACACAACGCAACGCAACGCAACGGAATGAAATGAAATGCAGCCTGAAAGTATGCAAAACTTTTGTTATTGTCGCCAAATAAATTTGCCAATGCGAACGCTGGCTGTCTGCGTATGGCAAGGCAGGGTGGCGTGGCGGCTGCAGGTAAACAAGTGCAATCCATACAATTGTGGGCGTGGTCAAAACAACAGCTAACAAAAAGTTTCCACGAAAAATTATGTGGCGTCAAATGCGGCGAGTCGATGGGCGGGACAAGAGTGCAAGAGGCGCGGCAGCTGGTTTACCCCATGCGGTTGCCGTCGCCCAAAATTTATGTTGCAGTATGAAATTTAGCGCGGCAGGTGGAAAAGAGGCAGGAAAATCTCCCAACCAAATAAAAAAAGTAAAAGCTGACTGCAAAAAGTTGTATGCAAAAGATGCGAAAGTTGTTAGCGAACGATGGGCGGTAGTTGTTGCGGAGGCGTGGCAACACTTAGCTATCGCAGCCACTCGCATCTGTCTGATTAGATGCAAGCATCGCTAATATACCTAAAATGCTCCCAATTGGCGTAACAAAACACCAATTTTAGTCGCTCTCCGAAATAGGGTCTTGCATAACGTCCCCGAACACTCCATTAGCAGCTGGGCTGTTTGTTATGCATGTTAAAAAATAAGAGTATAAAAAATACAAGTAAACACGTAACCCAACTTCCCTTTGGTCTCCACACTCCCACACTCCTTAAGAGCTGGCTCATTAGAGAGGGTTACAGGCGTGACGCTGGCGTAAATCATCAATTAAATTAAATTTTGCTTCTGGGGCCAGTGCTAAAAATTAAATTTTAAAATGAAATGTTTTTGTAAATTATGAGGGTTCACTGTATTAAGCTTAGCGTACAATCACATAGCCCATTGTGTGGCCCCTGAATATACTTGAATTTAAAGACTACACTAAAAGAAATCACTCAATCGGTTTTTATGTTAAATGTGGTATATATTTTCTTTACCTATTGATATTGATCGTTTTTTATATGATTTATGATCTCTGTAATATTAGTTTACTATAAGCTAAAGAGCTAAAGTTTTAAATGAATAAAAAAAGGAATCTATGAAATATCTTCTAAAACTCAATTGGAGATTGTTATATTTCTTCCTTCCCATCACATATATAAAGTTTTTAGGACTTTGCCAGTTTTTTGCAAGTGATAGATAAAGACTTTTGAAAATATAGTTGTTGTTGATGTTAACCGCCTTATCGTAATATTGTCAAATAATAATATATTAAAGTTTTAAATGAATAAAAAAGGAATCTATGAAATATCTATGATGATATGTAATATAAGGAATCTATAAAATATCTTCTAAAACGCAATTGGAGATTGTTATATTTCTTCTTTCCCAGCATATAGGTAAAGTTTTTAGCACAGTTTTTTGCAAGTGATAGATGAAGACTTTTGAAAATATAGTTGTTGTTGTTGTTAACCGCCTTATCGTAATATTGTCAAATAATAATATATTAAAGATAAATTCTACTTAACCACTTGCATTCAATACAAATAAGAGATCTATTAGTATTTAGATTGCTGCAGGTAATTGCTTGTTTGGGTTCATCTAGATGCTATGATAGCATCTTATAATTGCGCTGCAAAGTAAACGCGACTTCGAATACCAAAATCTTGCGTCATGATTGAGATAATTGCAGCTGTGAGCTGTGAGCAGCGAGTTTTCCCTTCTTGTTGGTATTTTTATTGTTAGTTGAAATGATTTCCAGGAAAAACGTTTACCCAAACCGGCTTCAATAGCTGAGTGTGTGTGTGTGTATCGCATATAGCATACAGCATATAAATTACACGAATAAAAACTGAAATTGCTGCAAAAACAGAAATACACTTAAAATATACATAGGAGAAGCAAGGAAAAGCAAAGCAGTAGCAAAACGAAAAGGAAAAAAAAAAACAACGGAATATTTATGAACGCACGCCAGGACGAGGAAAGCGAAAATGCGCCAAACAAAACCACGGGAAAGGGACAGTGCGGTGGAGACACCGCCACACACACACAACACAGTTAACAGTCAAATGTCGAATGGGACAGGGCTGGCGCGGGACGGAGTTTGGGTAGACGGGTGTCAAGACCCAACGAACCAGCGAACCAAGTCCGAACCTTGTCCGGTATACGGTGTACCAGTGTATCGGGTGTGGGTCTTCGGTCTTGCTCCTGGTTCGGGCCATGTTTGTTGGCAGATAAAGCAAATGGCAAAAGTGTTTTCCACGCGCGATCGATAAATACGGCGCCAGCAAGACGGGACAAATTTTCATAGTTCAAGTGGCGCCTAGCTACAGTCGACAGACGAACGAGAGAAAGAGAGAGAGAGAGAGAGGGAGAGAGAGAGAGAGAGAGTCGGCCGAGAGGCATAAAGAGCCCAACTGAAATGTGGCCAAAAGCAGGCACTAAAAATTCACACGCACACTACTAAAACGAATGCGATAAAATTATTGAGGAAGTGCGCAAGCAAAAAATACAACAGTAATTGCTTAAGGTAACTGCGCTCAACGGGCAAATACCCCATGAAGAGTATTATAAACCAAACTTGATATACCTATATAGATGATATACATATTGAGATATTATAAGTTACATAAGTAAAGCTCGCCCTTAAAACTAATTATAGTATAACAGTCAATATAATAATCTCAGCATTTACTTTATATACTCTACAACGAATATTCTACAACTCGCAATTTATTTCTAAGGAATCTATAGGACACATTTAGTCAGCTGCCCATCATATCTGCTTGCTGCTCCTTTACAGGGTATACAAAGCAACAGGAACGAGTGCCACCCTGAGATTGAGAATCATAATAGTATAAGCAGAACTAACTTTTATTCGGCCAACAACAACCAACAGCTGCTCAACGCTTATTGCCCATGTTTGACTGTGGTCTGGGCTGTGTTGAATCATCGGCAATGCCATGAAAATAGATAAGTATCACGTGGCATTGTCAACAGATATCCAGCAATGTCATACGCTCACTGAGATCCACAGAAATACCCGCTAAACCTGTTAAATTAGCACTGGCTTCGAAATGCTTTTACGATTGAGGCGCGTGTGTGCCGGGAACCAAACAAAATTAATACTAAAAGCAAAAGCAAAAGGAAGAGCAAGCTGAATAAAACAAAAAATTAACTTGTCTATTTGCGTGGATTTTATTTTTATGACATTCGCCAAGATTGTGACAAGTTGCGTTCGACTCTGGATGAACGCGTCATCAGCCTTGGGTTAGCATGATGAGTCATGCTTGAATTTCCAGCTTGATTCGTCAGCGGTTGGGCAACAATTTGATATGCATGGCAAGTGTAGAAGAACTTAATCCCTGAAATACGCAATGCTAAAATATTCGCATACAGAGAGGCAGAAGACATAAAAAGGCAAGCATTTTGAAGTCTAAATTAATTTATTCTATATAAATTTTTAATTTTTCTAGAACGAATTATAGCAATACATTGCATCTATTCATATTGTGTATGAGAGTTTGATATAATTAACAGTAAATATACGAGTATATTAAACTGTTATGAAGGATGTATGATATACTTACATTTCATTTCTTTCGTATCGAAATATCCGATGAAAATGAGAAATCAGGGGCAATCAATTCGGGTATTTTAAATAAATACATATCAACGTTTTAATCATGATCTCAAATTGCATGTTGTTTCCTATATAAGCAGAAAAGAAGCGAAGAATTATTGAAATAATAATTTCTCTAAGAGATCCGAATATCTCGTAGTCGATCAGTATATTATATCGATTTGTTTTGTTTTTTTTTTTTTTCAATAAAAACGAGCTAAATAGTTTTTTCTTATTCTTCTTTATTCATTGCATTTTAGTTACTCGTCTTCTAAGACCTCCGGGTAGTGCAATATCATCATTATAGTACAAAGAAGTAGAGCAAGTTTCATGGTGCAAGAATAGAACTGTTGAATAGAGTGACCAGCTTTTATACAAGATTCAGGTGACTAACTAATTTAATTGGTAACGCTGTTATAAAAAAAAAAAAAAAGAAATTTTTAAATTGTTCCTATATAAAACGCCATTAGAAGATCAAAATGTCACCTGCCACCTGTTATATAAGCGGATAATTAAATAAAAACATTTATTGCTATTCATTATATAACCATTATATTCATTGCATTTCGAATACAAGCTGAATCTAATTTGATATTCGACATAGTTGAAGTAGACGAAATCTCCAAGATGAAGGTCGCATTGATTCTTGTGGCCGTTTATGCAATCATTCAACTAACCCGTGGACACCGTTAAGTCTCAACGGACCCTTTTAAAAAAAACTTTCAGTGGATAAAAGGCTTTAAATATTATTTTGTTGCGAATAATAATAAAAACCTAATCGAATATTAGTTATACCCATACTCTTCTTTATCATATCTCTCTCTTATCCTATCCCTATGTCAACCTAACCTTCTCTCTTCCCATTCAAACTCACTGCCCCGCGACGTCACTGTCTCTCAAGGTGATTTTATTGAAAGCCCTTACGATCTTATCATAGTTCAAGTACAGAGCTGTCATTGGTCGAAAACACCTTCACAGTTCAGATCAATTGAGGTGTATCTCTTTAAAATTAATGGAAGAGAATTATTATTATTAATATATTCATTCCACGAGAGTGAGACAAACTGAGAAAGAATGAGATTGTTAGTTGGTTAGCAAAAAACTTGTTTAGACAATCGATAAAGTTCGCCTTTATTTGCTGAACAAATTTAATTGTGTATTGCCACTCGGCACTGGCCAATTTGATGTTTTCTATTCTGTGGATTGCAAGCAATTAATTTGGCTAACGGCTAACCCACCCCCGCCCAGTCATAAGTCATCGAATTGCAGGCGGGGCATTGTTGAAATTTTGGCAAGGCTTCATAATTTTCCTACGCATTGTCAGAGTTCTGCTCTTGTTGTTGTTGTTGTTATTTATTTGTGTTTGCTCAGAGACAACAAGCGGGCGTGGCCGGGGCGCGTTATTTGGGCATTGACCGGCAGACAGACGGACAGACAGACAGAATGCGACCCTCGAGGAATGGAAAAGAAATAAGTTTTGGCGAGCGTATGCGCAAAATGTCAACTCATAAATAATGTTGATAAAATGCATTAGAGGGCGTGCCCAGCCAGCCCCATAATTAGTGCATTAATCTGGCAAGAGGAAGCAGTCGTGGACTGCAGTTAGCCAACGCTGCTGCTGCTGCTGCCGTTGACGAGAGATGGCAACACAATAGTTTTATTTATGAGCTCTGAGATGCTCCAAAACCAATAAAATAGTCGAATCCGGCTAACGACTGCCAGTCGACAGTTGTTGTTGTTGTTGTTGTTGTTGCTGTTGTTGTTGTTGTCGTTGTTGTCGCAAACAACGCCATAATAATAATGTAATGAAATTTATGATGCGCATTTAATGTACTCAACATAGCGCGACAATAAACGACAGCAGCGCCAAGCAGCAAGGACACGAAGGACGCGTGGGACGCAAGCAATGGGCCGCCTTTGCAATGTCCATTGAACGCCCAACACTTAACTGATTTCAAAATTATATTGCTGCATGCGCATGTGTGTGTGTGTGTGTGTGTGAGTGCATTTCTCTATGTACAATATGGCATATAATTTTATTGCTTATTGTCCGCCAAGGCAGCCGTCAAATTTGTGCGTTTGTGCGTAAAGGATAGCAGAGGGGAGGCCAGCGAGACGCCAATGTCAATATTTGAGCTGAATAAACGTGGCAGCAATCTGGACATGTACATATATCTCTCTATAAATATATATAAATATATGTATGTGTATATGTAGACAAAGCCTCAAGAGGTTGCATGTGTGTGTGTGTGTGTGCTTGTATTTGTGTTTGCTTAGTTCTCACAGTTTTATTGTTTCAACGCGTTGCATTTTATTACCAAGCCACGTTCCACGACTCGATTGCAATTTCAAGGCTTTGTTTGATTATTGAATTGATTCAGATTCGCACACTTTAGCGATTCAGCATGGTGCTCGATAATACGGATTAGAAAAACGTAATGCCATTGAAATAATATATAACTGAGCCGTTACACAATTAATTTAACTACAGAACATAGCATAACATATGTACATATATGTAAACATGTCTTAACATGTGTTGGACAATTTCTATTGTTTTATTGTAGTTTTTGTTTAATGCAATAGTACACAGATTACATGATATTATATGATGTTAGAGTTAATTATTGCTCCATTAGATAATAGTACTAATAAACTGTTCTACAAACACAACAAAATACACAGCTCAAGTGAGCAAACTGTTATACATGATACTGTTATACTGCACTCTTTGACTTATTATTAATTATTATTAGTTTTTCCATTTTGAAGGTCTAATAATATTATTTAATTTATTTTAATAATATTATGTTCAAGTTAATTATTGCTCCATTAGATAATAGTTCTAATAAACTGTTCTACAAACACTCGAAAATACACAGCTCAAGTGAGCAAACTGTTATACATGATACTGTTATACTGCACTCTTTGACTTATTATTAATTATTGTTAGTTTTTCCATTTTGAAGGTCTAATAATATTATTTAATTTATTTTAATAATATTATGTTCAAGTTAATTATTGCTCCATTAGATAATAGTTCGAATAAACTGTTCTACAAGCACTCGAAAATACACAACTCAAGTGAGCAAACTGTTATACATGAGCATTTTATGATACTGTTATACTGCACTCTTTGACTTCTTATTAATTATTATTAGTTTTTCCATTTTGAAGCTCTAATAATATAATTTCCCAGCTGTTATACAAGAAAGTTGAACTGGAAACACTTGTATTGCATCTATAACTATATCAGAATTCGTAATTCTACATTCACTGTTATACTGTTATACATTTACTAATTATTTGCAATCATGTTTCTCTCTGATCGCGATGCCAAATTGCAAAATGTTCAATTTACTTGCCAAAGAAACTGCCGCACTGTAGGGAAACTGCATTAAAAGGCAACACACTTTCACTGTTATACTGCACACGGCCACAACGAGGACAGCAACGAAGAGGGAGGGACGGGGTAGAGAAGAGCAAGTGTTCGACAATGTGTTACAAACTGGAGCATAAAACTTAATTTCCGACCAAACATTGCGACATTGCAGCAGCAATAGAAGCTGACAGACAACCGCAAGAAAAACCCAATCAAGCTTACACGCGCCGCACCACCTCCCCCCCTTACCCCCCACAGGATAATGGCTATGAAACTAACATGCAACTAGGCGAAGGCGAAAGTAATTTGCAAGCAACTTTGCAGTGTCATAAAAGCCGAAAGAAACGAAAAAAACAACGCATAAGAAGAAGAAGAAAAAATGCTGGCCAGCACTTAAATTGTTGCCTAGCATGATGGAAATAATTGAAAAATTTGCAGTGCATAGAAAATCGAATTATGGCGAAAGTGAAGTGAAGCCGGTGAGATGACGTAGGAAATATCAATTAACAACAACAAGCTGCAAAAAGCTATTAAAAGCTTATTTAGTCGATCCCCAAAATAAAAACATGGCCCGCTGCTATAAGCAAATAATAAAAGTAAAAATACAAAAATAAAAAAAAAAAAGAGGAAAAACTTTACACAAACAGCTCGCTTGTCGCTTGCTACAAGGGCCAGTAGGTACAACAACAGGGGCAGTAGAATTAATTGCTTTATATGGCGTGATAATTTATTGAAGCCCACGATGACCAACATGGGAGCATAGGCAAGGCGGGGTGAGTCGAGGCCAGGCCAGGCCAGCCCAGGCCAGTCGACACGAACATGGCAGGCGACTGGCTGCCTTGTTGGGCAAGGATAACACGAGTATTATGCCGGCAACGAGGCGTAAGGGTCAATCACATTAGAGACATGCGAGCCGCTGCCAGTTGAGCTCAGTTTGGCACAAGGATTGCGGGGTGTTTGGCTTGCTTGGTTTTGGTCAAGGGTTGCCTCACTCCGTTGCCAGCATTTTGCAATCTGATTATGTAGCCCGAGAGCGGATAATAAATTTTTTTCTTTTTTGCTGTCATAATACTCTACAAGAGGCACAAATGAGTTGCAAGACTACGCGGGAAGTTACGATAGATCTTTAAGCATTTAATATTGCTAAATATAAATAAATTTTGATATAATAATATATGAAATCAACTAGTATGGCATATTATTATAATGTTAGAGTAACTAGAATATCAATATTGATATCAATTGCAATCTAGAGTGTGATTATAGAGCATCTATCGGTGTCCTATTGTGCCTTTTGCTCAACGGATTAACGCACTCCAAGTGGGTGGCCTGTTCAACCCTCGTTGCTTGGTCCGTCCGCAGAAGTATGCTATGAATATAATCAGCGCATTCAATCGAGTTAATTTCATTATGAATATGATGGCAGCTAAACGTTTTTCTTCCTTTTGTTTTGTGGCTATTTCCCTCTTAGTTTTTCCTTCGTTTTTTTTTTTTAATCAGACGCCACGCAATGCTGAAACTTTGGGCATATAAATAATCTTGCCAACTTGCCTGGCAGGACACCAAGGACAAGCGCACAGCAGCTGCTCGTGTTGCAGCTTCCGAGTCCTCCTCTGCTGCTGCTGCTGCTGCTGCTCCTGCTGATGTTGACAAACAAATATGAAACTAATCCTTGGTAATTAGTGCGCCAACTTTTGCTGCATTTTGAGCCAGGACACAAAGTCCGTACGGTGTCCTCGCGGTCCTGCTCCGGCTGTGGTCAGAAGTTGGCACATTCCTTGTGCTTTTTGTGGTTCCCAGCTAGCGTAAGTATGTATTCACATATATGTATATATATATTCCTTTTTTTTGCGGTGTCGTCGTTGGCATCGTGGAGCGGCGTTATTTTTATTGGAAAAGTTAAGCTCGTGTTTTGATAGGTTTCAGTCGTAAAGGGATTAATTAGTGCGGAGCTCTCGCCAGCATGCCGCATGCCGCAGACACTGCAACTCCGGAGTCGACTCCGTCTCAACCTTCGACTACAGCTTAGACGAACATGCAGACCAAGTCGCATTTGTTTTTGGCTTTTGCATAATTAAACTTAAGCTGAATTGCATAGTGTTCCCTTTAGCTCAAATTCACAATGGGAGTGCTACTCGCAGTTTAGTGATCTCCAGTTCGGATCGTATCATAAAATGGTTATTAAAAATAAGCGTTGTTTCAGTTAAGCCAAAGCAAACTGCTAAAACCCGACTAATGCTAAATAAATCAAGAAATTACTAATTATCATTTATTTTACTTGTTTAAATTTTGAAGAGATACACATCAATTCATCTTAACTGATGAAGCTAATAGCGAAGGTGCTTTCGATAAGGGCTTTCAATAAAATAAAAAATGCAAAGCAATTCACAGCAAATTTAAAATCAAATCCATTTATTATCGTTAACCATTTGGAATGAGTCGGCCGCTGCCAGGGGGCTTCCACGGTTTAAGTGGTGCATGAGCAATTGCTAAAGCGACCACAATAATCAGTGCGAGCTTCATCTTGGAGATTTCGTCTTCTTTAACTATGTCGAATATGAAATCAGGTTGAGCTTATATAGCTGACAATCATGAGTGTGTCCGACTGCATTCGAAATGGTTATATAATGAGTGGAAATAAATTTAATTGGAAAATTTTCTGCTTATATAATCTCAGGCAGGTGGCATTTTAGTCTTCGTATGGCGTTTTTGTTTTAATACCATTCTAAATTCAATCAGTTGCAGTCTCCTAAGTTTAGTCTAAAAGCTGTTCAGCACTTTTATACCCTGAGCCCATTGAAAATGGGAAATCAGGGTAAATCTTATTTTTTCAATAACTCATCCGATATCATTTTTATAATAATAGAATAATCGATAAATTAATTTCGCTGTTTCAGCCCAATTTGAACGCTAATAGATATAGAGATTTCCGATTTACTGTACATATGTTTGTGATGAGTACAAAGATTTTGTAGTTTAAAGATTTTGAATACCACGCCCTTTCGCTCCACAATTTTTAAAAAAGACCTATGTCAAGTACTAGAGACTTGTGCTTTGGAATGTACACACATTTAAACATAATGATCACGTTCAGAAAGATAGCCCATTATTCATTCATTAAGATAGTCCGTCTACAAAATTTACAGGGAAACTTAATTCTCTGCTTATCAGCTTAATGTAACGTCCTATGTAATGTCCTATGACAGAACTTTCAATAAATTTAAATTAATAAAAGAAATTACAACAAAATTGAATTTATTTCATTTTAATATCAGATACATTATCAAGGTTTCTATCCGTCATCCGAACGTGGCATATAGGTAGCTGGTACATAAGTGAATATAAAAGCGACCAAAAGAATCAGTGGGAGCTTCATGTTGGAGATTTCGTCTTCTTCAAGTATATCGAATATCGGACCAACTTCAGCTTTTATTGCTGATATTCTTAAGTGTGTCTGATTGCATTCGAAATGGATGCCAACTGTATCAAAACAAGTGTTTTCAACTAATTTTCTGCTTATATAATCTGTATAATCTAATCTTTTCTGCATTCATGTATTTCAGTTATTCTCTTCTCGCTTTCTCGTTTATTTTTCGATCTATTTACTAAACATAAAAAAAATAAAGTTGTTGCATTTAACTTGAGAGTTGCTTACTAATTCTCATGTGGTCGGCACTTTTCAAGAAGGTTTATTAATTTGAATGCAGTAACCATGCTGAGAGACATTTCCCTTGAAATTCGAGTGGAGCAGCATTTGAAAATATTTTTTCTTATCTTTTATTATGAACTGCAGCTAAAATTTCTCTAGCGTTGTCAGCGCATGATTTACGAGGCCGTCGCTAACAAATGAAAATTGTAGCAAAAACACACCAAGCTGGGGACATGGAAATAGGAGTTGTGCATAGGGGAAGACTGTGGGGAAGACTGTGGGGAAAGACAATCCTTTTGCCGCAAAACAGGAAGTGCAAAAATAAGTGCGCAGAACGATGAGAGACATGTGAAATGTGTTTGGCTCCCAAACCACTTGAAATAAAATAACAAAAAACGAATAGAAAACGGGCACACATGCAAAATAAACGGGTTCAAGTGGCGCTCGTAAAAACAGGAGCTCAACCAAGCCAAGCCAAGCCAAGCCAAAGGATAACTGTTGAATTGCTGGTCATAATAACAGGGCATGCCGCATGTGTGTTTGTTGTAGAGGCTGTCGCGTAGCAACTTGTGGCTAACTTAATAGCAGCTAACAACATGCTGACAAACAGACAAATGTGGGCACATGTCAAGGCTCGTGTGACCAGAATGAATGCAAATTAAGTAAATGAAACTTTTTTTTGGCATCCCAATGTCCAGGTCTAACCATTAAATACATTTATTTGTCATCTTTAGTAAATATAGAAAATGCCAACACTCATTTGATGTAAACACATTTCACGCATCATATTTTCCAATTTAATTTAATAAAGAAAGCTAACAATAAGAGCTTAAGATCAATGCACGACTTACATACATTTTTTGTACAAGAAAAAGCTCTTAAATGAATGGACATGAAAACCATTAACTCACAAACAGCAATGCGATAGTGCAGCATGCAACAGAACAGAAATCATGGTATTGAGGGTATGGAGGTACTAAAATAATATTTTCCCTGCCTTAATGCAGTACTGTATTTGATTTATTATAAGATCGTAATGACTTCCAACAAAAGGAAAAATTTTGTAATTTCAATGAAATACACAGCAAACAAAAAAAAATGTTGCAATGGCAGTAAAGTACTTAACTTCCTTTTCAATAATATCCAAACTCAATTCAATTTACTTTCATTGTATAATTATTGGCTATCTCTATCGGATGGAGGAAAAATTGTGACAAACGGCTAAATGAATCAATGGAAGCTATAATTATCTACTTATATAATATCAGTCAGATGGAATTAATTCCCATTTATCTACATATATTCTTATTATTTTACTTATTTTTATATAGTTCAAATTGAAATTAAATCTTTTTCAAGTATGTTAGATATTAAACAAGCGCAGCATTACAAATTGATATTCTGTAATGTGTCGGATTGTATTTGAAATGGTTGCACAATAATTCAAAATGTTTATAATCTTATATAATCTGAGACAAATGGCAATTTAGGATTTTTATGGCTATTTATTTTAGAGATATATATTTACATATTTTTCTAATGCCATTACAAATTTAATCAGTTACAGTCTCATAAGTCTAATATAAAAGCTGGTCAGCAATTCACACTTTTCAACAGTTCCATTCTTGCACCATGAAACTTTATCTACTTCTTTGCACTATAATAGCAGTGATAAGTTGGGGGGTGGGTCCTCATTCGTGGGCTCCAATTTCACCTTCAAAATAAAGAAGACACACTATATAACTTTTTTTTATTTGAAAAATGAATAAATATAAAATATACAAAATAAATAAATAAAAAACAATAATTTCAATGAATTTATGAATTTTATATAAAAAAAACATTATACTTTAAATTTGTAATAGAAAAGAGATGGAACACACAATAAATACAAGCACAGAGAATACGCGAGATGCTGCGTGCTGTGAAAACAATCCAATCAATTTATTAATTAAGCAAGCCACTCACTGGCCGGTCAAAAGGAGAGAAATTAAATGGAATGAAATACGCGGCGTATGCGTAACGCTAAAGCGGCAATTGTCTGCTATCCCCTTTAGCTGCTGCTGTAGCCTATTCATCTAGCTTTGTGCAATGGATTTTTAATGTTTTCCATGGGGCGTCCAATGGTCTTGGACTTCCTTCTCTCTCTCTCTCTCTCTTTCTCTCTGTTCATCTGCGAATGCCAATGCCAATGCGAATGTAACGCATTGTTAAGCCCGCCGCTTGGCACTTTTCGCACGCCAGCTGCGCTCCCAGCGAGCAAGAATGGAACTGAAATGGAACTGGACTGAGTGCAGGCAGCCAGAACTTGGACTTTAATGAGCCAGCAGCAATTACGGGAAACATTTGGCGCATTGCAAGTGTCTCAATGCGTCGCCAACATCGTCTGCAAACATTTTAATTGCATTTACCATTTTATTTTATTGCCTGCGGCGTCTTAACGATTTTGTTGCGAGCCCAGCAAAATATTTGGTCCATAAAAACTTTATATTGATAATATGTTTAATATAATTAGCTAAGTATGTTTATGTTTGCGGTAAATGAACTCTTCTTATGAGAATCAGCTTGCTTTGCCAATCAAATATTTAAGAAGGGAACGTCAAAGAAAAATTGTTGCATTCTAGAAACTCTCAGGGCTGTTTGTGGAGCTGACTATCATTCATTCCCTGCTTATCATTCAATTATGTTTATCATCGAATCAATACTTTGCTTGATATTAGTAAGATTTTTACTTACAACGAAACTAGGGATAGTAGAAACTTGGTCATCATTACCACAAAATTAGTTAGTTTGGGTTAATAAAATTATAAAAAATAATCTATTTAGCTTGCCTGAAGTGACTCAACTGGAACAGAGATTCAGCCTTGGCATTCAATCGAAATAGAAATAATAATGTGGAATAAATCAAATAAATGAAAATTGACATCTATACATAAAAGATATATGTATATACATACATACATACAGTCAGCTCTAAAATTAACTATAGAATTCTTTAATTGATAGCATATGAATAAAATATTATTAATTTTTGCTTTTACTTTGTTTTTAGTGTGCAAAATTTTAGGAAATGCATAATTTATAGGCGCGTGACGTCATCTAGATGAAATGCTACGTATTACTCTTAACGATTTCACTCAAAGCGCTCTTGAGCACTTCTCCAGCATAGAGTCCTCCAACCAGAGCTGTGCGCTACTTTTGACGCATGCGCTCGGACGGGGGCCAGTCGAAAGGACTCAGAGACTCAGACTCACTCGATGATTTGTGGGCTGATTTAGTTGTTCGATGTTTTAGTTTTTGAGGCATGTTAACCCTTGGCTGGGACACTGGCAAAAAAAAACAATTGCGGCTAATTGGCAATAATCAGGCATCATGCCGAGCCTCATAAATTGGCATAAACAAAGTGACGCCAACAAGGCCAACAAATCAGCGCAGTTGGCATTTTTAATTGTGATTGTGATTGAGTTGCCTGCATAAATCAGCAAATTAAATTACAAACAATGGCAATAAAATCTAACGAACGACATTTTTAAATACATACATACATGCATATATATATTTATATATTTATTCTGTTATTTTCTATTTGGCTTGTTGTTGTTGGCCTGCAGCTTTTGGCTGGCGACAATTTAATTACGATTGTATTTGTGCGTGTGTGTGTGTGTGTGTGTGTGTGTGTGTGTGTGTGTGTGTGTTGCAGCCGCCTCTCTGACGCCACAAAATATGCTAATTTATATTTATATGAATATGGTGAGCAGCAGCAGCCAACAGTAGAGGATCATTCCCCAACGGATGAAGAGGGCGTGGCCTTCAGGCCTTTGGCGTTTGTGAAATATTTTTGGTGGCTGCCGCCAGTGACTGCGGTCATAAAATTTATCGTTGCCAAATGCATATTTGTCACATTTGCAATGTATTTGGCGGCGACACTCAAAGAGCAATTTATATGCAACTGGGGAGCAGTTCGCGCAGCCCCAACGACGATCCAAAAGCCAACAACCCAAACCCAAAATAGAGCCAAGCGGGAGCTACACTCCAAGCCACTTAATTGTCCTTGCCTTGCTCCAAAGATGTGGCTGCACTCAAGCTAAATGAATAAATCGGGTAAAAAAATCTATTAAGCTGTGCAAACTTTCATTGTGATGCATATCTATATATCTACCATCCATGAAATGTTTTTTATATAAACTGAAATATGCTGAAAAATATATAAAATCAAAATCCAGAAAATAATATATTATAAATATATTTGTCTTAATATATA
This sequence comes from Drosophila aldrichi, assembly GCA_035045965.1. NCBI lineage: Eukaryota > Metazoa > Arthropoda > Insecta > Diptera > Drosophilidae > Drosophila > Drosophila aldrichi. Next base: position 13,010 of record JAWNOM010000285.1, on the reverse strand, counting down.
TATATATATTTATACTTGATTATTATGTGAGTAGAGCATTTCACAATTTCAAATTCAAGTATAAGAAAAAAAACACTAATTTAGTGCTTAGTCAATTTTCTGCATTTAATTGAATGATTGGCAACATTTCGCTTTTTCGAATGAAGAGCTTTAATGCATGAGCCCCCCCCTGCCAGGTCAAAAAAAAAATGTCACGCTGGCACTGTGTCTTCACACCTCAGAGATTGGCTCGATGTCTGTGTACACAAAGGGAATGAAGTCATTTGTAATTAATGAGGTTTGTCACCCCAATTTGCCGCAACTTCAAGCCACAGCAACAACAACAGCATTCAGGCCTTAGATGCTCTATGCTGTTGGTTTAACCTGGCTGGCATATTGAAAATCACGGGCCACACTCGCCTGCGAGGGTGACGCACAGCACCCCGAGCAACAACACAAACAACAACAACAGCAGCAGCAGCAGTGAGAGAGAAACAGAAAAAAGAAATGCCCACCCACTCGCCCACAATAACAATCTAATTATCTCGTTAAGCACACCAAAATGCACAGCAAACACACGCACACAAAGAGAGAGAGAGAGAGGGAGAGAGAGAGGGAGAAGGTAAGGCAACTCCCCTCGTACAGGTGCTGCCTGCCCGTCTGACACCTTGACATACACATCCTTGACCCTGACTGACAGACAGACGCGTCTGACTTTTGGCTGGATTTTGATTTCGACTTCTGACAGTTTGGCTTGTCGCTGTCTCTTATTTTAGATCTTGTTCGCTCTTTTGTGTTTAATTAAAATTATGTAAATAAATTTATTTCGCTGACATTCGGGCGTAATTAAGTGCATGCTGAAGAGCGCGTCGGGCATTTGCATCTGTCGCAGCACAGCCTGACGCCTTGGGGCCTTTGGGGCCGGCTCAACTCCGACTCACTCCCATTCGACTTATTGCCAATGTCCGCCGCATGTCTGCTTCTGCTTCTGCTTCTTCTTCTTCTTCGTGCCTTATGCTGACAAATTAGCCTTGAAATGAGCAATTTGCAGGCTCTGAACGTGAACGTGTCGCGGCTATGGGTGGGTGTGCGTGGCCAATGGGCAGTGGGCGGTGCTTTCACTGCTGAGGGCCGTCAAATTGCCGTGCATACCAAAACATAGCTGACAGCTGCTGTCAGTGGCGACCTGTCAATGGTCGAGTATTAAATATGCTTTGTGGCATGAAAAAGCAATTAAGAGCCGAGTGTTTAGTTGTCAGCGAGCAAATGTGTGCGCAAAAAATTAACGAAACTCTCACCATGGACAAAAATATGTGTGAAAAGCTACAAGTAAAAGCAAAACTTAAGTCTACTTAATTGTCCGCGTGTAGAACTCTCTGTTGCCTAATGACCACAAAATATATAATATAATATATGTCGAAGCGCAAGTAGTATTAATATATTGGCGCGCATTGTAATTGTGCTTTCTACCTGCTTGCCTATTTCCCTTTTTGCATGCCTTCGTACTTGTGCGTGTGTGTGCTCGATTCCCTTGAACAAAGAATGCGAGTTCTATGACAGGGTATGGTGATTGTTTTGGTCTCACACGAGCGCAGCATGCATGGTGAAGTTGTTAAGAGTATTAAGAGTGCAGCATGTGAATGCGTATGGTTTTGCTATTTTGTGTGTTTCGCGACTGTTGTAATAGTCGATTATGCTTTGTAGGCTGGAAAAGTCCCGTTGTAGCGGGACGACAGCGTATGTAGCTGTCGTCGAGTGTGGTTCGGTGGTAGGCACAAGAAATGAGTGAGACAAAGAATTCAGAATCGTTTGAGAAGTGGACGACCACCGAAACTCGCTGCGCTAAGAGATACTGTGTTTGTTTTGTGCTTTGACATATATACATATATAATATATGTATATGTAAAGTATTTTAAATAAGATTGGACAAAGGTCTATTATATGTTAGTTAATATTAGGTAGACTAACTTTCTAGAAGTTGGCTCCTCTTTTCACCAAAAGCTGCAAGCATCCCATACTAGTCTATTTCTATATACTCGACTCTCTTGTAGGCAGCAGACAGCAGCAACGGCAAATATGAATAAAAACATATGCAACGCCAGTGCCAACACCAAAAAAAAAAAGTAAAATCAAAACGAGAGCATGTGAAGGACTCGCATTGCCAGCGCCGTGATCCTGTCGTGCGTCAGCACATTGGGAGCCATGTTGACATCGACATGGGAGAAATTGTTTTGATGAATGTCTCGATTTAATTGATGAATGAGTTTTTAAGCTGAAAAATCGAAGCGACGAGCCCAACGGAAAACTGCAAGTTGCATATGTCAGCCATACATACATACATACACACACGCTGTGAGTAAATGTTAAAGTATGCAATTTATATATATAGTAATATATATATTTATATATAGTAATATATCTATGCTATGCAATAATTAAATTGATTTTTTATTTTTTCTCAAATAAATATACATATATATTTTTATTTTTTATTTTTTTCTTATATTTATTTAAGCCTTGAGTCCGCACAATGCAAATATAGTATCTTAACATCTTAAAATAATATTAAAGATTGATATTCTGTAATGTGTCGCATTGCATTTGAAATGGTTGCACAATAATTCAAAATGTTTATAATCTTATATAATCTGAGACAAATGGCATTTTAGGATTTGTATGGCTATTTATTTTAGAGATATATATATACATATTTTTCTAATGCCATTGCAAATTTAATCAGTTACAGTCTCTTAAGTCTAATATAAAAGCTGGTCAGCAATTCACACTTTTCAACAGTTCCATTCTTGCACCATGAAACTTTATATACTTCTTTGCACTATAATAGCAGTGATGGGGCGTCCTCCTTGGTGGCTTTCAACTATACCTCCAAAATAAAGAAAACACTCTATATAACTTTTTTTTATTTGAAAAATGAATAAATATAAAATATAAAAAATAAATAAATAAATAAAAAACTATGAATTCAATGAATTTATGAATTTTATATAAAAATTAAAACCATTATACCCTGACTTTAAATTTTTAATAGAAAAGAGTTGGAGCACACAATAAATACAAGCCCAGAGAATACGCGAGATGCTGCGTGCTGTGAAAACAATCCAAACAATTTATTAATTAAGCAAGCCACTCACTGGCCGGTCAAAAGGAGAGAAATTAAATGGAATGAAATGATTTGAGTTCCATTTGTGCATATAGATCTTCTGAAGATAACCCATAAAAAAAAACTTCTCTGGTTGCTGGCTGTCCAGGCTCTAACTCAAGTTAGCTGAACCACAATGATTCAATATAAATGCATTCATATATGTATATCATGTATATATGTATATATTACTTTATAGTAATCACTCATTCATAGCGGACATTAATGTAAATCCAATGATGATATAAATGAAAAGTGACAAACGGCGACACCAAAAAAAAGCCTCACAGGTGAAAAACTCACATTGCAAATCAATATATATTTAAATAAATGCTGAAGTGCGCAAGTGAAGAATGCAGTTTGGACAGGTGGACCACAATCGAGAGCCAGCTGGAGCACAGCCCATAAATAAGTCAGCCAAACAGTACAGAGACGCAGTCGTAGCATAAAAGTTAACAATGCCAAAAAGTATGCAATACAAATTTGAAAATCGCGGCACAGCCACACGAAAACTCTAGTCTCGAGCGCAACAATTGCCAGCCACAAATATCAATCCAACAAAACAAAACAAAAATAAGCAACAACATGGCAGAGTAAAGCAAATATAGCGTGTTGCCTTAATATTACAGGTCTCTCTTTCACAGTCTCTGCCCCGCCCAGGCTTTAGCCCTAACTTCGGCGTCCCATTTCAGTCGGTCTCTGGCCCTGGTATGCAATAATATAAATTCCAGCAGCAGCTCAACAACAACAACAACAACTGCATTATATACCCCAACCATCCGCACTTTAATCGAAACCGATGTTGAGGTAAGATAAAAATACTAAAATCAACAAATTGCGAGTAGAGCATAGAGTAGCTTTGACTACTAGAAAAATAAAAAAGAAAACATTTATATACTACGTATCTGAAATGAAAAGCATTGAAAAAAGAAAATATATTAAAAAAAAAATAAAATAAAATAGAAAAAAAAATTATAAAAAAAATAGAAAATATACTAAAAAAAAAAATAAAATAAAATAGAAAAAAAAATTATAAAAAATAAATATTGTTTAAAATCGAGTAAGAAAAAAAAACAGAGTTGCTTGAATAGCAATTAGAATTTTTGGCTTCTATTCCCATGAAACATTGATGCATAAAATAAGCAAAATAAATATAAATAATAATAATAATAAATAATAAATATAAATATAAAATAAGCAAAATAATTAATATAATTTATCGTAAAACATTAAACAGTAAAACAGTAAAATTATTATTTTTTTTATTATTATTTCTCATTATTAACTAATATCAATAGTTTGTCATTATTTTCTGTATTTTGTTTTAGGCTTTTTAATTTTAGTTGACTTTCGTTATGTTAATGTCTTTAAGTAAATAAATAAATGATATATAGGGTATGTTAAAGTCCAATATGCTCGCATTCCAAGCCGCATCTCTAACACTGTGCACGTTCAACTGTACATATATATTCTATGCATTCGTCTATTGAAGCAAATGTTTCGCAAAGTCTTGTGGTTTTCTCTACAACAGCTAGCGGTTAGCCGGACTTGCTGCAGCCTCTACAAATAAGGGCAGCTGAGGAGCAGCCTCCGCATGTGAATTAATGGAGTAATTTATGATGCCTTTGAATGCAGCACAATCAAAAATATTTCTATTTACAGCAAATCATTTCCAGGATAGCTCAACTAATCATTCTGTTAAAAATATTCTGCTAAGTCACAATTTCTCAGCTTGACTTCGCAAACCTTCGACCACAATTTTATTGTAAATTCAGTTTAATTATTCTGCGTAAGTTCTTAGCTTGCTTAACAGTGCAGTTTACAGCATTTACCGCACTTAGAAGGCCAGCGTTTGAATCGCCCTGGTGCACTATCATAATCAGCTCTACTTAATTATATCGCTTAAGCGTTCTATGTACGCCTACCCACAGCCATGCCCCATTAAATGAATGCGACACAACATATAAAACTTAATGTGCCGCGCACGCATAAAACAAAATTTCAACTGCAATTAGTCCTGCACTCTGAATCTCTCTCACTCTCTCACACACACTCCCTCTCTCTCTCTCTCTCTCTCTCTCTCTCTTTTACGCTTCGGGTTTCTTTGGGTCCCGCTCGCCCTCATGATAAAACCATAAAAAATTTTGCGCCAACATGGCAAATAATTTGGCTAACGACATTTTGTAACTAATGCCGGGCAACCGCAGCAACAACAACAACAACAACAACGATAACCATTAACACGCCGACTCCTCGCAACGCTGCCCGCTGCCCGCTGCTTAACTAACGCAATGCAGCGCCAACTGGTCATTAAAAGCGCCCCATAACAGTTTATTGTAATGCCAGCGCATAGGCCAAGGCAAGTGGCCACCCCCTGGCCAGTTTGCCGCCACGGCGTTGCCACTTAATTAGAAAAGTTTCGTTGCGTCACGAGACAAAAGCCATTGACAGCGACTAAAAGTTATTCCAAACTGCATTTTCACTTTGCCGCGAAAGGTTGTGCTAGGCTAGCCGAATTGCGAATGCCCTTAAATGAATTGAAAAAAAAAACACGAATATTTATATATGCGACGATTTTTAACAAAGATTTACGGAAACTAAAATCGAATAGAAGATATTGTTTAAATAAATATATTTTAATTATTTGAATGGAATTAAGAAAACTAAACAACTAATTGAATATTAATACAGTTCGAATAAACAAACGAAAATAAATTGCATAAATTAATTTAGGCATTTACCATCGATTCCATTTAAAATTATAAATAACAACTTCATTTTATGAATAATTAAATTTTAACTAAGATTTTATATCGAAAAAATCCAAGTGATGATGATAAATATATTTGATTAAACAAAGATACAAACTTATAAATCTAAACTTGATAACTAAATTCGCATATAGTGCAGACTTTATAAACATTCTTCATGTGCTATGCATCTGCTTAAGTACGGATCCATTAACAGCGATTAACGAGTGTCTCTTTCAGACTGGAGGCTACTCAGGCACTGGAAAAGTCGAGCTTTATGCAATGGAGGTTAAGTCAACAGACGCCACCTGCACAACTCTATTTGCACATTTTTCCAATTAATTGCTTTTACGTGGGCAACACACACACACACACACACTCACACACACACCCGCGAATGTCAACAAAAGCCGCGGCACGAGGCACAAGGCCTCTGTCGTTGCCGTTGTCCTTGCGCCCCTGCTACGGCTCCGCCTCAGCCTCGGCCTCGGCCTGCTGCGCCCATTGTCAAACCACCCGCTGGCAGCGCTGCTGCCACATGCACGCAAAAAAAAAGAGAGAGAGAGAAAAAAAATCAAGCAAAGATATAGACTCATCAATGCTTTCAATTGAAAATTTTTGCACGGCCGTTGCCGACTCACGTGACGCAAAGCGGGGTTTTTTCCCATTTGTATGCTGAGGGGGGATTTTCCGAAATTGCTGGAAATTGGTACTGCGGATGCAGCAAACAATAAGCAGTTACAATAGTACATCCAAATGTAGGCCCAGCGACAGATGTTTTGCCACTGTTTGCAGAGTAGCAGCGACAGCAGCAGCTGCCCCCATTCAATATCTATGCAAAATTTCAGCAATATTTGTTTGGATATATCAATGTACATAGCATATATAAATACATACATATAGAATATGTTACCCTTGCAAATAACATTTACTATTTACTTACCGATTGCTATTCATACTTGCAATTACCTCAGTTTTTTTCTTTATATGAGAGATCAAGTTTTTATTCTATTGAAGACATTTTTATGCGTATTAATATTTAAAAAAGAAAAGTCTTAATATTTTTTTGATGGTGTATAAAGTTAAACCAGAGCCAATAAAGTCATTATCATCTTCAAAAACTTACAAAGCTTAAAAAAAAATAATCATAATAATATATACATTTAAATTTCATGTTTATTTTGTCCTATTTAAATAGTTATGAAGTTTATTCAAAATCAATATATATTTAAATTTTATATTTATATTTCTTATTTATGTATATTATTTAATTTTATTTTATATTTAAGCTTTTTAATTTAAATTAACTCCCGTTTTTGTCAATATCTTTAAGAAAAATAAATATTTATATTCTTATTTTATTTATTATTTATTTTTATATGGTATTTATTATTAATATTTTTTTTATGTTTCTTATAAAATAATTATAAAATAAAAAATACACAAATTTAAATTGTTTTTATTATTAATTATTTATTTATATGTTATTTATTATTATTATTATTATTATTATGTTTCTTACAAATATTAAATTAATTTAATAAAAAATATAAGTTTACATTTTATATTTATATGTTCAACTTGTTAAGCTGTTAATTAGGTAGTAAAAAACTTTTTTATATAAAATAATAATATATACCTTTAAATAAAAAAAAAAGGTATTTATATTATAAATATATTTGACCTTCTTAATTTATTTATTACTATTTATTTGTTTATTCGTTATTTAATATTTTTTTTCTTTTGTTATTATATTTTAATTTAATAATACAAATATAATAAATAAATATAAATATAATTAACCCTCCTGCGACACTTTGATTGACTTTGACTACAAAAAAAAATAAAATTACAATATATAATAATTTCAAAATAGCCTAAAATAGCATCTCATTTGATTGGATATTTTGTTATACCTTTGCAAATTGCTTATTGTTATTATGCATTGCTCAAGCATGAATATTATATTGATGGCTATTGTATTGTGGCTGAATTGTCTGGTTATTCAATCCACTCTTCGTATCTCTCACAGTTGGTAAAAAATCAACACTTCTGCATATTTATATTAAGCAAAAGCTATATAACTAAAATATATATTTTTGCATACATTTATATCCATCCAGATTTTATACATTTTAGTCATGCAAACCATTTGGGGCAGAGTTGAAAATTTCAATACTTGACAAAAATGGAAATAGGCGTAACTTAGTCTCAGCACTCAACGCCTGCAATGAAATGAGAACACTTTGCATTTAGTTATAGTGAGAAAAAGTCTTGAGCACGCGATTGTATGGCACACCTCCAATCGAGCGAAAACAACAAGGAAATGAATAGAAAAATCTGGGCGAGTCTAGACAACGACAGGCATGAAGGCCTTTTTATACCCTGAACCCATTTTCAATGGGAAATCAGGGTATAATGGTTTTGTTGAAATACATGTAACAGACAGAAGAAGGCGTAGCAGACCCCACAAAGAATATATTTTATTGATCAGGATGACGAGCTGAGTCAATTTAGTACTATTCGTCTGTCTATTTCTTCTAAGTATTCCCTCTACATATTTCTTCCAAGTATTTCCACTTTCTTCTAAGGATTTCTTCCACTTATTTCATTTACGTAATTCCTCTACGTCTTTAATGCTAAGCTGATCGATCACACACTCACCTTCACTTCGTTGCGCTGACCCCCACCAGGCTTGGACGACTGAAGAAATGCTGCAGCTGCAGCCTTTTATATACGTAAAGCCACTTTTACTCAAGCACTGTCTCTCTCGCTCTCTCTCTCTCAAATGTGAAGCCCGACGGCAGGCAGCGCTCGTTGCAGTCGAGCTTCCAGTGAGCAATGGGAACGCGCTCTGCTGCTGCGAGCATTCTAGCTTCGTTTTACACATACACATACCGAAAGAGAGCTGCTGCCTACACATAGACAACTCTAATGATCTTTTGCTCTTTTTCTCTCCTTGCTTTAACTTTTACTCAAGCACTGCAGTGCAAAGTCTCACCCAAATGTGAAGCCCGACGGCAGGTAGCGTTCGTTGCAGTTGACATTCAAGTGAGCACTTACTACTATAAATCTTACTACTATAACTATAAATCCTACTACTATAACCATTACTTCTACTACTACAACTATAAGTCTGCTGCGCTTTATATATGCCCACTATTACTCAAGCACTGTCTCTCTCTCTCTCTCTCTCTCAAAGTTTAAGTCCGACAGCAGGCAGCGCTCTTGCAGTCGAGCTTCCACTGAGCAATGGGAACGCTCTCTTTTGCTGTGAGCATTCTAGCTTCGTTTTACACATACACATACCAAAAGAGAGCTGCTGCCTACACATAGACAACTGTAATGATCTTTTGCTCTTTTTCTCTCCTTGCTTTTACTTTTACTCAAGCACTGTCTCTCTCGTTGTAGTCGAGCTCTCTTTCGTTGTGAGCATTCTAGCTTACACATACACACACACACTTCTTCTCCCCTTGCTTTTACTTTTACTCAAGTACGGTCTCTCTCAAATGTTGAAAGACGCGAAGAATTATTGAAATATCAGTTCTCCGAAGGGTTCAGGGGATTTCCTAGTCGAGCAGTCTCGACTAGAGCTTTCTTACTTGTTATTTTATTTTTTTGTTTTTTTTTTTTATTATTTTTTTGCTGACTGCCAAAAACAAAACAATTTGTGCAACCGCAAACCGAGCGAATTAGCTCCACGCTCTATGCTCAGCGCCTGCCGCTGACAAGTCAATGGAAAAGAGGACTGTCAAAAGCAAGCAAAGTGAAACCAATCCAATTGGCGGCTTAGAAAAATGCAGTTGGGGACACAAATCTTCAAACATGCAACTTGGCGGCAATTGAAAACTCATTGACAGTTGACAATTGGAAGGACTAGGGTGAGGCGAGGCGAGGCGTGGCGGGACGGGGCGGGGCCAGACGGCCTGCGGGGAGAACCAGAGCAAACTCAATTGCAGTTACATTTCCATTTTGAGCTGATTTTTTGCTTTTCTTTCTTTTGCCTTGCTCCTGCTTTTTTTTTCTCCCAGAATCTTGTTGTTGAAGCTTGTCATTGACAGCAACAACTCTTGTTGTTGTTGTTGTTGTTATTCATTTGTTTTTCTCGTTCGATTGTTTGTTTTCCTTTTTCATTTTTTTCCTTTACAATGCGAAGACATTTTCTATTTGAAATTGTCAGCAGCAATTGATATGCATTGCTGTGGTTGTTTTTTTTTTTTTTTCTTGTTTTTTTTTTCTGTTTTGTCTACTGATTGCGTTTGGCTGCCAGGAAATTGAATCGCATGTAAATTGACAAGCGAAGCATGGCAAATTATTATGGCAATAATGAATGCTGGCTAATGAAGCGAAAAAACAATTAAAATATATGCGGCGCTGATAGTTGGTGATAATAACAAACAAATTGCTTTGCTATTGCCAAATAAATTGAGGCACAGTTGAACGCCTCGGCAAGTATGCAGCAAGAAATGCATTTGAAATATTGTGCGCCACTTCGTTTTCTTCGACTTCAAGTGTGTGAGTGTGTGTGTGTGAGTGTGTGTGCTGAAATGTTTTTTGATTTGAAATTTAATGCACGTACTCAATGAAGAAATTCCAACAGCAGCGCATTAGCAGACATGCCCCTCCGCAGGGTCAGCAGCTGGCTGACAGAGCGAAAGAGAGAGAGAGAGAGAGAGAGAGAGGCCGTGATGGCTGCCAATTGCTTTTCAACATATTTGATGCGGCAATGGCGACGACGAAGACTTTCGACATTTTGCAACTTGGCCACGTACAAAAACGTTGGCAGCAAAGTGTAAAACCAACAGCCACAACCAACTAAAGCAACAACTGCAGCAACAAACAAATGTAGTACACACATGCATAAGATATGTGTGTGTGTGTGTGTGTATGTAAGTAAGTATACGCCACGTTGACCGAACAACAAACATCAAATGTAATCGCAGCTAATAAGAAAACTAAGCAGATCCTTGCAGGTCACGATTTACGCTCGTTTCGCATTCGATTTGGATTTGCGATGCGCTATTGCCAATGCCAGTGACAGTGGGACAAAAGACAATGAGAATCGATTGAAGTTGAAAGTGAAATTAAAGCGTAAAAATTGGATTAGAAATGTTGACAAATATTTATTTAGATTATCAATGAGCATTTTCATATTTTTATAATTAAATATTTAATTTTTTAATAATATTTTTTGATTATTAATTTTTTATTTATATATTTTTCCTATTAAATAAATCCTTCGTAAGCAACTTGCACAGATTTCCACAAAATATTTTTTTACATTCTTCAATTTCAATTGCATTCAAATAGTGTTCAGTCCACTGTGCCAACTGGACTTCTTCGCTTGGCATGTCAATGGACATTTAATGGCGTGCGCCATTATGCAGCGCATCAAATGCACCAAATACGCTTCGTTGGCAATAAATGCTGCATGGCGACGTTTTGGGGGCAAGCAAACGGCCGGGAACTTGTAGTTCGTAGTCTTGGCCTCAGCTGCCATCGCAGTCCGGGCCCGGGTATCTCTGGGTCTTTCAGTCTTCGACCCTGGACACGATTTGCAATTTTGTGCTGCTGCTGCACAGCTTTCGCTGCGTCTCTCGTAATTTTTCGTAAATTTCTACACGTACTTGCATTCCATCTTCGTCGCCGTCGTCGCTGTCCGTCTACGGCTTTCCGTGGACTTGTAACGGCATAACCTTTGAATAAAATTAACATTATCAGCGCCCCACCATGGCCGCCATACAGCAGCGGATGCTGCAGGTGCATACTCCAAGGATCAATAAAAAATACTGAATGTGCTTCTGAGCGCCATATGATGCGATGGCCATTAGGATGAAGATTAAGGTCGTTCGTAGAAAATATGGGGATTAGTGTTCTCTAGCATAGGTAATATGTGTGGCTAGCTGGCCTTCGAAATTTAAGTTCATAAAATTTAAATGAGCTATATATATTTTTATAAATGAATATCGTTTTGCAAATTCCATTTTGCCTGCAAGATATCTAGTAAATCAGAAGTAAAGACAACGTATATCTAGTTGGTTTATTCTACTCAAATACTTCTCAAATTCCTAGTGTTCAGAATATGTTCTTCCTTATGGAACCACTCGATTGACTTTTATCTGGCATGTCAAATTGTTTGTTCGGCTGCTGCCCAATGAAATTTGCTTAGCAACTTTTTTCCATATTTGTGAGAGGTTGGGGCAGCACACATCAATTACGTATTGCCGCACACTCGGCGCCCCTCAATCGAACAGCCCAAAAAACTAATTGGTGGAAAATTAAGTTTTTGCACAAAAATGTTGCGCAAATTGAAATGCAATCGGGGCAAAGCGGATTATTGAAAAACTTTTATGATTGAATTTTGTGGCGCATCCCAAATACAAACGCCCCCAACAAGCGCAACGAGAACCTTAATGCAGGAGTCTACCCTGACTACCCGGTCTACTCGGTCTCCCTGCCGAGCAGTCTATGTCTGTCTGTGTGTGCGAGGCACATGTGCGACTGGCACAGCTTATGTATGAGTTCTTTTATCGAATGTTTGCCAAAAAGGCCAAGAATTGTGCCGTTGTAACATCTCGGTTGCCCCCCCTGTCTCTGGCCCGCCTCCTGCCAGCTTGCAATTGGTGGGTCTGGGCTGCGTCCTAACGATTTACTCGTATATTTTGCTACTTTCGCTATAAAATATAAATATGCAATAAAACAAAACGACGACACGCCGAACATATGCATTACGGTCTGCCCTCCGCCCCGGTCCCTCTGCTGGTCTGTGGAAATATTTGCTAGAAAACGAAGACATAAACTCAAAAATATGGCGCATTTGGCAAGACAAAAAAACAAACGGCACTCGCTGGCAGCTAAGAGCTGGGACCGAGGCCAAGACAAAGGCATTTCTAAATAGCAGTAGCAGTCAGCCATCCAACCAGCAGGAGAAGACATGCCAACACATGACTTACTAAGGGGCTACAACGGGGCGTATACGTATCGCATTGTTGTGCTAAATTGCGCGCTCAGCTGGCGCACGAGTTGACTGCATTTCGCTGCTTGCAACAGTCAAGCGCAAAAGGGAAGGGGAAGCTGAAGAAAAGAAGCGCCCACTTTATGATGCGCCCATATGTTGCAAC